>OZ026612.1:57187668-57787668 GCA_964020975.1 Hermodice carunculata
ACGAAAATTTACAGAGCTCCCCTAGAATGTTACGCCAGTTTGGCTTGCTGGACTTTTCTGCATCAAGCAGAAACGTCATACAATTTGGGTAAAACAAAACAAGTATTAAACAAAACATATCTAAAAGACGTCATTCGAGCCCTCTCAGGTGCCTCAAGCCGGTAAATTGATCACTCTCTGTATTTGGTTATGAAGTCACTGAAAAATGAGAATAATTTGTCAGACGTCTTCATCTCCGCATCATCTTATGTTGCGTTAGTCTAACTGTACAGTAGACCTCAAATTCTTGATCGTGGAAACTGTTGCTATGGAACTGTTTATATTAGCAACAGTTGCTACCGGATCGCTTAGACGCGCAGGGAACACCCGAGATTTGCTGCCCTGCAGCAGCCAATTAACATAAGAGAGCAGTCTGACAAGATAGCTACAGCATGAAAATTTTTAATTTTGTCTTAAGTATTCAATATCTATGATAGTATTCCAATTGTCACTTTAAAATTGTGTGAAATTTAGAATGATGTGCCATATATAACCATACCGTTTCTTACTAAACTGGAGTAATAATAGGCATTATACCTTGTACCTGCCTTTTGATGTTCACACCATATAGTGCCATTGATTACTTTTTATGTGGCAGTACAGAAAACGCGTTATACACATGAGCGAGTAAAAAGCGACTATCGACGCACCGACACTCTATTAGTAACGGCAATATATCAGTGTTAATTTTTAGACTATCAGGCGTAAAATATGTATAATGCCTAATAGGCAGTGAGCATCAACACGACCATAGGATCAGATCCCTCAGTGGACAAAAAGAGGAGACAAACTAAGCGGATGAATATTTAAAATGGCGTGTGTCGTGCAAACAATAGCGTCTGTTTGCCTGCATCTAGTATTACCTCTTGTGCAATTAATATACGGGCACCTCTTGGAGACAACCCACATATTATATGGCCCTCAAACAGTGTGTTGCACTTGCAGTCCGGCAAATGCAGAGTGGACAGCTTTGATCATCCGTGGAGACGCAGACTATACGGTACCTGTGGTGGATCGGATCACAGTGCTCATTATATAACCCCATGACGTGAGTATTTCATCATAGAAAATGAACAGACAGTGAGACACATATGAAATTCGGACAACTCGTTAAATGAAACATTTTTAGATTAAATCAAAAACAAAGGTGCGGCGAAATTATAGTAGAGAATACGCTCAGGTGTACCACATTCATTTAGAGTTCGATTTATTAATTAGCATAGCCACTGTTCTGGTAATGGATATTTGGTATTAATAAATGCCGTCGCTGTTTCCCGGGTTATTTGAGTTTATGTAGTTTGCCGTCAGTTGACGCTACATATATATATCTGATGGTGGAAGGAATAAGTCGGTGACAGTGGCTATCTCTCCTTATTATATCTAATGTGGCTTACAGTTTACATAGGCTGTATTGATTTTACGTCGCGACATGTCCTTCAGCTCGGCAAATGTTACCTGTGCCTACCAACTAGGGACACCGGTATATTGTACTCAAGTAGGTCTCAGCACAAATTATGGTTCCGGGCTAGGAGGAAGCCATAGTGACGGTGAGTAGTCGGCGTGCTCCGTGTTGCATTTTGTCATGTCATCTCTTAGATGAATCTACAGGCCAGGTAACAATGCACAGGCGTCCCCGATGTTGACGAGTATACCTAAAATAATACATATATAGGACAGTTATGCTCTCACATGACCGACATTCCTTAGAAATTATAAATTTATCTTGTATGTAGTATGTACGGTAATGTATGAGCGTATTGTTGACTATACTTGGTGTCTCACGTGTCAATAAAATCATACAACCGGAAAATGCTATGTCAAACGGGTAGATTCTGTCAATGTTTCGTGGTTAATCTAATTGCCAAGTGGCTAAGTTAAACGAGTCCATATAGATGCAAGGTAATTGGTTCAAAACCTTGTGCATGGTCGAGCATTATTGATCGGCAGATTCTATATTTGCTACTGTTTTATCCGAAAGATGAGGTATATAAGTAAAACTGAAACACCGTATCTATCAAAGAAATTACGTGCGTCTGTTTATACTTGTATTAAATTGCAGTGTCGACACCTAATTTGTCCACCACTTATTGCTACATTGATGCAATTATATTGCTCTTTGTTTGTCAGGTTTCCAAAGACGGTATATGGTCGCCAGGCTCCCTTCTTGTTCGAAATCCTGCACCATAGAACCGTCTGTGCATTTTTAACATTGATTTCCAGTATAATTGGCGGTTTTATCAGTCCCTATAGGTGGTAATTTTGCCTGAAAAAACAGACTGCTCTTTTTTTGGGGGGGGGGGGGTATTTCTATGGCATTTGGCAAGCAGACGGTATGGTACATGCAGTGTTTTCAAATGTGACGTAATGACTGCAAAAAAATTGAATTGATATGTCAAACACGCTTGAACTATTTGCAACAATTCGAAGTTATCTAGGGAAGAAAGGTCGTGCGGTGTGTAATCTTGTATAGCTGCCGTGATTCAGTGTGGGCGATTGCAAAAGAGCTGTGCCATTTATTGGCGTAGTGATAAAATGGCGGCTACTCCTAACATCAAATTGGTCCCGGTTTAATTTACCACGTAATATGCATTCATCATATATTTCGCATTTCCGACTTTCTGGGCCATGTACATTAGTATATCAATCATTAAACTTTCAATTCTGATTTTATTAAACTGCCCGGCTTTGAAATGTCATTCTTTTTAGTTTTGCGAGGGGCCACTGTTACATAGCTCCAGCACTTTGAATTTGCATCCACAAAAAAAATATTGCATGCGTGACGCAAGTTGTTAATACTTTTTTATTCAAAACTTCCCTTAATAAATACCTGCGTGCATTAATTTGATTGCATTTTAATTATGTTTATTGAACCTACATCTCCTAATTGCATACAGGAGTTCTTATATACAGGTTCGCAGGACACGGAAACATACTATGTAAATATATATATATCTCTGTGTGTGTGTGTGTGTGTGTGTGTGTGTGTGTGTGTGTGTGTGTGTGTGTGTGTGTGTGTGTGTGTGTGTGTGTGTGTGTGTGTGTATAAGACACACAGGGCGATACAACAGCTTGGAAGGCTTAAAAAGTCAAGATCCTCCTTGAACTGCTCGGCACTTACGGTTTATTATTCTGGACGTTGCGTTGCATTGAGTAGACCAAGCTCACGGTGAAAATAAAATCATAATCTACTTCTCAGGGAGGCGATAGTGATGTCACTTGAAATATATATTTATAACATGTAGTGGGGCCTTTAGTTTTGTGCATTTTCATTAAACCTACTTTTCAGTTAGTGTTACGCTTCAGTGACCTTCGCTTCAGAGATTTTTTTACATTTTGTGGCTATCTTGCATATTGATATGACCGCGATGATTCGCACAAAGTAAAACTATTCCATCCCTTTATCTGCGTGTTGTATCTTTATTTTATTGAATCTAATAATTCTGTTAATAAAAAACACCAGCATGTTTTACCTGTAAATAGTACGCCTCTATCATTGTTCTTGGTCTTAGACATATAATACTACAAATTGCCAATTAGACACTAATTTCGTGTTTGTAACATTTTAATGAAGAAATGCCAGGAAATCCCCTGTTTGACTTTGTTCAATGCAGGAATACGGGAGAATCCAACCTTTAAAGTATAAAATCATGCTTTATTTTTATTTTTAAAGGAATGCTTGATTGTCATGTTCATGCTCAAATAAATATTCCTAGAATTGGTTGATTCCAATTGAAAGTGAAGCGTGAAAGCATGTGTTTGCAACATATAAAGTTTAATTCTATATTCTTCCAAGCTACAACCGTGATGAAAAATCCACTTGATATTATTATCATCATCATAATCATCATAGCTATTATGAGTGTCGTGTGGGACCCTGTGGTGATTTCATTTACCACACTGTGTTGCGTTGTAATCAATTTTAATGACTCAAGGCTCAATTCTGGTTTGAAATACTCAAACTCAGCAGCATGTATCAGTGGTAGTGGTTGCAACGGACACATAGGATTCTTTTTATGATCCATAAAAGCTGTTGGTATCTTGTACGCCAGGCTTTGTATTTAGTTTCACCGATTCATAAATAATAATCTCCTAATACGACCCATGTACATTAATTGTCCTGTCCTCCGGGAACAGCTCTAAGCATCCGCCATGATGTGGATATACTGATGTCTATATCAGCGGTGACACTAACATTAGTAGAAAGAAAGAATACATATTTCAAACATGATGATTTGAAACGTAAGTTTGGCCATCACTGTTTTGAAGAAGGAAAGAAGAAAAATGAAAAATTCGAGTCGTTATATTTGAATTATTGTTAGATTTTTCACTTTTTTTGCTCTGTCAATTCAACTGTAACCATGAAAACCACGAAAAACAAGTTTTTGCCATTTTGCCCCGGAGAATTTTTGGATGCTGTTCCATGCAAGAGTATCATCAAACATGCCCTTTAAAATTATGCTCATTCCAGGCTCTATATACAAATGTTCGACTTAAGGTCATCCAGGTTATATATACAATAAGATTCTTTTGTACCTGGAAGCTTGTTAAATAGTGTAATTTGACCCCAAAGAATACATAATAAAGCCCATCAAAATTCCAAAAGACTTAAGTTCAGTTCACCATTTTAAAATACCGACACCTGTTGGCTTTTCCCATAACGATGAAGAGGCATCACTTTGCTCCGTATTCCCTTAAGACCCGATCTCCTTAGGCAGTATGCCATTGTACCAACCGAAAGTTTGCTGCTTTGGATCCTACTCGGTTACAACTGTACAAAATATGGGCTTAGCCTACTTGGTCACAATTGTAGTATGAGTTAAAGCAGCAGGGGTATGAAATAACATAAAGGGTAAGTTTTCATTGGTCAAAAGTAAATTTAATGCTTTGTCGTAAATGGGCGTCAGATGGTAAAACTTTTTGTCTGGCTCAAATATACCTTAAACTGTATCTTTGTGTATATGTTACGAGAAATATTGTTGGATAAGATAGATATACACAGAAATCCAACGGATATCGAAACAATATTTGTTTCAACGGAAGGTATTGGTGCCATCGTGATATGGCCAATCCGCGCCAAGGAAAGATGTGCAGCCGCAGCGTCCCATTGTGAGAGATATCATACAAATGTTTAAAATGTTTCTATTAAGTACACATATAAGGTTTGCTTGCTGACGCTGTCCGGCAATTTGAGCAACAAGTAATCTTTCACGCACATAGTACTGTTGTGATTTACACAGGCTGGTAAATATTTCTTTTGGATTTCAAAAAAAAAAAAAAAAAAAAAATGGGATTACTATTCATGTCATTATCGTGCATGGTAACCAACAATATAGAAACCAAATGTGTATGATATCTTTGCATATTAGTTGAATACGCAGTCGACCACACAAACATTTCAGTGTGGTATATTTTTGTATTCCCGGCATTACTCGATTCCACTTTGACAAAGTATGGTTTTCTTTACAATTTACGCATGGGGGTTACAAAAGCATTTCATTAAAAAGCCTATATTTGCCATAGGAAGCTGGGATACGCACACACACACACACACATGCACACGCACGCACGAACGCACACACATACATACATACATACATATATATATATATATATACATACCAATATTTTCTGTTTCTTAAATTGTAAATTGTGATGAAAGGTAATCGAAAAGCACAGCTATAAGCCAACTATGTATAGGGAGCTGAACCTGTTAAATTTGCACCTCCCAATGGTTCAGTGGAAAGGATATGGACTTAGGGACTAAAGCATTGCCACAGAGTTTGGAAAATTATCGGAACGTTGAAATTCTTTAGATCAAATAGCCAAAGTTTTAATAAAACAAAGCCTACAGTTTTAGTTTCTCCCCATATTTGTCATCTGAAGCGATGTCTTTGACAACAGAATAGTTGATACACTGAAAGTACGTGGCGCACACCTGAACACAAACATCTTGGACTCATATTACGATCAGATCTGACATGGTCCAGTCACATAAACGAAATTATTAATAAAGGTATGAAAATAGTTAATATTTTGAAACATTTACAAATGCGTCTCAGTAGAAAATCCCTAGAAATCTTGTATCTCTCTTTCATTCGCCCAATTCTTGAATATGGATCTGCTGTCTGGGATGGATGTACATCATCGGAATCTGAACGATTAGAGAATGTGCAGCTAGCAGCAGCACGAGTTATAACAGGTGCAACTAGAGGTACCAATCACCAACTAATTTATGAAGAGGCAGGTTTAGAAAAATTATCGGAACGTCGAACCAAAAGTAAATTGATTTTATTCTACAAAATTGTGCATGGATTGGCTCCTTTTTATTTACAAACTCTACTCCCGAACTATGTTCATGATAGAAATTGCTATGAAGTACGATCAAATCGGAATTTTTCTTCAGTACGCACTCGAACCAATCTCTTTGATGTATCCTTCTTCCCATCCACAGTCAAACTTTGGAACAGTCTACCTATTCATGTACGAAATTCTGAAAATGTTGATGAGTTCAAATCCAGGCTCAATAAGAACACAAAGAAATGTAATAAATTGTATTATTTGGGGGAGAGGAGAGTGACAGTCCTTCACGCACGCTTGCGAATGAAATGTAGTATACTTCGGTCAGATTTGTTCAATAACGGTGTTGTGGACTCTCCGGGGTGTGCCTGTGGCACGGCGAACGAGGACGCGTTTCATTATTTTTGTGAGTGTATGAAATATAGAATTCATCGTGACGAACTTCAAAATTCTGTCTTGCCTCTCGCATCTTTCACTGTCAAAACACTTTTATTTGGGTCTAAAAACTGTACTTTCAAAGAAAATGAAGATATTTTTAAAGCTGTTCATACATATATTATCAAAACAGCTAGATTTGACACCTGATGATATTTGATATTTATTTAATGTTATATGCAAGTACATGGTTACATAATTAGAGGACCAACTCCAACCACCCTCTCTCTATCTGTGAACACGTATCGTGCTGTGTTATTCTTCCAGTCGTGTGGCTTGCCACCCTATCTGTCATTGTTACTGTGGCGTTTTTCTTTGCATCAGTCCTAAGTGTTGTCAATCGTCTTCTCTAATTTCTCTCTTATGTGTGCAAGAAGGATTGATATAGGGCACCGCCCTGTTTCCTAATTGCTTTAATAAAATATGTTTAAACCAAGTACGTGGCGCTCGGTAACGGCTCATTTTGGGCCAGCTCCCGACAAGTTTGGTGAGCTATTGCTCATTCTGATAGACTTAAGACTTGAAGTTTTGTTGTAGCATCTGTAAAAGAAGTCTACTGTTTTGGTCGTGTGGTCGTTTCAAGCTCTTAAAATGGATTCAAGCCCAGCTGTTTGCCGAAAGAAGTTGGATGAAGTTGCATCCATCAGATAGATTTGATCTTTTCTTTGCCGAACCCTAATTTGCCAATTTCGCGGAGCTGCGTAACTACTTAGAATAATTGAAAGAGGAGTCAAGATGGCATTTACTCGTGTCAGCATTTAGGTGTTTAGCCATGACGAATATAACGCCAATGAATCGACTTGCAATTCATTCACATCAACATTACCATAGATGGTCCAGTTTCTTTTTTTTTTTCTATCAAGAATGATAGACGAATAGTCAACAGTTGATCTCGTCGCATTCTGGACCGAGGAAACCTGTCGACCTTTTCCCAAGAGGGACAATGTTACCCTAACGCGTCTTTTTTAGAAGATTCTGATAATTATGTTCCCGTTTGAATCCGTGAAGCAGTTAAAAGACACGAAACTTTTAGACAGTAGAAAAAAAACTTTTATATTGGAACATTATCTGGCTAGGTGCTTCCTGTATTTTTTTCCAAACGCTGACGCACATAAGTGCAAAACAAATAGCGCAATGTGAAACTCCAAGAATAAGTTATGTTAGCGTAACAGTTATCAAAGGTCACGTGCATAATGGGTATATGTAATGGCTTTTATCTCCTCGAGTCTTACTGTACTTAAAAGGCTTGATTAAGTCAATCACATACTGTTAATAAAATATACAGGTGTTGTGTCGAAAAATATTGCCTCAAAATCGTAAATGTATCTTTGAAATACTGGTGACTTTATTGGTAAAACTATCCATCAAAAACGGGGCAACAGTGGGCCAGAGCTGCCCCATGATGCTTTCACGCTTAAGCGTCGTTTTCTTGTAGGGCTAATCGTGCAGTGGAATATCATGTACATGTACCCTGCTCTGTAGGGAATGTTTTTCTGTCGCTTGTTCAGGAAAATGTGACAATGGTTTATATGTGCACACAAGTCCTTAAGTTACAGTAACCCCAGTATGTTTAGAATGAGACATAGGCAATGGCTTCCTTGGCTAGGGTTGGACATAAATCATCCAACCAGTGCCAAGAAGATTGCTGACTATGTTATTTCTATCGACCTCACCTGTAGTACTAATATAAAATATTTTCTACAGACAACAACAACAAAAAATAAGATATTGATGCAGACGAAATTAAACGTATGGGTGCTTTTAGGTGGTTTCAGTAGGAAAAGATTGATGCATTTATGAAAAACACCCCAGTCTTTTTTCTTTTTTCTTTACAGGTGTGGCATCGCCGAGTGTGATATGGTATTTGTGACCGGATGTGATCCTTCTCATAAAAGTCACCTTCACGGAAGATGACAACCACAGGACTTGTGGCTGTCACATTTACACCTGTTCTTAACGCGTCTGACAACGACCTTCCAAAAGCGTCTGCAGAAACCAGAACACTGGTTAACATCATACTGGAGACAATCACCATGTGCCTCATGTGGATTGTTGCTCTTATGGGAAATATTTTGGTATGTGTTGTTATATATCGCAGTAGACGCCTTCAGTCAACGACAAATTATTTTGTGGTCTCTTTGGCAATTGTGGACCTGATGCTGACCTTTGTCTGCGCACCGTTTCTTCTTGGTGGTATTTTATCCAACAGGTGGAGCTTTGGTGCAGGCATATGCAAATTGGTGCGCTTCTTGCAGACTGCCGTGCCAGCTACATCTATGTATGTGCTCATATCAATTTGTATTGATAGGTTTTATACTATCATATATCCACTAAGTTTCAAGGTAACACGCGGCACTGCTAAAAGGATGGCCTTTAGCAGCTGGATTCTAGGAGTTGTTCTTGCAATGCCTTGCTTGTTTTTCTATGACATACAAACACGCCACGACAGACCCCAATGTCGCATGTTTATCAACCGAGAAACTTGGTATGGAATATTCTACGTTATCTTTATGGTGCTATTTATATTTGTTATTCCCACAGTTATTATGGTTATTGGCTATTGCCGCATCTTTAGGTACATTTGGCGGTCCGGGCTTGGGGGCAGATCTCTTCAAAGAACCACCAATCCAGTTCCAATGACAAAAGTTAAAATGATTAAAATGATCATAATTGTAAATATAGTCAATCTTGTACTTATATCACCCTTTTTTATAGTGAACATTGTATACGTGGTACAAAAAAGTTCAGAAATAAGTGTGACGGTGTATGTATTTATTGTGTGGCTAGCTTATGCAACGACAATGGCCAAACCCTCGGTGTACGTGTGTTATAACTCTAACTTCAGACGAGGGTGCAAAGAGGTATTTTGCATGTCTTCTATGAAATGCTACAGAAGCAATGCTTATACGATAACAACCTCTTCAACTTTCGCCAAGAAAAACCACGTTGGCATAGCAGATACAACTGGAAGCAATAACCGCTTTGATTCTCCTTCAAAGACGTTTGACCGCAATGCTGCGATAGAGACGTCTACCTGGCCCATTGCTGCGCAGTCGCCATCAACTTACCTGTAAAATATTATCAAGCGTTCACCCAACTTCATTCTGGAGAGAGGAGTGATATTTTTCCAAGTCTACTTGGTAGTGTAATCCGATATATTTGCCCGTGGGTGCTGTCTTAAATTGACTTTTCTTTCTTCAAGATGTCCGCTTGAAGGAACCGTCTGCTAACTTTATAGTCGGTTCCGTTCGCAAGCATAGATTTGTCAGAGTGTCCTTACACGGAATGACACAGCCCACAGGTGGTATAACTAGGAATTAACGAAACATGATAGAAGAACCCCATTCTGACGCATTTTGACAGGTTTTGTGCAGTTCAGAATATGATCAAAGCCAGGAATTATGTAAAAGTTTACTCTTCGGAGTGAAACTGTGTGCCATCTTCCTTTATACAGAATTTTAATTGCGTCCCAGTAATAGTATACAGTGTTAAGTTTCCAGACATGTATTTATCAAGAAGGAAATGTCAAATTTACGTAAGTACCATGGTGACCTGTGTCAGATGGTACATTAGGTAATACTACATGTGGTAATAATGAATGACCTTATAAATCAAATTCACGCTAAAGGTGATATTATATATATATTGCATTTCAGGCATATTTCTAGAGTATATGAAGTGATGTATATGCCGTTTTCTGCAAACACAATGTGAAGTATGATTTACATTATGTTCTCATTAACCTGTGTAATTCAGACTCGTCAAATTGACACCAACAATTCTTTCAGGATTTTAATCCATTGGCCCGCATTGAATGACGGACTTCTTAGTATTTGCGTCATCCTCAATATAGAACAATATCAAAATATTCAGTCATATATACACCTTAAATGTTTTGTTGCCAAGTGTAACCAAAGTGAAGGTCTAATATCTTTTCGTGTCAGGGAAGCCTGACTAAATTTTGGCTGTATCAAATAAGAGAACGAATGTTTATAAATTGACATTATTGAGATATTAACCCTTTAGTCTTTATTACTAGTTGAACTTTAACATTATCAAACAAAAGAATGAATGTTTATAAATCGAAGTTATTGAGCTATCAACCCTTCACCTTGAATTAAGATTGAATCAATATCTTTCCTTGGCGCACAGGCCACGTCAACGAAAACTGTTGACGTAAATCATGTTATCTTAACAGGTCTCATTTCCAATTTTCTTATTCACAAACACACAAGGACCCATGTCTATGAATGGTGTCTCCCTTTTAAACCATGCAGTTTGTGCATTCTTTTAGGACAGCAACATTCGTTTGTACTTTACTTTCATGTTATTCCACAATCTTGTAGCATTGAATTATGAATTTTAACATCCAACACACTCCTTGCGTAATAGAATCTCCATACATGCAACGGTAACCACTGGAAAGAAATGGAATTTCTCTGCAGTCAAAGATGGCAAGCATTCTCGTCTGTTGACGCTGAAACAGAAGTTAATGTAAATTGTGGCAATACGGAGACCATTTAAACATAAAAGTTATTGAAACATTACAGAGACACATGGGATCTCCGATTTGACGTACATTTGCGAACCATTCAATCTAGCTTAGTGCAAGATATGAGCCAAATCTTATTATTATTATTATTATTATTATTATTATTATTATTATTATTATTATTATTATTATTATTATTATGATGATGATGATGATGATGATGATGATGATGATGATGATGATGATCCTGATCATCATCATCATCATCATCATCATCATCATATTTTGAGTTTTTTCACATCGTCTTAGTATTTATAAATACTGAATTGACGTTACTGAACTTTTATCGATGTGCCGATTAAGTACAATTTTCAAATATTTTATTAAGTTGCTGTCCGCTTTAGTGCACTGTGGACGCTGAAAACAGCTCTGCGAAATATTTGGAAATTTCACATCGAAAAAAGTCCGGAAAAAATTATGAATAAAGTAACATTATTTACATGTAGATTCAGTATCACATAAAAGTCCAGAAAAAAATTATGAATAAAGTAACATTATTTACATGTAGATTCAGTATCACATAAAAGTCCAGAAAAAAATTATGAATAAAGTAACATTATTTACATGTAGATTTAGCATCACACCCACACCATACTGCAATATGATGACTAAAATGTCAATAACTTAATAATACAAAAGAATATTGCGACATCGTCAGTTACATGTACCAGTAATTATGATAAAACTACACTTATGAGGACTTCCTCTCGTTTTGTACAATTTTAAGCCTAATTGTTGTTGTCCAATAAAATCCTTGGTTTTGTCCAAAACAATGAAGTAAATCACTTTGATTCAAATTTGTATGTTCTGTAATATAAAATTGACCGTTTTACGTACACAAAAGGGCAGAACAAGAGGCCTTTGTATATCCAACGGATACTTGTCCGAACAGACAATACATTACATTGAAGCCACGTGTGATTCCCATACTGGATAGAAGGATCGGCTGACGTGTTCCACTCTCTCTAATTTGGGTCTGAATCTGTTAATTAATTTGTAAATTTATGAAGCGTGTATGTATTGTCTGATTCATTGAATGTGTGTCTACTTCAACTTATATTGTACTTTCTGCTTGATTATTTTTCATGGGCACCTATTTGACTCGTGCGTAGCCTGCATATTCCTTTCCCCTAACACAGGCAATAGCCGGGATACGGGTACTTGAACGTTAAAATATCTGAAATTAGGGTACTCGGGTATCAATAATCAGTACCCGACAAATCTCTGCTTAGAACTCTGGAAGACATGTCATGGCGTTGCTGGCATTTCAAAATATTTATAATATAACTGGTATGTTACGGCAGGGACCCCTGATCAAAGTAAGAGGCAACAACCCAAACAGCCATGCGGTTACAAACAAGCAACGTGTTTAAACGAATCAATGGATGAAAATAATGCTAAACTTCAGACATTTCACCCACCGTTGTAAGTGCAGGAAGCACTTCATAAACGAGCAAAATTTAAACAATCATTTAAAAATTTTGCCGTGCGCACAATGTCATTTTTCTCAAATTGATATCATGTTATGTTTTTGTACGCATGTGTTTCCAAATATATTTGTGCTGACATACTGAAAAATGAACTTCCATCGGAAAATAAAACGAAATTTTGAAACTGTCTCCTGGAATACCTCGTGTCTTATTCTGGTGGGGAAGTCCCTTTTTTCGCCCCCCACAACAGCCGCATTTTCACCTGTCATGCAATGCGGAAAACGCTGCATTCATACTGAGTACGCTAGTATTTAAATGAGAGCTCTTTTCAAAAACAATTCAGATATGTACTCCCCGTGTTTAAATTGGATAAAGATACATACAGACAAGTCAGGGACTGCATGGTATGGAATCTGGTTATTAGTGTTTGAGTGCCAACAAATTGCGTTTGTGCGAATGAAGTATAACTGGTTTCAACGTCTGCTTAAAGAAAAGACCACTGTTTTAATTTTAAAGTTCTGTAAATACATTTTTCCATTGAAATAATTTCGTTTCGTGAAGAAATAAACATTTAATATACAATACATTAATTTCTTGATTGTCTGTTATAATCATAAAAAATTGTGGACCAGTGCATTAATTGTCGACCTTCATTTATTCCTCCAAATCCCCAATTTTCAGGAAATGTTTTTTAAGCAGTGAAAGTTAAGCTTTAACTTTGGACTTTCATTTGATTTTAATAAACAAGATTTGAACTTTATCGGATCCGAAAACAACAGGAAGAAAGCAAAAAATTCACTCAGTCAGAATATAGTAGGCCTAATTGCAAGGAAAATCTAGACCAGGCCAAATTCGATACATAGCTATATTGACTAAGATCTTTATCATTAACGTCGATATCAGCATTATTTCAGATTGGCCTACTTCGAGGAGGCCTATGATTTGACGTGGGTGTACATCTTTGACATTAATATACCCCCTTTTCAAATTTTAATTTGGCCCAGATCTACATGTACTTTGGCGTTTGTATACGTCATATGTCATTGGCAAAGCCGTAGGGTAACATGAACCTGGTTTGATGTAGGTCTTTTTTGACATTATGTTAACTTTATAACACCTATAATTTCAGTTTTGAATACCTTGAAGAAAAGGGCCAATAGGAGTCCCACTGTTTGATTTTTACACTTTGAAATCGTGCAAACATACTTAGGAAACTATTTAATCGCCCAAGTCTAAAAATTTACAGATCAAGTGACACTAGTTCTAAGACTGACATCAAAGGAACGTTTTTGCTTTTGATTGCCATTTGACTTTTAATTAAATTTTCTAAAAATACAGTGGGCACATTGTATGCAAAAGGGGAAGATAATTTTATAAAGGCCTGTATTGGACTAAGCATATCTTATTGACGTAATAAGGAAACAGGACGGTGTCCTAAATTATTCCTTCTTGCACACATAAGAGAAATTAAAGAAGCTGATTGACAACACTTGGGACTGATGCAAACAAAAGCGCTACAATGACAAGGACAGATAGAGTGGCAAGTCACACGACTGGAAGAATAACACAGTATGGTACGTGTTCACAGACAGAGAGAAGGTGGTTGGTATCGGCCATCTGGTTATAGAACCACGTACTTGCATACAACATTAAATCTCCTGTATAATCAAGTGTCAAATCTAGCTGTTTCAATGATATATCTATGAACAGCTTTAAAAGTATCTTCATTCTTTGCTTGTATTGACGGTTTACTTTCGTGCGTCGCATGATTTTGCCTAAAATTTGACATTGGACTATTTTTTGGTGTGGTTATTATGAATTGAGCCCAATCAACACTATATATATATATATATATATATATATATATATATATATATATATATATATATATATATATATATATATATATATATATATATATATATATATATATATATATATATATATGCGTGTGCTAAAAAGTTCAACCCTTCTATTGGTCCCCATAAGTTTCAGAACTCTACACTTTAAACAATCAATAAAGATAACTTTTCCGACGAAATTCGTGAATTTACAGAATGAAAATAGATTACATCATTGATCACAAATTTGAAAGAAATAAAATATAATTTTGACCACTCTACATATATGAGTGTGATTCCTGTCAGAGTTTTCCAGAGACACGCTCGGAAGAAATAAGGATAATTTTCAGATGGACTGATGGATTTGAACTACATGTCTCAGTGAAAAAGACCTAAACGTTGTATTCGTTGCGAAAATATTTGTGGGTACAAGTTGGTCAAGTGAGTATATCTAGTAGTAGTAGTCTTTATTGACCGTGGGTCCAAACTGAATACACAATCATCAAATCACAAATGGTCAAAAAAACATGCATAATACATTGAAACAAATCATCATAGTAATACTTATATATCTAGAATATATCTACATTAAAGTAACAGAAAGCAAATATAAACAGTTGGCTTATATTTCCAAGTATATATATATATATATATATATATATATATATATATATATATATATATATATATATATATATATATATATATATATATATATATATATATATATATATATATATATATATATATATATATATATATATGTATATGACCAATATTCATTAGATTGCGTTAATTTAGTGTCTATCTTTTTCTGCAGCTCTTGACACCAGCAACCGACCACAGGCGCTCGTAGCGTTCAGTCAATCAAGCATTTGTGCTAATAAGCGGGTGGGAGGAGGGTCAGGGCAGATAAGGTGAAACTGAAACATCTGTGTGTGCAATGGCCTACATAGGGCCTTATTTGCAATTAAGTATTGTGTATTCATCTGTGCAATCAATCATTCGTGACAATAAGATTGCTCCGTGTGGCGACGTGGTGGTTCTGGGCCCACCCTCCCCCACCTTCGCATGACTGATTGACTACACTGATGAAAACACAATACTTTATTGCAGATAAGGCCCTAGGCGAGCCATTGCACATACAGATGTTTCAGGTTCACTCTGTCTCATCTCGGGATTTTTTTCTCATTTTTTTCCACTCACTTGCTTCGTCTATTATTTTAGGTATTTACCATATGTGTGTAATTATTTTGTATTTTTGTATTGTTTATACCTCAATGTATGTGTGAATGACTACTCCTTTGCAATCGATATTTAGGTCAAATAAAGCATATATATATCAGATCTTTCCTATCACAATGTCACCCCGTGAACTGGCTGGTTTGGATTCGACAGTGTTGTTCCAGCCTGATATAATAGACCGTTGTCCCATTCGTCCAAAAGACAGTATCTTCATCTTCAAAATTTAACTTGGGGCCCATCTGCGGGTACTGTACACATTTCTCTTGAGATGTCTGCACAAGTTCTTAATGGGAATAACGTCAGGAAGGCAAACTGGGGATTCCATAACTCCCATACCTTCCCTGGCCATTTCTTGGCCGCCAAGAAATCAATTGTTTCAACAGCAGCGTGTGGCCTTGCATTGTCCTGCGTCAGAATAAAATCTCGCCAATGGCACCAGCATATGGCACAACATGAGGCAGCAGGATCTCTGTGACATGATTTCTAACGGTCATGGTACCGTTCATGAGGACAAGGTCTGTCTTCCTAATTGCTGAGATGCCCGTCCAGGCCATGATGTTGCAGCCCCCAAAATGCAACTGTGGGCTGCTCAGAGTGAAGCGTTCCCATGGTGGCAAGAATTAAATTAGAACAACTATTTAATTGGTAATTGGAAGCGCCCAACCTGTAAGTCCCCGAGATCAAGGAAGTGGAATTGGATTTTCAAATATGGGGAATTCCTAATATAACACGTACATCCATCTTGATTCTAAAGCTAAGTTCATAGAAATTAAACGAACATAAATTTTAAAGAATATTGTATTAAATGTCAACACGAAGTTCGTCTAAATCAGGCTTCTGAGTTTTCCCGTTAAAAACTATGAATTTACTACAGGACTGTCACTTTCCATTAAACATTTTCATTGACAACGCAAAAAAGGTAAAAAAATATTATTAAAACCATTGAATTCTCTCTCTCTCTCTCTCTCTCTCTCTCTCTCTCTCTCTCTCTCTCTCTCTCTCTCTCTCTCTCTCTCTCTCTCTCTCTCTCTCTCTCTCTCTCACACACACACACACACACACATTGTGTACTTGTGCAACTTGATAAATTACCACGTTTGTTGCATTGAAGTGCAGTCAATAAAGTTCCATTTGTTTCATTTTATCTCATTCAGCGGGTTGAACTCCACATTTTGTTTAAGGTGAAGGATTAGCTGAGAGATTACATGCCTTGGCATGATACTTCAAACGAAGAAATTTCCGGGGACGGGGGGGGGGGTGAATTCCAATTGCATCTTTAAGTTGCACACCTTCATTATTTTAAATGTCCCTTGTACCTTTTAAAATTTATATGATATACGCAAGTTAACTATACAGAGCTGAAATGATGCACACTAACACCAATCCCGTACCTGACCCGCTGGAGCCTATATGGAACTACGTAAACACATTTCGTCATTGCCTTCCAAGACGGAGTTTCTTTTTATAATTCCACTTGAAGCGCCGTCCAGACTATCAAAGTAAACACTTTGATCAATTGACCTTCAAGGATCCCATTTCGTCGTGCCTTTGTGATCCAAATTAGATTTCTAAATCTGTATGTACTTTTCCTTAAAATAACTGTGCAATTGAAACCTCAGAATGCAAGATTTTTGTGCTTGTCACTAGGATTCTTTTGGGGCTTGATCCCACCCGTTCCCCCGAAATAAAAACTGGATCCGCCCCTGTCGGCAGCACAGATTTTGAAAACTCGAAGGAAGGCGGCCAGCCGTACTGCCATCGATAAAAACATGCACTAAGAGAGATGTTATTTCCCTAAACCTGCATGGTAATAGGTTTTCAGCTTGTTTAAAGCGAAAAATTGGTTAAAGGGTTAGGGCCAGTATGGCTCTCTGGCAGTAGTAGATGCACCAACCATTGCATCAAACCAAAAATGTAAGCATAAGGTATCCCTCTCCGTTTTAATATTCAAGATCCATGCATTGAGTGAAATCAATTCCGTGAACTTTCCATGGCCACCCATTGAGTTTTCCAGGATTGTGTCAACAAGGGTAAACAGGAGATAAAATGGTATGAATTTGAGTGTCAAGTCAACTTCGGCGACATTATGCCATTTTTGCCAGACTATACGCAGTCTGGCATTGTTTGAGTTTGAGGGATTACGACCTCCGCACTCAATCATACTGCTTATAGTTTCATATTTCTTTGTCCAAGATACAGTGCCAAAAATTCCACTTCAGCCCATTCACAAATTTTGGTACTCCATTGCATATATTTTCCATATATGCTCAATTAAAAATACATCGTTTTTTACACATATGATATACTGTAATTTCAGCCAACCACTACATGAAAAGCTATGTGCGGCATCCATGTTTGTTTGACCATGCGCAGAACATACACTAACGATCCCGGGCACATGTCTGATAGCTTCATAATCACATTGACCAGCAGACTTAAACTGTCCTGCTCGTTAATCAGACTCTTAAAGGATACCCTCCCAGGCAAGTACTTTTCAGGAATTTCAATCATATAATGCTGAATAACTTACAAGGTTTCAATAGGGTGCTACAAAAAACAAGTAGGCACTGGTACTAAATTGTGTTCCATGTTTTATGACCTCTCTGCCAACATTGTACTCAATGAAACTAGTCCCAATCATCATCTGTACATTTTTCAATGAAGTATTTTCAAAGAAATGTTCAGTTGTTGTCCTTCACTATGCCTCATCAAAGATTTCAGGTATTTGTACGATACCAACTGTATACAAACTTGTCCCAATCGATTTCTCCCCTTTTACACTAGTGCAGTCTGATTCTTTTTAAAAGGAAACTTGTTTTCTTTTACCCCATATTGAAATGTGCCTCTCACCTATATTACAGAAAACGTTGTAAACGACGTCCATCTGTGGCTCAAACACCAAATTAAATCAAGAAAAAGAAGTGTGAATGAACTCATTTTTACGTGCTGCTAGACCAAAAGTTCAAAAATGTGCATTCTTGAAAATTGCTGATTTTGACTCCCTTTTACATCATGATTTCCAGATTGCATAGGAGCCCTGTATAATTCAGCACCATATAGTTATCATGTATTTAATTCAAAAGGACTTAATTCCAAGGTTCAACATTCAAGTCAGCTTTATTGGGGGCAAAGCCTATCTTTGTGAACTATGAAACTTAAAAAATCATTTTTCTAAACCCTTAAAGAACCGCTGCTCGTAAAACGTGACTCAGCACTTCAACAAATTGCGAACTGTAAACTGGCAGTTCAATAAATCATGTGAATTGATATTTCAGTAGATTATTAACTGCAAATTAATATTTTGTCCCGTAAACTGTGAAACATACTTTTTCGCCGTGAACTGTGACAGCACAATATTCTATCCGTGATCCGTGACCGGTCATCCTCCCCCAACCGCCACCCCCATTTGATAAACATCAGAGCATACAGTATACTGTATTAAAAAGAAAATAAACAGGATAGTTGAAAGTACAATAGATATACGATTATTATACCAATAACGTCGTCATACTGGCTCCGATTCAAGATTTGCAGATCCACTATCATTGGGGCCACCCTTCTTAATTTGACACAGTTGCACAACAGCTTTAGATTTCTTAAGGCGAAAGTATTACGAAAAACATTAAAATGGAAATAAATTGTCACAAGAAAGTCATGCCCGTTGCAAGGGAGGGGCGGGGGTCGTCCAAACCCTCTTGGACGAACCCAACTTTTCAAACGGACCCCATGCTCTTGCAGCGGACATCTTAATTCATTATTGCATGGGATCACAAACGAAGAACACTTGTCAAACATTCCCAAAATGCAGAGACAACCGTATTTTTAACACATTTTCCAAAACTTTTAGAGGGTGTGTCCACGGATCTCTATAGCCAGACATCGATTCCACGGCACTCCTTCACAGATTTTCTTGAATTTCAACAGCCGCCCCCGCCCCCCCCCCCCAACCACACCACCTTTTTTTAAGCTGGCCATGCCCATGGGCATGAACGTCAACTAAGTTATTACAAGACAGTAAATATTAATACAATAATTTCAATGGTGCGTATTTGCGAATATGTGCATTGATAAATGTTTTCATATATTTCCACAAAACGTCATCGAGAGAGTACAGATTTTATCTGGAATATGAGAAAGAAAAAAGTTTTGGGGAACATGTCATTCATACCGGCCAAAAGACGGTCGTCTTTACGTCAGCGAACTCGAATTGTGCCGATACCCACAAAGGAGCACGTCATTAACAAGATCTTCATTAACAAAGATTTTGTGCAATCATTTCCCGTGTTATGTTGCTTGTTTTCTATTCATTTCAGGTATGTTTGTAAACAGAGTTCCAATAGCCGATTCCATGTTTTCCCGAACTGAATTGCAGTCAATACCATGGCAGCAAACCGATACAACCTTTTGTTACTGCCCACAAACCAGCTTTCGTCACACGTATTATGTTGTACGCATGATGAACTCTATGATAACCTAATGCCAAAGTAGTTCGATTCCAAGAATGCCAAAAGAGAACTTTTTTATGTTTTTGCAACTGTTATGCAACTTATGACATATCATGAATACTGAAGAAAGATGGGTTGCCCGGAATGATAAGCTATCACGTATATTTGATTTGCATACTCCTGACCATAATATGCGACTAAAAGGCAGATGTAACCCATGGGTATCTGTCATATTGTTAATATGAAGTTCAGACGTGATTTCTTGCTTGAAAAGACTTAGTTGTAATTCTCACGGTGATCTGAATGTAAAGATGTATGCACCCGGAAAGGGGGGGGGGGGTCCACGTAGGATTGTACTGGGCATGTGCCGCGGGAAAGGCCCTGTTTTCATTTCTCCCAGGATTAGAAAAGCCCCCCAAAATGTACACAGCTGGATTAGGATAGGGGTAACAATTATTTGAGTGAACTGGAGATATAGGATATAATTAGTAAGTCCTTTGGGGGGAGTTTTGTGGGAAGTAAGAATATGCTAAAACTTGTTTAAAATTGGAATGTTGGTCTCCAGAATGCACCAGGATGCACCAATGCAGCACTCCTTTCCACAATTACAGGATTAAGAAAGGGTACCTTTTTACATCTGGCGTAGGTTTAAGATTAGGTATTGTATAAAAATGTCCAAGGCACACACCCACCCTGATGTTGAGTATATAGTTAACAAACCGCATAAATTATGGATATCCGTGAGGTAAAGAAATAATCATTGAATATTCCGACGAAGTTCTCATCTGCTGATTTACATAATTGTTTTGCTAATATTGGTCACGAGGTCTCTACTAAACATGGAGCTCCAGATGGGTCCTCCCCTGAGATCACTTGGCAACTTCTTTTCAGGCGTCAAAGTAACAAGGTTACAGAATCTTGCATATTTCAGGTCCCAGGTCACTTTTTATAGCACTTACTATCAACATATATAACTGTGGACACTTTACATGCATGAAGCAAAAACGTACACAAGCTCTATTGTTCTTCAAACTTTGACTGTTTGACAGTGTATTCAATGTATATGCAAAATTTTGTATAGTAATGAATCTCACCATAAGCTTCAATAAGCATTTATTTGATGCAGAATGTTATAAATAGAGCCCATTATATCACTCTAGCATAGGTTCCAAAATGCCTCACAGAAATAGATGTACATATACTGTTGGTAACAAATAAAATTTGAGCCAATCAGTACATATTTGTGGTAAGTTCATATGTTAGATAAAGACAATGATAGTTGAGGCAAGCAATCATCAGCAGATCCCAAGAGAACAATGCATTTGACAAAAATATTGCATCGTTAGACATCAGCCTAATATACCGTCATAGATGGATGCCATAACATCCATGAGCAACCGGATCTATAGCCAAAGGTCACTGCAGAAAAACAGACTGAACCAGCCCTTCACCATGGTCCGCACTGTACCAAAAGGCTTTGCTAAGTCGGTCTTTACCAAGAGAATTTTGGAGGAGAACCTAATAAAACCGTTACCCTCGCAGAATAATCTGGTGTCACAGACAATGGTAGCTGCTGTTTGCAGATACAGAGAAACATACATGCAATTGCATTCATTCACAGTCTGCAATCAAATTTGGAACTTGGCGCTTTTCTTGAGACACGACTGAGAAGTGTGGTGCTGTTTGATGATTTGACGAGTATATGGACTATTTGTCATTATCTGGTCTTGTTCCATATGCCAGCCGATCAAGAACAATTAAAAACGTGAGTTACTGCATGTTTCTCCACAAACCTCATTTTGTGACAGAAAAAATAAGAGAGCAACAGCCAGCCTTATGACTATTTACTAGTGAATGTAAAACCGAAGATTCCTGAACATGAGAGACAAATGTTCTCCATCTGACAACAGAGAAAATCTGGACCAATAACACATGATTAAGCATGTCAGGCCACACAGAAAGAAAATTGGTAGACAAAGCTAAAACTTCACAAATTTCGGTGGCTCCATCACAGTGCTGCAGACATGATAAAAAGTATTGTGCATGGCGCTACCTTAGCCAGTCCTTGATCCCAAGAGACCACTGCATGTTTTGGTAGAAGTCGGTAATGTGATATCCCCCATCACAAATAGCCTAGAAGTGGAAGAGTTGGCTTGACCACTCTAAACATAACAACCTTAGAGTCCACAATGACTGCTTTGACAACCTTATGGATTTCATAAACACAGAACTGGACTGTAGAACAATTAAGTATGTGAATCAGGGTCATTCCAGTGATTTGCTCAAGCCTGCAGTAGCAGACTTGACTTTTATGTCTGTGTGCCAATACAGAAATTTTGTTTTTCTTGGGTTTCTTCCTTCTTCTGATTCTTTCGATTCTTTTTCTTCACAAGCAGTTTTGTCCGATGATTTTCTCAGACACTGTATTCCAAACTTGGTACAATTACAGATCCATACATGATGTTGAGCCTTTTTTACAAAGAGGAGTGAACATTTTGAAAAGTAAGCAAATTAGGGCCATTTGATCTTCAAACCCACAAAACTGGGTTTGGCAGCTGGAGACATTTGATGGCAAAAACCTTCAGTTCAGGATATGGCAAG
The DNA here is from genome assembly GCA_964020975.1 of Hermodice carunculata. Taxonomy (NCBI): domain Eukaryota; kingdom Metazoa; phylum Annelida; class Polychaeta; order Eunicida; family Amphinomidae; genus Hermodice; species Hermodice carunculata. Next base: position 57,210,554 of record OZ026612.1, read on the forward strand.
CCAGGTGAGCAACACACTCACATAGTCTGTTAGTTATAGTGACATCTGGTGGCTGAAAGGTGCAGTTCATCGTATGGGAAGGCTGCTGGGCAACAAGTCCTCTATAAGTGGAGAGCAAGACCTGGAAAAGTCAATACTTCTCTTTGAAGTCTGGATTTGAGCATGAAACTTCGTATATATGAAAACAAAAACATGCAACTAAAGGAGGAAATACATGTTAATGTCTCTATACCCCACAGCCTGTATGGTGGCTGGCAACAGAGAGGGGCCAGTCATACGATTATCTAGGCTGTAGTATGTCCTGCTATGTGGAGGAAAAGTCACACTTTGAAGTGTCCGCTAGGCATAAATAAACATCTTACCCTTGAACATTGAAATAGCCAAATTTTGTTTTCACATTTTAACAACAATTGGAGGAAGTTCAAAATACATGCCATAGCTAGACAGTATCAGAGACCCTGTAGTAAGCTGGAACAAGATGGGTTATCAAATGCCTGCTCTGTCTACACAATCTATACAGCAAACAACCAGTGTATTCCTGTACTTCTTAAGTGGCATAGAAATATGCAGACCAAACAGAGAGCTATAAGATGGTTCCCAATGTTCCAAGGCATCTTGAAACCTGGGCACCAATTTCACCAGTGACTGCATGCTTGAATGGGTTTGTGACAACTTGCTGATCAAACCAAGAATAAGCCAATTAATTATCTACCAGCAGTTATGCATCTCTCTCTCTCTCTCTCTCTCTCTCTCTCTCTCTCTCTCCCACACACACACACACAGACGTCAAACCAGTCACACATAAGGGAGATTACATAAACACCACAATTCTTGCTTTTACTTTATGCGAGGAAGCAGTTCAAATCGTTGGGTTTTACAGCTAAGTAAAATTTAGTGCTTGGGTAAATTTGTTTGAGTGGCAGGTGGGATGGGATCAAACTACGTGTGATGAAACGTTTTTCAGTGCTTATGCTACGCTCAACTTCAATAAAAAATCTGTGTTCCCGAATATTCCCTTATTGGTGAATTAACATGCATGAAGGTTGCGTAACTTGTGGACACTTTCAAGCAAGCTTGTATCATCTGCGAAAAGTATTACATCACAGGTAAGGCCGGCGACAAGATCGTTTGCGTACATCACAAATAAAAGTGAACCCGGTATGGATCCCTCGGGTACGCCAGCTTCAATAGGCAGCCCAGAAGACGCTAATCCATGAATAATCACACGTTGAAAACGATTTGATAGATAGCTTTTAATCCATGCCAGAATATTATCAGCGATACCTAGTTGACGTAGTTTGAGTAGAAGGCCAGGATGCCAAACCTTGTCGAAGGCTTTAGATGCGTCTAAAAAAATACGGGCTTCGTTAGAGTGTTCAATGGCCTTATAGATATTGTGAACAAAATACACAAGTTGATTTATGGTCCAATCGTCAGTCTTGAATCCATGAGTTTTGGATATGAGAAGATTATTGTCGAATAAGTATTCATAGACAGCATTAAAGACCAGTCGTTGGACATTGGACACATTACACTGAAAGGATATAGGACGACAGTTATTTTTTATCTGCTTATTAGACTTTTTAAACACAGGACACATACTGGATTTCTTCCACGAGTCTGGAAAATAAGAAAGATTGAGAGACAGTTTAAAGATTTTAGTTAGTGGTTTGCAAATAGACTCAGCCGTATTTTTAAGTAAGTTATTCCCAATATTGTCAGGGCCAGACGCAGAGGTAAGCCTAAGGGAACATGAGATTTTTCTTACACCTTCTTCATCAAAGTTTATATCATATAAGCGTGCCTCTGTTCGGAAAGTAAGTTGGGGCAGGAATGCGGCGTCAATGTCGGGAACAGTTCTACATTGACTTGCAAAGTATGCATTGAAAATGTCACACTTGTCTGTGATGCAAGACAATTTTATCATCCTCGATAATCGGTGGGATATCTTCGTGAGCTTCGCAGGCTAGAACGGACTTCCACCACAGCTTAGGATTAATATCATTTTCATCAAGTTATCTGCAAGGTTTACAAAAATGTAATAAATATAAACAGATTTTCGAATTAAGTTGACAACTTTGTTCCGACACTTTTTGTACAGTTGAAACAGCCCATCAATCTTAGTGTAAATATCATAGGTATAAGGGCCAGAGCGAAAAGATATTCTTAACGTTTCCATGCTCGATTTCAATGGCGAATATGTTTTTTGTTTTTTCATTTCATGGTTTGTCCCTAGGCCTAATAGTAACTTCCCTGTATGGAATGAGTCCTCTGGCAGTGTGTTATGCGGCAATTTGTAATAACTGCCTTTTTGTAATAAGAAACGAGCAGAAATCTGCATTAATTTGTAATACTTGTGGCAATCTGTAATAAGTTGCGGCAAAATGGTAGGCCTATATTGTTACATTTTGCAATTTGTAAGAATATCTTGCAGCAAATGTAATAAATCAGGTGTAATAAGGATATAATAAAATGTAATAATCACACTGAAGTGTCCCTGAAAAACATTTCCTTTAATACTCATTCTAAGACAAGTGTTTTCTTCAGAGCTTGATCCTATACTTATTAAATGCAAAAACTTTCAGAAGTTCCGATGTGCTAAGATTGAACTTTTCTTTCTGTTCCGCCCACACTAATGTAAAAGGTATTGCTGAGATGACCCCGTCAGTTGTTGAAGTTCTTAAAAATGCACAGTCTTTCTTTTTTTTAATTAATCACATCAAATCGGTGTATAAATTTTAGTACTATTATAAGAACTCGGAAAACGTGAAATCCCTTGTACCTACATGTAACAGCAAATCTATATATTTCCACCTTCAGTCAACATGCAAAGTTATCTCAAAAGACCTCCACACTATGACTAAATATCTATAATTTCGATATTCATTTAAAATTGCAGAGTGCAGGGAATATGCTGGGCACAATCGGAGAAGCAAGTTCTCCTCCCCACCTTCCTATTCTGGGCCCTTGGTTTTAACAGCAAGTTGCAGGCTTGCACGGCCAAACCACTTCACAAACATGTTCACATACACGCCCCTCCCAAGCTGAACTGTTCCTCTTAAAACGTTAGCTCTCAGCACACAAAGAGTGACGCCTCCTGACTGGATCGAAATAAATGGCTGTTGGTATCAATGTAAATCAGTCGGGTCCTGAATGTCTAATACTCTGCTTGCAAGGGTCATCTCATGGACTTCGCGATCCTTTATCAATTTTAACTTCACACACAATGAATGGAAAATTGCATCAATGTCCAACTACTTCACTTATCGAAATTTTATGAAGCATTTCCAACGATTTTCATGATCATTCGAAGTGATAAAAGAATACCTTGCAAAATAGAAATACTTCCACATATTTGCTAATATGATAATCAGTCACAGGACTGAACAGGGAAAATATAAAGCTTAGCCGACTTGTCAGTCAGTCAAGCTTACGATGAAGGTCTTGGTGCGTCGCCGGTCTGTCTGTCGTCTACATTTGACATTTTCGACTACTTCTCCAAAACCGATGGATAGTTTTCTTCAAACTTGGTATGGATATACTTTGGGTATGTCTCTACAAAGCTTTTTGCGTGGTCATGCTCCAGTGTTTATGGTTCAATTATGGCCAAATTAAATCTTTTTCAAAACAGCTTGGATATTTGCTTTGAAATTGCATAGGGAAACCTCTGGGGACCCCAACACCTTAATTTCATCACGAAATAGTGTTGCCAGAATTTGCGCCCCATGCCCTCTTTGAAATGTTTTGTGTGTTTTGCTACTTTGAACTTCTAATCCAAGATCATCATTCAGATTATGCTGAAACTTGGCAGAAAATTTTCACGTGCAAGGGTCAAAGAACGTCGATGAGCAGGTGGCGTTGCTGTGGTTTACGGATTTTTGATAATTTCTTTTCAGTTGGAGTGTTTATGGGTAATACATACAATTTGTATTGAGAACGATGTTAAGTCAATGGGATTCCTATGATACTTCACCATTTAACTTCTCCCAAATTTTAGTCAAATTCACTTCAAATATGGCGGGGAAGTACCACTGGTAAGTGGCTTCCAAATCTTTTGATGTGGTTTCACCCCAATGATTTTTGGATTAAAAACAAATGGGAAGGTTGGTCAATTTAGAAAGGAACTCTTTTAATAGTGCATTTCTAATTTCTAACAAAATTGGATGAGAAAAATTTTGAGTATCCCTAAAGCTCAATATATTCATAGGGTGGCGCTGTGATTGTTGTTTTTTAAGAGTTTGTGTGTGTGTGTGTTTGCGGTATATCCAACTTCAACCTAAGCACGTGCTTGATTCTTTTCTAACATGCAGGGAATGTCCATTGACTCAATCTCCATTTGGTGTGTTCACTACATGGTGCTGATTGAATTTCCTAATTAAAAAAAAAATCCTAACATTTCGCACGCAGCTTAGCAGGGGCAGGAAATAATGAGCGTCCAGCTGGGAGTATGGGATGGGATGGAAAGCCTCCCTAAGCTCTGGTCAAGCTATCCATAGCCAAATGCCCTGAACGAGGGACCGTTTCACCGAACTGTCATACTCATACTAGTGTCACAAAGATGAATGCTATTGCCTTCTATGAAACGCAACTTTCTTTTTCTTTTCTTTGTTATAATTGATACAGACTTTTGCATATTTACTATACCGCCCTGCCCATTTCAGGCTTGCATCCAAACCCCCAGTGGGATCTCTGTTGCGTTTTGCCATTTTGATCACACGGCCAAGAATCACCAAACACTAAGACCAACATTTCCGATCTCAGCCCTGCCCACTTTGTTTATTTCATAGGGGTGTGGGTATCCGCTCTCGATTAGGCTTGCAGGGCACAGTAATTTGTAAAACCCTTTTCCACATCACGTTTAATCCATCAATCATTAAGCCTGTCACAAATTTAATCACATTTAAGCCTATCGACTAACTACATAGGCATATCGCAATCACAGATAACATGGATCGCCCACATCACGTTATGCATCATGATGTATAATTTGGAACTCCCGTGATAAAAAGGTTAAAAATGGCCAGGCTTTGGTGAGTTTGTGAAGACCTAAAACTGTATTAGCCTAATCCTAAGAAAATGGGCCCAATAACAGAATTCATCAAGAATGGCACAAAAAGTAGCCACAGATGAATGAATAGGGAAATAATAGGAATACACCGTGAAACATTATGATAAATTTTGACCCAAACTATTTCTCATGTCCACACATTGTTCAAGGAACAAACGATAAAAATAACAACAGAGGAAACTGAAGGAAAACAGATAGGCCTACAGTTTTTATTATTTCCACTGTTTTTATCGTTGCCCGCATGTTAAGATGTCAAACTTGTTTACAAATGTTTGCAATGGTACAATGTCAGGAATTAAATTCTAATTATGTCCCTTTCATGGGAAATAATAGTATTCAGATAGTATCATAAACAAATATCTATCCTTTTTTTTAATAAGGAGGCATACCTTCTCTAGACCTATCAGGTGAAACAAAAAAGGCTTCCGCCAAAAGGATCTTTAAATAATATCATAAAAATTAGGCCTTATGTCAAAATATAGTGATACGATCCATAAGTTTAATTATCATAGTAACAGACAGACTGGAAACAATAACAAAATTTAAAGGTCATGTCATTAGAGCATTACTTGAGAACTAATCAAATGTGTAGGCCTAAAATCCAACACTCTAACCTCTGTCTGTGGCACCTTCTGCTGTTACATTAAAATACAGTGGCCGTGTACACTTAAGAGTCTTGGAAGTGTGATATAATTCTAATAAAAGATTTGTTAGTTGATACCTGTTTTAGGACTATTTCTATCCATTACTCATTCCTTTTTTAAATTATAAAAAGGATCGGTTAGAACCCTTTCTTTCCAATTATATTAATATATATTTAATCGATGTAAAATCCGTTCGTTTTGAAGAGACTGTCCATCTTTAACAACGTTGCTAACAGGGGTCGTCTCAAGAAAACCTTACATTTCTTTACTCAAAAGAAGCAAATGAGAATTTAATTAGTTTGCAACAGAACGTCACAATGTCTAGCTATTCAGGGCATTAATTATTTAATTTTCAACAAAACGTTCTGCATAAGAATGATTGCCAAGAAAATCTTTTAAAATGATACTTCTATACAACTGTTACATTTTATTACAATTTTTTCAGTTCAGCGTTATTAAAAACAGGGCATATCTGATTTATTACATTTTGCGGCAAGATGATATTACAAATTGCAAAATGTAATATTACATTTTGCCGCAACTAATACAATCTATGCAAACGTTCACCAAGCGGGGAAACCCATGTGGAGCTTCCGATTTCAGGGCCAGGCGCGCACAGGTTTCTTGGTAATTTGCGGGCCACTCAGTCTTACCGCACAGGCTACAGGCACAGCGCTATTGAATACAGCAAGTAACGAAGAGTGAAACTCGGACCATGATTTCTTCCAAAAACAGAATCTGGGGTGGCTGAAAAAGAATTGAAAGACAAAGGAATATCAATTGATGGAAGGGATAAAGCAGCACTTTTATTTTTGATATTTGTCAGTTTGACCAGGGAAGTGCTATTTAGAATAGCACATCTGTGGTTTGACGTTTCTTCCTGGTATCAACATTACAGCCCACTACACAACAGTCAGTGGTGGTTTACCATGATAATTCGCTTCGTCACTCATTGTTCTATCTATAAATGCTTTCCGTACTCCCTCTGCCAACGATCTAGAATGGTAAACTTCTATACACGTCCTGCATTTGGTCCATTTCCTGCTTTTCTGTTCATGTTGACACGAACAATATTAGTGTCCGCCATCATGTATTATCGTGACCACTTTTGAGAAGGTAGTGTGTGAGCATATATCATGATTTAAAGTCCCGTGGGATTTTGATGAAGAAGATTTTATGCCACCTATTCAGAAATGTTATTTATACCCTAAAGAACATAAAAAATCATGTTGGCACTTTGCCAACCTGTTAGATTCAAAATGGCCGCCATTTTCCAAAATGGCCACCAAACTCCAAATCTAATGATATTTTATGTTACATAATGTGTCCGAAATGTTCGATTTAATAGATCTAAGGATCGAATTTTAACCTTTCATCATCCAGGAACATTATTTCATGTCTTTTACCTTAAACCTGAGTATTATTAGACAGCAAAATTTAAAATATCGGAAAAATTTTATCTATATTTTCCATGTCTCTTGTAAATGTTTAGCGTTAAAATAGTTGATTTAAATTTGGCCTTTATTTTGGTTGTTACTGGCATCAATGAGGGTATGTATAGCACTGTAGTTATCACAATTCAAGATAGCCACAATTTCCTCAAGATGGCTGCCCCACCACCACTCCCCCCACCCCCCACAAACCGCTATGTCATTTTACATAAAGAACCAATATTCTCCAACTAACATTATCTAAGAGTTATATATCATACTCCAACCATGTAACAACATTGTGTCATGATTTTCAATCTTGAAACTTAAAACCAGTTGTTACCAACCAAATTTCAAGATGGCTGATATGCTAAAAAATGCATGCATATAATCTATGCATCAAAACTTGTTGATATCTAACAATATCTCTCATTACCCTTTTAGTCTAGATCAATACTTTTTCCTCATCTGATCCAAGATCTTCAGTTCAAATCATTGTTCCCTATTATAACTTACCCGTTGTTTGAATGTATTTTGCAGGTCTGTATTGTAGTATTGGTGTGCTGACAGAATGATTCCCTGTATAGAAGCTAAAGTGGTGGTATAATGCATGGTGCTGGCATGCTGATGGGTGGATCTGCATGAGCTAACTGCTTGGAGAAATAGTGTCCCAAGTGCTTTTAGATTACTTGATAAGTCTTCATTTATATTGAAAGACTGAGCACATTTTTGCCGTAATCCAAGCACATTTATTTGCAAAGACATTTTTGCACAATGACTGTAGCAAGGCCTTTTGATTAACCCCATTAATTCTGGGGTTTAGTCCTCCAATTGCCCCTAAAAGTGGCCAACTATATAGAAAGTCATCTCCTTTCATGTCTTCAATTACCTTTTGTCCACAGAAAACATTTTGAATAACAATTATAGATGAGAGCTAAACAGAGATAACATGCCCCATGTATTTACAGCTTTTCAAAGCATGGAATAGGTGTTTAGTGCCCACCTCATAATAAGAAAATAGCGTTCAGATAAGGATTACCCGCGGCGCCCACAACGTTTTTTCCCCAATTCTGCAATTTTTTTTGAGACTTTGCAGGTGTCATAATACGGTTTATCTCCACCAAAATCTCTCTCTCTCTCTCTCTCTCTCTCTCTCTCTCTCTCTCTCTCTCTCTCTCTCTCTCTCTCTCTCTCTCTCTCTCTCTCTCTCTCTCTCTCTCTCTCTCTCTCTCTCTCTCTCTCTCTCTCTCTCTCTCTCTCTCTCTCTCTCTCTCTCTCTCTCTCTCTCTCTCTCTCAATATGTTAAAAGACTGTACATAGAACAATACTCTGAAGCCTGTACTATTCCAAATTGCTTTGTTTGTAATGAGGATTCATAAAGTATATTTGTATGTAATTATGTTTTCTTTGTCTCAATCACTTCAACTGTCCTAACACACATGTGTGCTTTATTCTGAAGCAAGGTGTTAACTTATCAAGTAAATTTATTTAGGTGGGCCCATGCGAGAGCGGATATTTTCATCCTTAGCTGGGTCATCCTGACTATCTGTTCTCTGTGGTAATAATGTACTATTTCTCCTACTTTTGTTTTGCATTTGTTTATATATATTTCTGTCATTATTACCTAACAATTGAAATGTATTGAATTTATTGCCGAATAGCAGAATCTGAATCATGATCAGAGAGCGTCAAATAAATACTTCAAAAGTTTTATAAAAACTTTCAAATAATGAGAGGAAGCTGGTTTTCAATAGGAACATAGTCCTTTATAATGTACACCCTCTACTGAAATTTGCTTCTTTTTTTATTTTTTTTTATTGACAACAGAAAATTATAATGTTCATAAATACACTGGTTTTGTACATTATCTGAATCTGCCTTGATTCATTTCACGCTCTCGGTCAATGACTGAAAATTCAATCATAGAACTAAACATACATTAATTTTCTTCTCTCCCCAAACCTATCGCCGTCAATTTTTTCTGTGAATATTCAATTTCTCATTATTTTTAGCAACCTCTGATGAAAATTTGATGAAGCTGCGATAGATCCTTGTTGAGATATTATGGTAACATTGTCCTCCTTGTGTCTCCTTGTGCGCCACTCAGACGGCCTTGAAATAAATACTTTAAAGTTTCATACAAAGTTTATAAATACCAAGAGGATGCTAGTTTTTAATAGGAACCTGGTCCATCAAAAGATGCATCTCTGACAAAAACGTGGTAAAGGTGTGATCAAAATTGTTTGAGATATCGTGGTAGCATCGTGGTTGACGCCACTCAGACGGCCTTCAAGTAAATACATTAAAAGTTTCATAAAAAGTTAAGAAATAATCAGAGGAAGCCTGTTTTCGATAGGATCCTGGTCCATCATAAGGTTCTTCTGTGACAAATGTTTAGTAAAGCTATGGGGAATATTTTTGAGATAATATGGTAACATCGTCCGCTTGTGTGCCACTCAGACGGCCCTTGAAATAAATTCTTAAAAAGTTTGATAAAAGTTTGAAAATAATAAGAGGATGCTAGTTTTCAACAGCAAACTGGTCCATTACAAGTTGCATCTCCGATAAAAATTTGGTACAACTATGGTGAATATTTTTTGAAATATCAAGGTAACATTGACAAGATGGATGAACAGATTGATTGACAATGTAGGGGATGACAATACCCTCCAGCACTTATGTGCCGAATGTAAAAACATACCAACTCTATTAGCCTATTCTTAGCCAGAGTGGGTTAAACACCCAGGTAACCACTAGAAAAATATCAAATCTGGGCAGTATCTACAGAATGGAACTGTTATAGTCAGAATTTATGTTTTTAGAAATGAAATTTACTAATTTTGGTCGTAAGGTTTCCCCCCACCCTCAACCATTATATTCATCCCACCTAATAACAATGCAAGGTGCATCTCAGCTTATCCTACTTGCTGCACATTGCCATGTACAGCACATGTAGAACAGTTCACATATCACTTGTGTACTACAGTTTGATCTTGGTGAACTTCCTGCCTGTGGCTCAACTGGCATAAATGAATAGATTTTGGATGAAGTACCAAAAGTAGATCCAACATATTGATGACTCTGGAATTATGATGAACTGTTTTCATCTTCATCGTGCAACTGAACAAGCCAACTGCTATGGCAGACTGCTATTGTATATGGCAATCACCAGATACGGCCAGCTTCCACTGTGTAGGACAGTCACCAGCTGGACACCACAACTCACAATATGAGTGACAATGATGAAGATGAGAACGATGATAGTTTAAATAGCTATCTTAATCACACAATATGAACTTGGTAATGGAGATGACGATGTCATTTAATGTAGCAATACACTTTAATGTGTCATAATGTTGTTTCAATGTTTACTCACAATACGAGTATGACAATGATAAAGATGAAAACGATGATAGTTACAAAAGTTATCCTAATCATACAAATATGAACTGGGTAATGGAGTTGATGATGTCATTTATTGTGGCAATACACTTTAATGTGTCATACACAATATTGTTTCAATGTTAACTCACAATATTAAAGTGACAATGATGAAGATGAGAATAACGATAGTTAAAATAATTATCCTAATCCTACAAATATGAACTATATAATGGAGGTGATGATGCCATTTATTGTAGCAGTACACTTGTTTAATAATACTGTTCCAGTGTAAACTCACAATATGAGGAGTGACAATGATGAAGGTGAGAATGATAATTTAAAATAGGTCCCCCAGTCACACAGGTATGAACTTGGTAAGGGAGGTGATGATGCCCTTTATTGTAGTAATATACTAGTGCCATAATATTGTTTCAAATAAGTCATTTATCTCGGTTCGGTTTACATTCTTTTGATGTAATGATTTGATACTTTTAAGACAAATATGAGCCTAAATTGACCACGCTTCAATTTGAAGATAAAAATCCAACTTTATAGCCGGGAGTTATGAAAATAAATACCCAAATAAGGTGCTTTATACTGCAAGGACCTTTAAGGGACCTGTAATTGGATAAAAATTGGAAATTTGGCAGCCATTTTGAAAAATGGCGGCCATTTTGAATCTAACAGGTTGGCCAAGTGCCAAAAATGTTTTTTTCTGTTATTTCAGATGTATTTAACATTTCTGAGTAGGTTTTATAAAATCTTCATCAAAATCCCACGAGACTCCATATGCCCTAAGGTGCACAGCGCTGGTAGCAAAAATATCAGCCCGCATGCCTCGCTTTCGTAATGGGACAACTGTCGGGGTTTTCCCGCTTGGTGAACTTATGCGTAGAGCGTATTATTACAAATTGCCGCAAGTATTTCAAATTAATGCAGATGTCTGCTAATTTTTATTACTAAAAGGCAGTTATTAAAATTGACGCATAACACAGTGGATAAAAATAGGTCGGACCGGCATGACACAACAGCGTCAACCGTATCAAACACTTCATGACCAGTGTCCCATGGGGCAGAAGGAGATAGCAGCATTGACGTCTGGGAAGTTGGCCTTTTCAAAGTGCCATACTTGTCTTTTAAAAGATGTATCCTTGTGATGAGAGAGAGAGAAGGACCAGAATACCACAAAGTGGTCAGAGTTAGAAACAGGAGTAAGAGTACCACTATCTCTCTCTCTCTCTCTCTCTCTCTCTCTCTACATATATATATATATATATATATATATATATATATATATATATATATATATATATATATATATATATATATGTATACACACACACACACACACACACATATATGGTCACAAGTATATTACATTATTAATTAAATTATTCAGTTACAAAATTTGAGCCCAACATGATCGAAATTGGATAAAGCTAAAAATATTAGCCATATAATATGATGTGGAACCGACATGTAGTACGAAGTCAACATGAAGAGATTACACACAAATGACAATGCCATATCACTGCAATAGTCACATAATATATGAATACACTGTAATACAACACCCCCACTCATCATTAAGTGCTAATGTCCTGTAGTAAGGCCATATGGCGAAACGTGGTTGGCATGAAAAAAATCTGAACTACCATACTATACCAATTGCAAATAAGCTAAATAATATCGCCAAAAAATATCCATAAAATGTGGAGAAAAAAGTGTAGAAACGGTATGTGGCGCATAGGTAGCTTGATTGGGTTTTTTGCTGTACATATCCTCGAAATAAGCTGGTGCACATAATATCGGCATTTTATACATTTTTCCACACATGACATTTAGTTCAGCTTCTTCAATGAAGTCATTTGACATCCACTGCTCCCCCTCCACCACCACCAAAACAAATTAAAACTAAATGTAATGCAACCCAGTCATGCAATACAATCTTTAAAGCCTTCGGTACTTCACATTCCATTCAGATTATGGCTATATACATTTTTCAAATTCAGAATGCGCATGACCTTTGACCTCTAGAGGTCACATGTACATTACGAAAATGTGCAGTGTAGCAATACCTCAAGTTGAGTCCAACATGATTAAAACTGGATGAACATTGACCAAGCTATGACAATATGAAAGTTGCAAAGGTCCAAATAACCATGACTTTTGATTTTTAGAGGTCACATGTAAATTACAAAAATGTACAGCGTTGATTAAAACATATTTCAAAAGCGATTGGAAAACATGCACCATGCCTATATGAATTCCTCTTGTGATGTACAGTGTTACAATACTACCTACAATTTAAGCCCACCATGAACCAAATAAGATGAAAATTGACCAATTTTGGCTATATGAAAATTTCAAAAGCCTAAAAGACCTTGATCTTTGACTTTTAGAGCTCACATGTACATTACCAAAATGTACAGTGTTGTGGTACCTACAACTTTAGCCCAATGTGATTAAAATTGGATGAAAGTTGACCAAGTTATGGCTAGAGGAATTTGTCAAAAGTTCAAGTGATGCTGACCTTTGACCTGTAGAGGTTACATGTTAATTACAAAAATATCATTCTTGCAATATCTAGAAGTTAAGTCCAACATGATTAAAACTGGATAAAAATTGAGCAAGTAATGGTTAGGTGAAAATTGCAAAGGGCCAAATAACCATGACCTTTGATTTTTAGAGGTCACAAGTAAGTTACAAAAAAGTACAGTGTTGTACTGCCTACAATTTTAGTCAAACATGATTAAAAGTGGATGAAAATTGACCAAGTTATAACTGGATGAAACATTCAAAGATCCAAATGACCTTTGACCTTTAGAGGTCAGATGTACATTACAGAAGTGTGCAGTGTCGCATTATCTACAATTTGAGTCCAACATGGTCCAAACTGCATGAAAATTGACTGAGTTATGGCTAGAAGAAAATTTCAAATGGCAAAATGACATTGATCTTTGACCTTTACAGGTCACATGTTAATTACCCAAAATGTGCAGTGTTACAAACCTATGAACTGAAGTTGTATTGGCACCTGTACCCATACAGTGGTCCCCCCTCCCATAAGGCCACCCCATATGCAGCCAAAAGGTGGCTTATAAAAGGGGTGGGCTAACTTGAGGGGGAGAATATATTGGAAATACCATACTTTCTGCACAAGATGCTGGCCTCCCAATGGCTAATTTGCATAATTTTCAAAACTGACACCTCTTTGCAAAAACTCCAGACTACATGTGTCCAGGTGTAATCATGCCAAGTTTGGAGTTTCTAAAGGCCTGATGCTCTGCTGATGTGAAACTGAAACCAACTTTATTTAATTTCAGTTCATTTTGTTTTGTCATGTCAATTTGAGTGTGCAACTCTACTTTGTGACATTTGGGTTGCCTTTTTTAATACAATGAACTGACACGTGGTAATAATAATACCACCATGAATCGTGTGGTACATAATTGTAGTGCTTGTTACAAAAAGGGTGGTTTTCATAAACTTGGATCACGTTTTCATCCACCTTTGAAATGGCTGCATGCAACCCTGGCACCGTTTCACCCTGTTGTTTTTTTCTGCAAAATTTTACCTTGCTGACTTTTTCACTTTTGTCTGGACCTTAGCTATGTGCAAACAGTTTTTTTGGTGTTTCTGTGAAACTCAAAGAGTTGCTTGTTTTCAAATCCTGTGATGGGGGACAGCGAGACACTGGTGGAACTTCTGTTGCACCATCTGGCAGATGTTGTCTTTCATTTTATTAATGTCTTCTCTCCGCCATCCGAGGCACCTCTTATAAATGAACGTTGGCCTATAGTATTAGTCGTCATTTCTAATTTTACTGTATTCATGTACAGGGCTTCCTCTGGAAAAACAAAACGAAAAAACATGCAAAATATATGCAACTGTTCACACATAAACTTCCATACAGTTCAAATATATTTATCATTACATGTAGGACAATATGAAAAGTGTAGGCCTATTTCTATATGCATTTTCTGGAGAATTTACAATAATTTTTTAATCCTTGCATGTAATTGGAATATTCACACTGAAGTTAAACAGAGACAACAAAGTTTAATATAAATATTGAAAATGAGGCATCATCTGACCAATTGTAGTCAGATTTTGTTACGCTCTCAAATTGAAGTGCCTTCACTGGGATCAATAGATAACTAGTTTGAAACTTCGCAAATATGATTCTGCCACCATCAATGGCATAGCTAGAAACTGAATTGTTCTCAGCTACAACAATTATGAAATTAACTGGTATAATCAAGTTAACTTGTGTAGATCTGGAAGCTGATCTTTAAGACGAAGCATAACAGCTGATTTAAACCAAGTATGATTGAAATTAGGGTTGTACCAGAGTTCAGGTCTCTGTTGGAATGCTCAAATCTTGTTGACCGTTGGCTGCAATACTTCCGTTCCCCGGGCTTCCGTTCTCACCCGTACAATTTCAAGTCTTCAACAGTCAATAGTGGGGGGGGGGGGCTCAATACGGGATACTTACCTCAACTTCTGCTCAAGGTAAAGCACTTACCCAAACAAAAATCCCTCGCGGATCACCGCAATGTCTTCGTGTTAACGTCTGTAAACTTGTGTAAGGATACGCGCCATTCAATAAGTATTTTATTATATTCTGGCACCTCTTTTCCCAATCCTGCCAGTCTGCAGGCATTTTGAAAGTTTGAAAGAGTGGACAGTTTAAAACAGGCGGGGCCAGGAGATCAGTTACATGCCACGTGAGACATTTAAATTTCATCATTGTGAGCATGCGTAATACGCAGCCGGACACTTTAACACGGGGGTGGGAGGAGCAGAATATCATGGTACACCGGAACATATTTACGGTACAAGACATTCCAGTGGCATCCCGCAGATATTCGCCTCGTCTGCCGACTTTCATTTTATCCCAGTGTTATTCGTATTTGAAATAGTCAAGATCCCATAGTGCAAAAATTCCCTGTCAGTATCCTCTTCCAAGGAAAGGCTACAGAATTGGAAGAAAATTCATGTGCCCCAGCTTACTACTGTGGCGGAACAAGAAAGCCCAATTTCATCATGCCAGACCACTATAAGAATGAAATGCAGTTTATTGAATTTTGATACAATATGTACAGATGTAATTTAGTTGCAAATGATTTGTGCCTTGCGGAGTCTCAAGAAAATGTGTCTCATTATTTCACGCCTTGAAAATTGTATCTTACACACACAGCAGAGTTGTTGGAGTTATCAAGTACGTCCAGATAGGGATGTTACAGTTCAACTTTTTTATATCGGGATGACAATAAAAATCACCACGGAAACAAGTTCTTGCAATTGTTTATTATTGTGACGTCTAATGAAAATGTCGAACGGTTTAGTCTGAATTCCAAACGTTTCTAATATTTTTATTCTTAAAGGCTATCTTTTTGGCATTGGGTTTCTTTCACTTCAAATTTTACTTTGACTTTCCTGTATTGTAGAATTTTTTCGTGCAATGTAAGGTGTTAGTTTGTCGATATAACGCAAGTGTTGTTTATAAAGCAGGTGGTGTCCCGACAGTTTGTCATTTAAAGAAGTCGTGATCGCATAGTCATAGTATCGTTGTATTTTGAAGATTTGTTTTTCTTGTGTTGTTAAACACTGTGATTATCGACTGTATATGCGGGAGCGGAGACAACATAAGCTTCAGCTTGTTTTCCTATCCCATTCATTGTTTGTGATTAACAAATTATGTTTATATATACATATATATATAAATATATATATATATATATATATATATATATATATATATATATATATATATATATATATATATATATATATATATATATATATATATATATATATATATATATATATCAACTTGTTTATCGTGATCAAGATTATGTATATATGTCTTCGGGAG
The DNA here is from genome assembly GCA_964020975.1 of Hermodice carunculata. Classification (NCBI taxonomy): domain Eukaryota; kingdom Metazoa; phylum Annelida; class Polychaeta; order Eunicida; family Amphinomidae; genus Hermodice; species Hermodice carunculata. The sequence continues at coordinate 57,226,961 of OZ026612.1, forward strand.
CGGAATTAGTATAATCATCGAGCTTATTTTCCAATGTCTTTCCCTCATGGTGAATAAGGCATGTTAAATGAAATCATAATCATCACCATCATATTATGTAAGGACATGACTCTTTAAAAGCTTATAAATACGAAGAGGAAGTTGGTTTTAAATAGGAACCTGGTCCATCATAAGATGCATCTCTAACAAAAATTTAGTAAACCTGTGGTCAATACTTTTTTTAGATATCGCGGTAACGTCGTCAGGGTTGACACCACTCAGACGGCCTTCAAATAAATACATTACAAGTTTCATAAAAAGTTTAAAAACTTATCAGAGGTAGCTGGTTTTGAAGAGGAATCTGGTACATCATAAGATACATCTCTGATGACAATTTGGTAAAGCTGCAGTAAATTTTTTTTCAAATCGCGGTTATGTCGTCAGGGTTGATGCCACTCACACGGCTTTCAAATAAATACATTAAAAGTTTCAGAAGACGCTGGTTTTAAAGAGGAACATGGTCCATCATAAGCTGCATCTCTGACAAAAATTTGGCAAAGGTGCTGTCAATATTGTATGAGATATCGCAGCAACGTCGTCAGGATTGACGCCACCCAGACGCCCTTTAAATGAATACATTAAAAGTTTCATAAAAAGATTTAAAACAATCAAAGGAAGCTGGTTTTCAATGGTCCATCATTGGTGAATGAAGACCACTTTAGTTGGCATAATATTATTCAGTTAACTTTGTGGAGGGGCAAATGTATCGCACTTCTGGGTGGGACTACGGGATGGGAAAATAGGGACATGCACCAGGGACTTGTGCAAGTCTAATCTCAATGCTGTATGCATGTGAAGGAATTCAAGGAGATAAATGGTGTAAATCTCGTCTCGTTTTATTTATAGTTTATAAACCAAGAAAATACGATGGGGACGGGGGACATAGTCATATTTTAATACAGGATATTTGGAGTAATATCAGTATTAGTAAGTAGACGTACCTCTCGGCCACCATTGCCAAGACCTCTGTGTCTGGGCAATGACGCCCACGAAATCGAGTTAAGAAAGGTTGTTGCTCACCCTTGATCCTGAAACCTGACGGTCCCGTGGCACCATCTCTTGGTCCATGTGAACCTGGTGGTGACGTCATGTGCACATGCGCCCCGTTTCATATAAATAAGAGTGTTACAGACGGCTGGAAAGAGGACTGGAAAAGAGGAGTCAGGGAAAAAAGTGCATTGAAAGCAAACAAGGCATTAGGAAAGCCAAAGAAAGTGTGTGTTGGGATGGAGGGAAGGGAAACTAGGGCAGGAGTAATCTATCCAGAAAAGAGAAAATAGAAGTGGACAGCAGGTAGTGTAAGATGTGTAGACAACAGGCAGAGGAGACAGTGGATCATTGGCTGTTGTGGTGCGATGCATATAGAAAGATAAAGGCAGATTTTTTCAGAAAGTGGCACAGGAAAGATTACAAGGGTTTAGAAGAGGTTCAGTGTTTAGAGCAAGAGGAACGTGTAGCATGGGTTTTAGGTTTGAAAGGTGGCTTTCTGGGAGGCAGGAAAGGTAATAAAAATTTACAGGACTACCTGTTAGGATGCTGTGAGAAAAGGAATGTTAGAGTTAGAAGACAACGGGTTGAATTAGAATCCCAAAGTACGGGGAAAGGGAATGGTGGTAGCCCTTATAAGGGCTCCCATGGGAAAAGCCTGAGCCTTAGAGGTGGGGATAGGGTGTGTGAGGGATGGTGGGTTTTTTTTTTTTTTTTTTTTTTTTTTGGTTTTGTTTTGTTTTGTTTTTTTTGTTTTTTTTTTCTTTTTTAATCATAGAAAGTACAAGCAATGAGTGTAAGGGGATATAACCAGGACCAGGGGCCCTACACATCTGTGAGAGAGTGAGTGGTGGACCCTTTGCTCGGGCTCTAGCCATGGAAAACATGGCAGCACAAGCTGGTAAGGAATACCATGGTTTCCCCCGCCTCATGTACTTCTGCTTTTTTTTGAGAAAAATGTGGCCATTTGTGTCACACAGTGACACAGGACCGCGGTAGTCAAGCGGAAAGCCTCAGTATTACTATTATTATCATCCTTCCTCTTTTGGAGATTGGTCACTTGACATCAGCTGTAAGAGGAAGCAGGGCTGGTCGGGTGGGCTTGTAGTCGAAAGGTAAGTGTACTTACTGATACTGATATTGCTCCAAATGTCCCGTACTAGTTACGTAACATTACCTCTTGACCACCATTGCCGTACTGGCGTACACATGTACTGGCAGTGGGGTAATCTTCACGGGAACACTGACCTCTATAGACCAGCAGGACCGGCAGCTCGGGGGAAACCATCAGTCCATGTGAGGAGGCAACATCTGTAGGGAAAACCTCTGAGCTACATGGAGATGAGGCCGCTGACAGCAGAATCTGGCCTAAACCAGAAACCCTCCTTACTGGCCCGCATGGGACCACACAAAACCCTCCCGGTGCTGCCTACCAACATGACAACTGTCCGCCTTATGGGTAGACATATCGATTTCAGCTCCATTGGGCTTGGAGATCTAACAGGTTCTAGTCATGAAACTGGCAGGCACCAGGGGGTGGTAAATGGTTCCATGGGCATGGATTCCTGTGTGAAACCTGCAACAGGCTGGGACATCAGGAGAAACTGTCTGATACTGTCCGAAATAAGGTCTACTTGGCAGGAAGCCCTAAAAGGGCCACTAAGAAATGCACTGACCTATAGACCTGCATCTGATTCAACATCGAGAGGGCCATAAACCAAACATGGTGGCAGCTCTGATGGGATCCAGAAGGCCTAATGAACCAGTATCAGAACCTAAACAAAGGAGCCCGTTACTCCTGCAAAGGCATACATGCCCTCCTCCAGCATTATCATGTCACACAAGTAATGCTCAGCAAAAGTTGTGGACGATTGCCATCAGCAGGCCCACAGAATGTCGACAACTGCAACATTCTGCAGGGCACACCAGGAGGCATTAAAGGCTGGCACCTCGTGAGCTCTGGCACAGACAAGCTCTAAGGCATCAGGCCTATCCAGCGAGGTCTCACAATCCTTAAGGATCATCTTAAGCCATGATGAAACAGTGTTTCTGCAAACTTTTCACGGGTTACTCAGTGGTAGAAGGAGGGCAGATCTCTGTCCTCTGAGTCTGTGCATGCGAGAAAGGTACCAATGAAGAGCTATCACTGGGCACAGGGTTCTCCCTTCAAGAGGAAAAGTGGCATTTATCGCATGGAGGGTAAAACCCTTAAAAGCTGAAGCCAGATCTTGAGCCACTTGGTTCCTTGCAAGGAAGCCCAAGTGAGGCCTCACATTCACCTGGTAGTGGTCGGGTGGCCATTGGATAGTACAGAAAGACATGACCCATATTCATTAATTTCAAACCGAACAATGACAACAAGGAGATTCCAGGGTTACCAAAGCATCAACATTCATCTACCAATACAAATGTGAAGAAACAAATTTCACTCCTGACTTGAGACAGGCAGTCGCCCATCAAAGGCAAGTGGAGACGGTCATAAGCTAGAGCATGGATCTCACTCCTCCTAACCCCCAAAGAGAGTGTTGATCGAAAACAGGTCTTCCACGTCCAGTACTTGAGGGAAACCCACCTGGGGTCCTCAAGGCACTCAAAGGGCCACTTCTTCAGCATGACTAGAACCAGCTGTAGGTCCCACCTAGGCAAGACCTGTCCCGTCCCTAGCCTGTTGCTGTGAAGGGATGCAATGAGCGCAGAGGTAAGGATCACTACTGATGCACACATCAAAGATACTGATGATGAAACCTCTCCACTGTTCTCGAGCTCTTGCCTAGGACTTCCCTCTGATATAACAGGAAGTTGGCAATGTCCATGATAACCAGAGCCAAAGGGTGAATTCGCCTACTGGTGCACCAGTCCGAAAACGCCTTCCAGCAAGCTGAGGAAACAACTACAGAAGATGATTGAATCTCCCCTCTGGCAATTGTATCTGAGACTGACTCCAAGAAGCCTCTGTCATGGATATGCTGTGAGATAAAAGCCAAGCATGGAGGTTTAGCACTTGAGGGCTCCAATAGAACACGCTTGTCCACAGCTGCACCAGAAGTTTTGGCCATGCGGGTAATCATAGCGGAGGCTCGATGCTCACTTCCAACAGGTCTACCCAGTAATTGTTCTGGGGCCACCAGGCGGTGACCAGGATCAGATTGCAATCGTTGGACCGAACCTTGCACGGTACCCTTGGAGGGATCTGCCAAGGTGGAAAGGCATACACCCAGAGGTTGCTCCAGTCCATGGCTAGAGCATCGACCACTATGGCTTGGGGATCTGGGACAGGCAAGATGTAAACCTGCAGTTTTACATTCTCTGGAGTTGCAAACAGATCCACGTGTAGAGTCCCCAAACGTGCCCTCATGGCCTGAATGACCTACGGGTGGAGTGACCGCTCCATCCCTACTGGCTGACCTCTCCTCGAGAGTTGATCAGCCAGGACATTCCCATGTCCCAAGACATGCCTGGTGTGCTTGCAGACATCATGATCATAACACCACCTATCATGATGCATCCGGCCAACTCCGGCAGCTTTTGGGACCACGTCCCACCTTGCCTGTTGAGGTAGGCTACCGCGGTCCTGTTGTCACGCATTATGAAGACATGTTTGTGTTCCACCTAGTCTTAGAAGTGGAGGAGTGCCAAGATTATTACCTCCAGCTCCAACCAGTTTATGTGGTGAGCTGCAAAATACGCCAACCAATGGCCGGACGCCATCCAATTCTCCACGTGGCCGACCCACCCGGACCGAGAAGAGTCTGTGTAATTGGTGAGCTGGGCCTGAAAAGGCTTCAGCGTCTGCCCTCTCACGACATTCTCCCTGACAGTCCTCCACTAAAGGTGTGGCTGATCCTCGATGAGGATCGGCACCTGGGTGTAATAGCCCAGGTCTTGCATCCATTCTACCCCACAGCTCGAGCTGTAAGGGATGAAGGGGGAGCTGACCTAATGGGACCTGGGAGTCCATTGAGGACAGGAAGCCCAGCAGGGTGAGCCATGGTTGTGCCCAGTGGACCTTGCCAGTCATAAAGGGCCTAAGCAGAGCCTGCAGTCTGTCCGATCTGTCCTCTGAAGTGCGACAGATGTAAGCTACCAGATCGAACTGGATGCCGGGGATGACGAAGATCTGCTCTGGCTGAAGATTGAACTTAAGTGGGTTCCCTATCAGGCCCAAGCGTTGGCAAAGTTCCAGAACGGTCTGTGTGTGACGCAAATCTCGGTGCTGAAGCGCCCAGGTACACATAAATGCGAATGGCTGAGCAGTAAAGGTAAGCAGCAACTGCCTGTGCGAACCTGGTGAACACCAGTGGTGCCATGGCAAGACCAAATGGAAGCGCCCTGAACTGGTATATTTGGCCCACGAATATGAACTGCAGATACGTCCATGAAGTCTCCACGATTGGCACGTGGAAGACCGGGTCCTTGAGATCTAAGGACGTTGTCCACCCAAGGGGCAATAAGGCTGCTACTATCGACTGGGATGTCTCCATCTGAAAGGACGGGACTTCCGGATAGGTGTTCGGCGCTGTCAGGTCTATGACTGGGCACCATCCTCCCTCCCGCTTGGGGACCAGGAAGAGTAGGTTGTAGAAGACAGGAGAACCTTGGTCCTCTATAGGCTCTATGACACGCTTGCTCCAAAGCCTCAACACCCCCTCCAGGAATGCGGCTGCTTTTGGTTCCAAGGTGGGTGGAGCGAACCACAGTGGGTCTTGGCTTAATGGAGGGCTGTCTTTGCCAAAAGGCAGCGTGTAGCCTTGTCTCAGGACGTTAAGGATGAATGAATCGTCCATGATAGACTCCCATTGTGTGCAAAATGCGGTGAGGCAGTCATTGACCCGGCACTGCGCGGAGTCAAACAATGTGGTGGTTGGCAATCCTGAGAGGCCATATCCGGGCCTGAGAGTCAGGAATGCCGAGGCTTTCCTAACTTCTTCCCTCTACTGGAAGATCGCTGTCTGCCCCTCCAAGGTCGTCCTACCTCCGAGGGAGCATGAGACATGGGAGGAGTAGATGCAGTCTGAGAAGTACTGCGCTTCGGGGCCGAGGCGGCTAAGGATGACAAAGATAGAGCAGAGTCGGTCATCACCTTGGAGTGTGCCTAGCAGGCCCTAAGGTCCCGTGCCTGGTGGGCCACTTCCACTAGCTCTCCTGCAAACAGAGTTCCAGAGAAGAGGGGTCTGATGCATGCTCTCAGAAAAATCCAGTTGTGCAGCTTTTGACCCTGGAGACAGGCATCCCTCCGTAGCAAAAGAAGGTTTGCCTCCAGTGTGCAAGTGGTCCACATCTGCTGATCAATGGCCGGCAACAACGAAGTCACAAAGAGTGTCGCCTGGTCTAAACAGTCTGCCACGGCCTCGTGATCTAAAAGGAGCTCTTGAGGTCCTCAAAGAGAGACCCCAAAGTGGCCAATGACACGCTGATGCCACAAGAACAGAGCCTCGGGCGTCTTCCTGCAATCGCTTGAAAGCCACTGTGAATGCTGAAATGGTTCTCGGCTGCCAAGCATTGAACTCCTCCTAGTCTAAGTGCAACCTTCATGGAACCATTGATCCTCAAGGATCTCATGACCTGCCTGATGCTCCAGAGAGTAAGCCAGGGTACCCGACTTAAACGTGGGGACCAGCAGGATCACCAACTGCTCCGGGACAAAACCACCGGAGGTGCAAGAGGGACTGCCAGTGCCACTGTCTGGGGAACAGGGGGTGCCACACTTGCTAGGGGAGTTGACACCATCAGGGCTAAAGGCCCACTGGCAGTGGAAGGCTCCCCCTTTCTAGGTGTCTTCTTCCTTGGTCCCCTATGCCTTCCTTTACCACCCAAGCTCTCAGATCCGGGAGCTTGGGGAGCCAACGAAGGCACCAGTGCCTTAGCTGGCACTGCGGGATTACAGACCCGAGCACTTAGGCTGGCCGGGTTGCTGGCTTTCAAAACTGTCTGGAATACAGGGGCGTAAACCCATAGGTTTCCACTCCGGATGCACCGGTTTGTGAGGTTGCTGTCTGTCCCAGCGCTCAGACCCGGACTACCAAGATCACAACAGCTGCAACCGTTGCTTGGCAGATTTCTGCGGAGCAGACTCCGCAGAAGAAACAGTCCGCTAAAGGGGGCAAAAAAGCATGCAACATCTCAGCCTGCTGTATCATACTCTGGGACATCAGCTCCAAGGCATGGACCACCTTAGGATTGGTGCTAAGATCAGATTTGGAAGTCGGTTGGGGCAAAATTGTTCTCTTGGGACCTCTGGGAAGAGATCTCTTGCTACTAGACTTTCGACTCTGACATCTCTCAACCTTCTCCCAAGGGGCATCAGAAGAGACGTCTGTCTTTGGGTACTGCGGACGAGCCGCAGCAGGTCTACACTCTTTCCCCTTAGACACACGAGGCACATGGGAAGACAGAGGAGCCGAAGCAAGTCTACGCTTTTTCCCATGGGGAGTTGTAGATGAGGAATCAACGGAGTCTGACACTGCGCCTGGTGTTTCGCGGCTCTTGCGACCTGCCACCTGCACTTAGCACGATCTGACTTCCTCCGTGCCTGCTCACAGAGCAGCCACTTGTCCTCTCCCCAGTCCTGGCAGTATTTGCAAGTTCGCTCATGAGGGCAAACTTGGCCCAACTGCAGGGGACAACCATAGCACTGTGGATGGTTATCCCAGGGTGGCAAATAGTGGTTCCTAGAATCAAAAACTTTATTCGCGATCCAACAAGGATGAGGCTGGAGACAAATTGGTATCTGGATCTACACCAATGGACTGCCTACAAAAAGAAGCAATAGCCTGGTGTGCACTGTTTTCCCTCTCTCTGCGTTCTGTTTGCTGGGACGCCATCTTGAAAATTCTAAGTACAAGTCAAACGACCAACTGTACACTTTTTCAGTGATATCCGATCACAGAAATCAGCTATATAGGTGTCCAAAGATTCCCGCACTGCTGAGAAAAGATTTTCTGCAGAATAGAGCATGGACAAAAAACAGTGAGAGTAAACGATAGTTCACAGAGCTTCAACTTGAAAGGCAAGCCAGTAATGCCGCCCAAGAGAGGAAGGATGAAACGAGGCGCATGTGCACATGACGTCACCGTCAGTTCCACATGGACCGAGAGATGGCGCCACGGGACCATCAGGTTTCAGGATCAAGCAAGCTTCTCACCTCGATTTCTTGGGCGTCATGCCCAGGCACAGAGGTCGTGGCAATGGTGGTCGAGAGGTAACATTACGTAACTAATGCTTCATGTTGATATACCAACCAAAACATCACGTTAAAAATTATTGGGAATTTAAGACATCGCTAAACGTATAACGTACAAAGCATGGCTTATAGGCCCTAATATTTTCTCGTGGTTCATATATTTTACAAAGTTGATCCAGAATATATCAATCGGAAAATTAAGTAATACATCAGCTCGGGATGTTTGTATTAAAAATACAAGCTTCGTGCCGCCAGTTAGCATGCAGAATGACCTGTCCGGGGATTAATGGCACAGAAACAAGTCTTCCCTAGTCTTTCCCTAGCTGCTGAAGACCCAGTTTTATATTGAGGCTAACAAAGCCTACAACTTTCTTCTAACTTCAAAAAAAATATATTAATATGATTTGCTCCTTAACGAAAATATAGGATGTTATAATGATTGAGAACTTGACAGGTGTCAGTGAGTGGTACTGAATAGGAGCGTTTTCTTTGATTATCGGACTTCATTGTCCTCAAGCGGTACTTGGGCTTACAGATTTTGGGTTTTCTCTTCATTTTAAACACATCATTAAACGTATGACTTTGTTAGATTACAGATTCGAAACAGTCAAAATGGAAAAATGTTAATAGTTTTTCATGATTTACATATTGAATCAGCGAGGCTTTACAATATTGATAGATATAAAACCTGAAAATCAAGTTAAAAAGTTACACCACAAAACCAAGTTAAAAAGTTATAGTGTAACACATCGTTAAACATATAACGTCGTCACGTTTCCGTCAGAAGCACTGAACATGGAAAAAAAAAGAAAAAAACTTTTTTAACATATTGAATTAGCAAGGCTTTACAATTTTGATTGGGAATATATCAACCATGAAATCAAGATTAAAAAAAAAAGTTCTTGTAAATTTTAGACATGGTTAAACATTGATACATCATCATTTAAAGCACTGAAAATGGAAAAATGCTTTAGAATGGTTCATAATATTTTTATATTTGAATCAGCCAGGCTTTACTATACTGATGGAACCAGAGTTTAGACCCTGCCAACATTAACATGAACGATAATACATCTTATCAGGACGTGTCTTTGTTTTAATCGTATCGCAAAATAGCAAACTCATTGAAAAATAATCTCTCTCTCTCTCTCTCTCTCTCTCTCTCTCTCTCTCTCTCTCTCTCTCTCTCTCTCTCTCTCTCTCTCTCTCTCTCTCTCTCTCTCTCTCAACAGAATAATGCTGACTCAGAATAGTGTAGCCTTATGATACTTTTAACCTAATCTATGTATAATGTTTATGATTGTTTCAAATTACACATAGTCACTGATCTGCCAATTTTTTAGTTAGCGATATAGACCTATCCTCTATGGCCGTAATATGGAAACTATCGTTCTTAAAGTTTTCAGTGCAGGTTGAAGTCTGAGTCAGTTACTTTGTTTGGTGTGCTCTGGGTGCATTGACCTGGACCAACTTTGGCAACAACCATGTTCAACTTGAATAAAATGACTTTTTATGAATTTTGTTTTAAAAAATTGAATCTGGAATCACGTGATGTCGTGAAGATTCAAATTCCGATGAGCAGGATTTTTATGTTTGCATTAGAGTCCACACTTCTGACAAATGGTGTAGAACATCCTGCGTCGCTAACTTTCCATAATTTCAACATACATGTAACAGATTTCGACTGTGCTGTTTGCCTTTAAAGAACCTTGCACTTACTTCCCGTCCTGCTTTCCCACCTTTTTCTCACATAGGCCTTTGTGTGTGTGTGTGTGTGTGTGTGTTTGGGGGTTTTTTTTGGTTTTTGTTTGTTGTTTTTTTTTCAAGTTTACTGTATTTTGTTTGTTTTTTATTGGGGGGTGTTTTTTTTTTTTTGTTTTTTTTTCTCTTTCTTTATTCCGTCCTTTCTGACAAAGTCAGAGTTTCAAGACCCAGCTCAACTAGCATAAATCTTTTGAAGCCTTTCCCCACAATATACCTAAAGCGCGCCAAAGGAATGATGTTTACCTGGACCAACTCTGGGAGTATTCAGGCATGCTAGGACTCGAAGGTCTTTTTATGGGGAACTTCAATGCTGCAATCAGTATAAATCAAACGAGCAGGTCTATTTCTCGCGAGAAGCAGGCCAATGGCGGACTCGGATGCTGGCTCTTATGTCAATTCCAGATCTACAAAAGCCCACACAGGTGCACATTATTGTTGAAGAGCTCAATATGTCATTGTGAGAGACATTTCTACGTGCCACAACGATTGTGTTCGATTCGAAATTCCCCTTGAGGAGAATAATTATGATGTGAAACAAGAACATGGCACATGAATTATCGCAGTTCTTGTTTTCCATGAAAGTGATCTGTTCTTTATTATTCCTTCATATACACGTTGCATCTCCCAGGGCCCTTACCTGAATGAGTTGTCATTGGTTGGGTACTAATAAAACCAGGCCGAAATTACATGCTGGGAGTCCTATCGATCATTATGTTTACGCTATTTTTCATGATTCCCGTGGCCACCTTTGGTCAGATCATTGGAGTTCGCAAGGGGTATTTTTCGTGATCGCGGCTGTGAATGTAAAGGTAACTAGAAAACAATATTTGATTCACAGCAAATCTGCCCGTGTGTAAAAAAAATGCACATTTTGATAGCAATAATGAACGTGCCTACATACAGCAAACATATTAATTTATTTTGGAATGAAACTTCTATCCATAAAACTATTATGGCATAATAGTTCTGCAGATATTCAACATCGAAATCTTGTGTATTGGCTTTATTAGCAGAACACTATTTATTAGCACAAAGATAAGAATTAAAGTTGAAATGGCGCAGCCATCTATAACAGGTTTGATATTCACCATTTCAGTTTTGTATATTGGCTAAAATTGGCAGACTAAAATCCCGTGATTTTCAGTCACTGTTCACTGGATGCGCTTTAGTTTACACGTTTAAATTCAAATTGATTTGACACCTCTGTCTGTACCAGTTTTGATAATATTCATCATTATTCAACACTTCACTGTTGTGTATTTCAATAAATTGACATACTACAATTTTCAGTCATTGTTCATCGGATTCCCGGCTCAACAGACATGCTCATAGCACCAACATCTGTGCTGTTGTGTAGAACAGTTTGGCAGCCAGAAGCAATTGAAATTTTTATAAGTTTCTACATCTTGATTATTTTGAACGATCCGTATAACTTCACTGTAGGTGTTACAGCCATTCAAATTTGAATTTGTGTGAGTTTAAGACAACACAAAAACGGATTGGAGAGAGAGAGAGAGAGAGAGAGAGAGAGAGAGAGAGAGAGAGAGAGAGAGAGAGACAGAGAGAGAGAAAGACAGACAGACAGACAGAAAGAAAGAAAAAAAGAAAGAAAGAAAGAAAGAAAGAAAGAAAGAAAGAAAGAAAGAAAGAAACTTTGTACGTGTTCACACGTACATATATCAGTTCCCCTGGAGTTGTATCCTCCCTCGACCCTGTGGGTCTCATGAGGATACAGGCTCTCAGGGGACATGTACTGGGCAGGATACTGATCTAGCCCTGGGATAACCTCTTGATATGTGCTTGAAGATCATAAAAATTTAAAATATCTTTTTGGCCAGAGGTGCATATAATGGTGTAAAAAAAAGCCTTGCCACAAAGGTCTTAAATGTTTTTATTTCATGACAGAGGTCGCCAGTTCAATTCCTGGACTCAGAGCTAATTGTCTTCCTCTTTATGATGATTTATTGATATCAGAATTCAGATAGATTTGAATTAACAACAGACCCACAGGCCAGGTGATCTACTGACATGTAATCAGATGACCACCACCAAACCAAAAAATAATAATTTCCTGAATTGCATTCCCTTCTTGAAAAAGTAGGTCAAGGTCATCCATATTACGCAATATCAAACTTGTACATATGATACACATTTGTGGTGTGTTATCATTAGCCTGATTCTTTCTCAACATACTGAATTTAGTGTCCTTTAATAGGTGCTTAACGACCTTGAGAAATAGATCAAGGTCACCAAAAAAAATTACATAGAAGTGCCCATTGGCAAAATGCAACTCTGTTGTAATTTTGGTTGTTCCATCTCAATTTATGGTCACAATAATGAATTCAATGGGTTTTAATACCTATAATGTTGACTCCAATTATTAACACCACTAGAGACCATGACTCCAAAGGTCATAAGCATTTGTCTGTGTGATGTTGCTTCAGTGGTATATGAATATATGTGCACAGGGTCAGATGTAATGACTATCACAAAATCATTTCATGAAATGTATTCCCACAGTGACCTTGGCAAAGTAGGTCACCCACATTAAGCAATATCCAACTTCCACACATGATAAGCCTTTGTCATACATTTGGTAAAATCAGCCTTATCATTTCTCAAGATAATGAATTTCATAAATCCAAATACACGTATAAACTTTTATTTTCCATTTACCCATAGATGGCACTACTAGTATTGTTCTGGTTTCATATGTTTTTTGCCTCCAGAATATTTCTACCAAATTCCACAAGGATTTCATTAAAAACCAAACACACCAGAGCATTTTCAATTTGTTCATTTATCAGCCTTTACATTATATAATCCATTATGTGGTACCACCAATAAAGACAGGAATCTACATTTTCACTCATGGAACACGTTAAAAAAAACCCACATTTTGAGAGGCTAACTTAAAAATTGTAGATGCTGTAGTGTTGACATGCAATTGTTCACGGATGATTGGACCAATCAACGTGAGTGATCACAAGCTCTCTTACCTATTGTCAGCAGAGCTACGAACTAAATGTTAGCATTTCACAACAGACATAATATAAGATTAACTCATTCCACACCAGTCCCTGATAATTCTGTATATTTACCTGGCTTTAACCTGACAATTGCATCTTTAAATTCATCATGAAAAGAGCTTTCATTCAAGTACCAGCATGCCTATAATCTTAAGTCACTGGTTCTGGCACTGCCTAGCAAGTCATGCTGCAGCTGCAGCAAGGGCAGCTGCAGCATGACTTGCCATGCAGTGCCAGAACCACTGACCAAGGCCTGTGACCATAGTATGGAATGAGTTAAGGACGTACATAAAATTAAAACAACAAACATAAACACAATAATCTTTATGTGGCATCTGCATGTGCATGAATCAATATCCAACAACCCAACAGATTAAATTGATAAAATAATGCGCTTCATTGTTTACCATAAGTTTTTCTTATGTCCCAGTGATGGTACCTGCATAAAACTATCAACAACTCTGCATATACAATATTTTCAGTTCCCATTTACTCCAATAATAGCTGTGCCCTTTGGTCATGCAAGCATCTTAGATGCTTCATACCCTCCCTTTCCAATTTGCTTAGTTTTCATCCAACTATCTAGCTGATGTAATAAAAGCACCCATAATATAATGAAAATAATAGAAATTATAGTTTATGATGTATTATTAATTGCTTTAATTTCACTTTATTCTTATTTTTGCTTATTTCACTGATGGCAAACAGCTGTAAGAATTAAAACACACTTAAATGCTATTTTAACATTATTTGAATAGGAATTATGTCCAAAATAATGAAGTTCAAAGTACATGTACAGTGAAATGTCAAAAAATACAAAAACTGGAATTTAAATATGTGAAAAAGAGCAACTAAGAGTATTCCTGGTGATTTTCACTCTCATTCTATTCTCAGCATAAGATAATTTGATCACAAAAATACATTTGCAAGAAATCATTGTGATACTTTTTCAATTATATACATATAGTTGAAATGCTTAAATACTGAGTTTCAAAACTATGTAACTTAATGTATTTAGCAATCACACTATTAGCACAATATAAATATATATATAATGAATTTACTGATCCATCAGGTAAAGATTCATCTTACAATGATGATCCTTGTTAGAAAGCCAGGTTTTTTTAATGTTTAAGTGTCAAACTAATGATTATACATCCTTTAACAAAGTAACTCCCCATCTACTGCTGAGGAGCATTTAACAAATGGAGTTTTTTTCCTTCTGAGGTGTATAGGAATACATACACAATAAAACCTCATTATAACAAGAGAGCTGTGTGAAAAGCCCATGCTCAGCTGACCTAGAGATTCATCACACTTGTGAATCTGTGAACTTGGGATGGGACAAAATTGGTCGACACTTATCAAAGGTACATCCCTACCAAAATTGACACAAATCTTGGCAAAAATTACTGAGATTATAACCATTACAAGAAATTCCCGTGTTAAACTTTCCTATTAAAACTTTTTCAAAGATTTTCCCCAAAAAATAATAAAATCCAAAAATCACAGGAGCATGATCATTTAAACAACTTGGTAGAGACTCACCCAAGGTACATTGCCACAAAGTTTGAAGTCAATCTGATTGTCAGTTTCATCGCAGAAGTCCAAAATGTGAATTAGCATTAGAATGCCCAATGACTTGAACAGTAATCAAAATGAAAGGTGCATTTTACCAATAAGTACCTGAATTGAAAAAAACTTTAAAAATCAGGAATCAACAGAAGTGCCACCTAGTGAACAACTTGGTTTGACCCTTTCACAAGGAACATATCTACCAAGTTTCAACTTGATCTGCCTGACGGTTCTGGAGAAGAAGTCGAAAATAGCAAAAACACACAAAAATAAAAAAAAATAGAAAAAATGCAGTGCCACCTGGTGAATAAATTATGAACTAGGAGTCGTTAGGAGTGTTCCTATGTGATATCAAAGCAATTGGGTGAGCAGTTTCAGAGAAGAAAATTTTTCAATGTTTGCCCGAAAAAACAGTTTAAAAAAACATAAAAAACTCCAAAAAACACTGGAGCGTGATCACTTGAACAAAGTTTTTAGAGACCCACCCAAGGTACATCCCTACCAAGTTTGAAGGGAATCTGGCCACTGGTTTTGGTGAAGAAGTCGAAAATGTGAATTGTGGATGCTGATTGATGGACAGACAACAGAGGCCTGGCCACCACATAAGCTCAGCTGAGTGACAAATCAGCTGAGCTAAAATCACTGAGATATCAGACATTTTCCCTGAACAAAACAAGTTTGAGACACTTAAGTCAAATTGCTTTGCAGCTAGACTCATTTATCTGACATTGTCAGATATCGGACACACTTTGCTGGGAACAAAGTGTGTCATTATAAAGAGATTTTACTGCAGTGCTTTTTCCTCTCAATCTCAGATGAAACACAAAGAAGCAGTATATACTCTCTGGAATATCTAAAGGTCTGTTTATGTATGTGGTATTCTCCCTTCAATTCTATTTCTGATATTTCTCACAAGATCATCAGGTCCTTCTGACATTGTTTAAGATTTTGAAGCTTAAAAGATACATGTATTTCTTTTGATTCACTTAGTATACACATAATTATAATACCATATGTGTAGAAAAAAAATTTATACAGCCACAAGACCTCATCAGGCACATATATAAGTCCTTGATATATTACAGTAAATATTAATAATGAGGGTTTGATGTTGTAAGGAATATTGCAATGTAAAGATACCTTTGAATGATGGTGTATTTTCTAACAGTCTTGGAAGAATTCAAGTTCTACTGAACTTGTAAAATTATGCTTTATTTGTGATTATTGTATGCAGTCATAGATTTAACATCTATTTTAACAAAATGTCTTTACCAAAAAAGGAAAAAACACAAAAAACAAAAACATGACAAGCTTCCAGTAAAACATGTCTCTGTAAAAAAATTAAAATAAAAAAAAATTAAAAAAAAAAAAAAAAAAAAAATATATATATATATATATATATATAGTATACATCAGATAAGTCTCTACTGGTCCTTTTCATGTCAGAAAACATCAAAAATTCAAAACAATTAACAGCAGATAGTCCATACTTTTGGAAAAATTGTCTACATCAATTATTCGCAAAGTAATTGCCCCTTTTTCTTTGTTTTTTGGGGTTTGTGTGTGTGTGTGTGTGTGTGTGTGTGTGTGTGTGTGTGTGTGTGTGTGTGTGTGTGTGTGTGTGTGTGTGTGTGTGTGTGTGTGTGTGTGTGTGTGTGTGTGTGTGTGTGTGTGTGTGTGTGTGTGTGTGTGTGTGTGTGTGTGTGTGTGTGTGTGTGTGTTTTGAGGGGGGGGGGGGGGAGAATGAGACCAAATAACCCCCAATCCTACCCAACAGATTTCTCTTTTGTTGCTTTTTGACAAAGTGTGATGACAAAAACCATAGTGAATTTCAAAAATGGAGTCATTTTCATTTTTCATACACACAGTCACGGCATATGAACAACAAATGATGAGCATGTAGCCTTCAGGTAAAAGGAAAACCAAATGATAGAATAATGCAGCTCAATATGACAATACATGCACTTGTACAACCAGAAATATTTTCTTCATCCTGCACTCTGGTACACTCAGCTTGCATGAGCTGGCATCTTGGTATACTACATTGTATCAATATATACAATCAATATTTATTTGTTACATGGTTACTTTTTTTTTCATTCGTATTTTCATATGGAATTGAGGCCAGCTCCAATTACATGTATAGGAATAGACCATTACTGTACAGAACTCAAATTTAGTTCTAGAATATTTCCAGATAGAGAATGCTTCTCTGCCAGGATATATCAGATTTTTCACTTTAGTTGGCTCTTGGTACATGACTTTATACACAACCTTTATCAGGAAAAAAAACTGCTGCACAATGATCCCCACCTTAACAACTTACTACAACCAAATCAGTAGCACCTCTTAAGGGGAGGGGGGAAGAGGGCAATACAGCAGAAACACTAGATTCCATGCAAACCTATCAGAACCTGTTCATTGGGTGACTTGTGTATATGGTCACAATAGTATTTTATTGTCGTGTGTCAAAGGTCAGATGCTACAATAAAGAGGTCATGATACCACATGTATGCTCTGTTATAGAAATTAATTAAAAAAATGAAAGCCATTCCATGCTGTTTTGGCTACCAAAGGTTGTTTGTAACGTGTAAATAGCACCACAGCCAGCACCTGAATGTCTACAGTGACAAAGACTCATTGGTTTACAACCCACCACCATCCCTACATGATGAACGCTGTCATCACTGTTAGTTTACACACAAGTTCCTGCCCCCTTGTCCATTTACTCCTCCCTGTGTGACAGGCTATTAAGAAACAACTCAATCTCCCACACTTTATTCAAATAAAAAAGACATAATCCATCGTCAAAGTCTCTGAACTCCTCTACAAAATCCATCAATTTCTCGCTGTGCTTGCATATATGGGATTCATTAGGAGTGTTTTTATCAACCTGGATTGGCTGTAAACCCTTTCCCCATTTAGTGAAGACAGACGTATCATCATTTTTTTTTTTTCATTGACACAAAATTACTGAAGTAGACAACATTTGACCTCCAGCTGGTTTTGGCTGGTTTAAAGAGAAAAGGGCTAAGCTTTATCCTGTTGAGAGGGTGTCACAATGATATTTTGGCATGCATTTGTCCAGTTGTCTGCTAAACAGACAGGTCTGGTTGCATTTGAAGTCAACTTGGTATGCCCCAAGGCTACTGAGTCAGCTGAGTGGCTCCATCACCAACATGGCCTCCTTGGTTTCCATGGTTACCAGGACACAGATACTACCACTCATCCAAGTGACACTGTTCAGCCATGTAGTGGAGTACTGAGAACACAGAGTTTGGGTTACTGGTATATAACTAGCAGGTAGCTACATGTAGCCTGTATCAATGTCCCTTCAGAAAAGGGTTACACAAAACTGAGCATGTCAGTTGACAGTTCTTCTATATAAACACACTCTTTCAGTGCACAATATATCCAGTATTTACACATTAAATTCAAAAGCATATTATGAATATTGATCAGAAGAAATAATAACATCAAAATTCTGGTTTACAAAGTCATTACAGCCATACATGGTAGGGGAGCCATAACAGAGGACATGACATCATCCATTTACAGACTTTTTAATGAGGACTAAGTGTTATTCTTCCATATTTACCTCATGCCACACTGTTGACCCACCACCCTGTTTTAAAAAGTGCCCCTCCAGGAAAGTGAGCAAAAAGTGAGGCAGCAGGCTAGCTTAAGTAAGTGAAGCCAACCATCAGTATCCATGGATACTTCTATGTGTCTTGCCAAACTCACCATCTAAAAGAGATCAAACTCACACTTTACAGTCATCATTATCTTACAAACTTTGGATGACCTGAAGAATACTATGTTATAATCTTGTTCATAAAAGTTACAGAATTATAACTGAAAATTCATTCATCCAATGAAAACTTTTCGAAGTAGGTTTGATGCAGAAATCTTAAGTGGACAAGAAGCACTAGTCACCTTTTTTTTTCTGTTTTGGGGGGAAGTGTGTTGCCTGGCATATCATACTGTCACTGCCATAAAGGCAAATGAGCACAGACTGCTAGGCTGTACAGAAGGCACTGACCATGGCCCTTACCACCTGGTTAACTGTACGATGTCACGTTGGATGGTATTTACAAGTTTGAAAACAATAATGGCTAAGGTGGATTTTCAAACTTAATTTCAATGGGGGGTTTTTATCACAAATATCCCTGACGGCAGACTTCATTACATTATTAACAAATATTTTGGGGACATACCATATACAAAAACTTGAGTTGGATGGCAATGCACATACCCTGAGAGACTTAATGCCACTATATAAGCATGCAACTTTTCCCCACAAAAAAACTGCCTGGAAGTGTGCAGTTTGGTGAAAGACCTCAGGACCCGACTTCACTGTTCTTCTTATACCATCAAGAAAAAAAAATCCACTTATCAACAGCTTTCTCCAGCACACTCTCAGTACAATGCAAGAAAAACCACTGACATTCACACAGTAAACATGTCAATTCTAGGTTTATACTGGTCAATATAGCAACCAGTCACTTTTCACTCTATCACACAGGCCTTTCCGGGCAACTTTACCTTTTCAGGGTTTTTTTGGTTTTGATTTTTTTTTTTTTTTTTTGGTTTTTGTTTTTTTGTTTGTTAGTAATGTTACCTGTGGCCATAAGATTGTCTCTGCCACAAAGTTGTAAATGAACCAACGTTTTAGCATCGCCCCATTTAACACAATACCTTTGCTTTTAAAACCTGTATTTTCCAGGTAAATCAATTAATCATTTTTGCTGGTGTGTCTATCCTCATTTTCTGTTCTTGGCATTCGAAAAATCTACACAGTCCATTGCCATGTTAAATATGAAAAGTGTTCAGTTATTTCTGTAAATCATGTTAGGACTGGAATCTCCATTTTTTTAGGCGAAAACAGTTAAAAATAATTTTTCCATTAATATACAAGGACACGTCAAAAATGACAAAATTTGGGGTTTAAGGCTTTACATTATGTTAAAGACAGCCTGTAGCAAGATGGATCTTACAAGAGGTGGACTTCCAGATGTAGCACTTAGTAACCCTCTCCCACTTGCATCAGCCAAAATTTCCTAGATGTGAATTGATGTCTGCCTCAGTATTTTTAGTGCTGACTTTTTTCATCATAAGCAAACATTTTAGTGAGAACTATAGATAACACCTATCATGATAGCATGTCAAAGGTCTACAGCTTTCCTTGAAATGGGCATGTTGTGTTATGTAGGGCTGGGATGATACACTCTGTTCACGATACGATACATATCTCGATATTTGCTCCACGATACAATACATGTCGTGATACACATTTCAAGCTACTTGACTGTACTAACATAGGTTACAAATTGCAACAGTAGGTAAATATACCCTGTAGTAGGTACAAACTAGTAAATAGCAGCATAATTCATCTTTTCATGCAGTCTTGTCATGATGGTGTCTTGAAATGTAATTTGGATAAAAAATGATAAATACACCATTTATAAGAAATTATGCATTTTGCGGGGAAATACATTGCACTTTTTATCCTTTTGAAGTTATTCATGAAGAAAACTACGATATGAAACGTATCTAAATATTCTCTTCACGATTTCATACACGATTCTTGAAGCTAAGTATCACAATACACGACTGTTTCGATATATCGTCTCAGCCCTAGTGTTATGCCAAACCCATACCACAGAAAGCTGTTGACTCGGCCTTATTCTAACCAGAAAAAAGCTTCAAGGATTTCTCTGTATGCTAGGATTGGGGCCTGGCTTTGGCTGGTTCATTGTATGTTCTTTATAATGGCTCTTGGATATTGCAGACAAACCCAATTCTATACCAGAATAGCATGCCTAGGTCTACAGTTTTCCTTGGCATGCATCGGAACACTTAGTGCTCAACTTGTGCCATGAAAAGCTGCTGACTCAATCTTAATCCAAAGGGGAACTGGATATGACCAGCCTCTGGATTAAGTCTGGGCTGATAGTTTATGTGCAGACAGTGATGGCTTAAAGAAGGTTCCATTGTTCATACACACAACTGACAAAGGATTTCTTCTCTCAGTAATATCTGCTGCATGTGCCAGTGTATATGCAGCAGTAAAATCAAATCATGTGTTCTCAGACTCTTTATTTTCTGCCGAGCCACCAATATTATTGTCGGATATGAGCAACTGAAGTTGTTTCCGCGCACTCTCCAGGAACAGATCCAGACCTGCAAGCTGCCTCTGTCTTAGGGCAGCATCATCCTGCAAAGGAACAATTTACCAGTACATGTAGCATATAAATTAACTCTTTCACTGCCAATAACAAATAAAAGCAGTGCTCATCCGAAATTATTGCAGGGACTCCAGATTTGAAATCTTCATAAAACAACCTTTCATTTAAGTACCAGCATGCCTATATTTCCAAAGAACTTAGATACACAGCTGCCCCATCATAAAACATCAATTACTCAGAAATCTGACAAAGTGTACTAT
The DNA here is from genome assembly GCA_964020975.1 of Hermodice carunculata. Taxonomy (NCBI): domain Eukaryota; kingdom Metazoa; phylum Annelida; class Polychaeta; order Eunicida; family Amphinomidae; genus Hermodice; species Hermodice carunculata. The sequence continues at coordinate 57,247,983 of OZ026612.1, forward strand.
TTTTCAGAATGGACGTGATACAGTGGTACATTGTACCTGCTATTTAAGACCACCCTACTGCAAGCAAAAAGTGCTCTTTATACTATTAATGCAGCTGGTCTTAAAATCAACTTGTATTTAACAGAGAAATGCAGTAAAGGGTCTTCAAAGAAAGGTCTAAAAAACAAATGTGGTCTTATAATGGAGGTAGTCTGCACAGCATGTAAACAGTGCTCCAAACATCCACTTTAACAACTGATATCTACGATTTGGTGAATTTATCTGCTGCTATCAAAATATGTAAACTGATGTACAAAAGGCACTACAAGAACTAAATCCTTTGTCACCATTTCCATACAAAAAAAAAAAAGAAAAACTCTACATTTGTGAGAATTTTTGTGTGAAATTCAGGTGTCTACATGTATTAAATTCCAATAGGCATATAAAAGTGAAGCGAACCTTCATGAAACCTGTTTAACTTTGATTGGATTACGCCACTCTACTTTTATGGCCTATGTGGTGTACATAAATGAAGAAAACATTTTGTACATTCCAATAAGATTATATTCACATGATAACAAAGCAAGTATCGGGGGTATACATAATTGTCTCCTGCAGGCAACAAAACATGCCAACACCATACCTGTCTTTGTTCTTTGACATAATCCTGCATCTGGACCCTGGACTGCTCTATTGCCTGCTTAACTGCCCCTTCTCCTCTCTTCCTTTCCTCTTTTACTGCCTCCCTCATGCAATCCTTCAACAAAACAAATGGTGCTGTGTAAGCTACCCCCATCTGTAGGCCTTAACTACCTTCATCTACTGACTCTCCTTACACAGTTTAGTCTATTATCTTTATGTCTGACCAGGAGTAGTTTACCACAATAGTACCCTTATGTTTATTGTACACATTGATTTAGATTGTTTCCTTTTTGTGCACTTCAGTGTGAGACATCTTAACAGGTTTGGTTCCTCCATGACATGTTTGGCCAGGCCAGATTTCATAATTAATAATAACAATAAAATTAATAATAATGATAATAATAATAATAATGATAATGATAATGATAATGATAATAATAATGATAATGATAATAATAATGATAATAATAATAATAATAATAATAATAATAATAATAATAATAATAATAATAATAATAACAATAACAATAATAATAATAATAACAATAACAAAAATAATAATAAAAGCTTTATTTAAAGATGGTAAACCATGTCCTTATGGGCACAATGATTTTCAATGGGCCATCTATCACGATATATTATAAAATACTACATATGTACCTGCAATAAATTTAAATTTAAAAGCACCATTGATTTAAAAAATAAAAAATAAAATAAACATACAGTTTACAGTCACTCCCTGGCAAAATTTGGTGTATCTAATGTAAAATATTCTTTTTCATACGGACATCCTTTTAAGTATTAAGTATTCTATGGTTCACGCAAAATTTCTGAGAAACTGCATATAACTTACAGGAATAACTAACACATACTCTGAAATCTGTTCCTGTTTTGTGAAAAACCTTCCTTAATAGAAGGGTTCAACTTCAGAATATGACACAGGCAGGCAGCCATAACCTTTACATTATTTCAGCTTGGTTTTGATTTTATACCACAGGATGAAAAACTGGAGCATTGTGATTGCATGCAATCACTGGAATACCTCCCCATCACCCCTGTTCACCCAGCCCTTAAACTACCGACACATTGCTCCTAGTACACAAAAAGTTAAAAACTTAAAACGATCTTTCTTTGAAGATAATCTGTGTAACTTTTTGAGCAAGTCATGATCAAGAAAAGAGATAAAAATGTGAAATCTGCCTATTATGACCCCCGACCACCAACTTATATGGTACATTAGGTTTAAATAGCAGATTTGTTTTCATATTGAGTACAGTTTACGAATCAGTAAATTTAGCGAAAAAAATTGTAGTTGAAGGGCATCTTTATGGAGCTGTCTTGATCTATAGGGAGATTTCCTTGTATCTATAAAAGGCGAACTGACACCAATATATATATATATATATATATTCCAAATTTGAGAAAAATTCATCGAGGCATTTTGAAGATACCATGGTAACAAAGGCGGACAGTAATAGGTCAAAGAATGCTGTAAAAAAGTCACAATGACCTTAAATTCTAATCAGCTAAAGGGGGTCTGGGTATGCATCTATGTATCAAATTGTATAATTACATTTTGAAGATATGGCCCTAAAAAAGCCCACATGGACAGTAAATAGGTCATGCTAAGCTTTAACTAGGTCACTGTGACCTCATTATCTGAACACCTATTGGCGGTCCAGAAAAGCATACGTGTATCAATCGCATAAAAATCCATCTGGGCATTTTGGAGATGTTGTGCTTATAATGCTCAGATAGACAGTAAATAGGTCACAGTAACTGGAAATTAGGTCACACTGACCACAAATTCTAATCACCCAGTGGGAGTCCAAGAATAAGTCTGTGTACCAAATTTGAGAAAAATCTGTCAAGGCAGTGTGAAGATATTGCCCTAACAAAGCTCAAATGGACAGTAGATAGGTCATGGTAAGCTGTAAATAGGTCACAGTGACCTCAAAATCTAATCAGCTAATGAGAGTCAAGGAATGCATCTATGTGCCAAATTTGAGAAAAATCCACCCAGGCATTATCATGTTATGAAGATAATTTGCTAACAAATCTCAGACAGGCAGTAAATAGGTTACAATGAGCTGTAAATACATGTAGGTCACAGTGACCTCAAAATCTAAAATATAAAAAAATGGATACATACAGAAGGCCTGAACTTGAAAAGCAGTCTCACAATCAGAAAACTTTGCAAAACTTGTGCTAGTCAGACAATGAGAGAAAGGTGGGAGGGGACTTGTGTATTTGTTACCTCATTTTCTTGGGCTGTACCTTTGTAATAATGTGTGAACTCACTTGACACTTCTGTCTCTCTATCTGTGCTACCTCCTCTGCAGCTCTGCTACTTTTGCTTCTCTCTTCTTCCAGTAATGATCTCATTTTAGCCTGAAAAAAAATTACAAGTTTTCTTGGTAAATGTACATAAATCTATCTAACAAACACTGTGAGAGAGGATTAAATAAACCAGTACAAGTAATGCAGCCAATAACAAATAAAACAATGCATGGGATACATCTAGTAATAAATAAAAGGGTGCAAGAGACAAATCTAGGAATTAAAAAAAACAAGGTAGGTTGTTTCTGGCAATGCAGACTGTGGCAGTCAGAATAATGATCAAACATGCCAAGCAAGTAGCAGATCTGGGTATTAACAACAGGAGGGGAAGCCAATCAACCAAATATGCAATTGTCAATTGCCTTGCTGGGCAGGGGCGGGGGTCTTTAGTCCCCCTTCCACAGACACTTTATATTTAAGCTTGGGAGTTGAATGGTGGATTCTGAGCCATTATGAGACTAAAATGCAAGAAACATATGGATTCTAAAATGTTAAGAGAATAATTTTCCACAGTAAAAACTTTTTGGGGGGGGGGGGGGGGGAGCATGGACCATTGTCCATCACCTCAAATCTACCCCTGCTTCCTGGCCACAAACATAACAAGGTGCTGTCAACTGTGTACATGGAAGGCCTAGACATTCTTTGAATATAAATATAACTGACATTTTATTGATACTAAACTAGAAAAACATGTAATGCTAGAAAAGAAGATTTGCTTCAAAGCAAATCTGCCTGTGTGCCAACAAAGGAAAGTTGCCCTATACATTCAAAAAGAAATTGGAAAAGTTACATGACAGAAAACATGAAATTTCAGGGGGAAAAAATCTGTACCAAAATACAGCTCTTGACTTGAAAAAAAATCTGCAGGTAAAACAGAAATGCCAGATAGAAAGAAAGAATTATTGATATGATATAATGTAAAGTGTGAGCAAACAAACAAGATTTGGTCACGCGAGAAACCTTAGCTAATTCTAGTACATTTTTTGTTGCAACTGTGATTCATATATGGATAATTGCTGACACTACTGCATGGACTGATGACAATATGGTGACCATACGGTAGCATATAAGTGACATGAATGTATACAACAAATCCTAGTGATGTTCATATACATACACATGTAACTGACTGCTGATAACAGACCCCGGCCTGTTGTACTAGGCTGGAAGGTGCTGTGTGCCCTGGCTGTGACCCATGCATAATTGCTTGTACATAATTAGTTGAATTGGTGGTCTAATCAGTAAGTTGCCATGAAAACCATTCAAACATCCAGTCACTGGTGCCAAGGCTTCTAGGTGCTTTGGAACCTGGGAATGATCTTGCAGCTCTCTGTTTGGCCTGCATATTTGTTTCACATAAGACGCACAGAAGCCCACTGGCTGTTTGTTGTGTAGAAGGTGAAGATACAGCAGGCATTTGATAACCCATCTTGTTCCAGCTTACTGCAGGCTGTGAAGTACTGTGTAGCTGTGGCATGTATTTTGAACTTCTTCCATTGTTATCAAAATGTGAGAACACAATTTGACAATTTCAATGTTCAAGAGTAAGGAGCCAATTTATGCCCTGGGGACATCTCTAAATGTAGCCTTTCATCCACACAGCAGAACATACTACAGTCTATACATGTATGACTGGCCCCTGTTTATTACCAGCCACCATACAGGCTGTGGGGTATAGAGACATTAACATGTATATGCTCCTTCAGTTGCATGTTTTGTTGTTCCTATATATGAAGTTTCATGTTCAAGTCAACACTTCAAAAAGAAAATTCACTTTTCCAAATCTTAACTTGCTCTCCACTTACAGAGTTGGTGTTTTGCAACCTTCCCATGCCCTGAACTCCACTTTTCAGCCACCAGATGTCACCAGCTACCAGGCCAGACCAGTGTGTTGCCTGGCAAGCTTCATACACTCTGAACTTAACTTTTGGCGACCAGATGTTCCCAGCTACCAGATGTTCCCAGCTACCAGACCCATTTTGCATTGTGATTCAAATGGCCCTAATTTGCATAATTTTCACTCCTCTTTGGCAAAAGGCTCGACTTATGTGTGGATCTTTAATTCCACCAAGTGAGTTTCTCAGTGTAACAGTGCCTGAGAAAATTGTCGGACAAAATTGATGATAAAAGAAGATGAATCAGAAGGAAGGAAGGAGAGAGAGAGAGAGAGAGAGAGAGAGAGAGAGAGAGAGGGGAGGGAAGGAAGGAAAGAGAGAGAGAGAGAAAGAAAGAAAGAAAGAAAGAAAGAAAGAAAGAAAGAAAGAAAGAAAGAAAGAAAGAAAGAAAGAAAGAAAGAAAGAAAGAAAGAAAGAAAGAAAGAAAGAAAGAAAGAAAGAAAGACAACAGAAAACAGAATATCTGTGTTGACATATTGATATAATACTACAAATTTCAAAATGATTACTTCCATCAGTCTAAAAATACTTGGAGGGTAAACACATCTATAAAATGAGTAATTAAATTACCATAGTTTTGCCTTCCTTTAGGGATTTGTATCAAAATTTTGCTTACAAATTATAACTGGCCACTTATAATTGTCACCTCCACAATTACCATCAAAACATTAGCATTAGCCTGAAGGGACTGATATTATTAAGATACATGTACAGTTTCAGCCCTCCAGTCATAAGACACTTTTACTCAATTCCCATACCTTCTCATCCTCGATTAGTTGTCTTGTTTTGTCTCTCTCTGCCCGCAGTGCTGTCTCAAAGGCCCGCTGACTTGCGTCAATTTCACCCTGACATGCATATGTTGATTCTGTGTTAGTTCATAAACTATAATATATTAAGATGTGGAGTATGGAAAAACACACACCCTTCAGATTATGTGGACATTATTTTTCCTTATCTAGAACCTCATCTAAAGCATTAACCCAGATACAAAGTCAGAAAGACACACTGGCACAAATTCTAGACAACTTTCAATCAAAAGAGCCAGTCTTCAGCAAAAGGTTACTGTGTGATCATTGCATTCAACACAAAACAACAATAAAATCTTAACCCAACCCAACCCCCCCCCAACCCCCAAATGGCCATAACCAGCCAGTTGTCAAATTTTGTCTGCTCTGACATTTTTAAGCAATTCCACACATATATGAAAATCAATCTGAATGATGATTGTACATAATTCCTTTTAAAAATAGAGTGCTCCATGTTAAGAGGTTTCTTTGGTTTAGGTAGGTGTGTTAACCTACACTCTTTCCCAGTCACAATGAGACTAGGTCAAGACTTTTCCTTGCAATATGGCCAAACAGCACCAAAGAAAGCTGTTGACCTGCAGTACTGTGTCCTGATAAGTCATATTTACAATCTTCCTTCTCAATATCTAGCATCAGTAAAAAATCTAAGTTAAAACCACAATGCAGACAATAATTTACATGTGGGCATACTTGGTGGCTTGAGCAGGAAAGTAGCAATAAATTTTCTCAGTCCTACCTGCACTGCTTTCTCCACGTATTCACTCGTCTTTTCTCTTTCTGTCTGAAGAACTTTTCCAAACTCTTCCTACAAGTAACAAGGTTGGTGCCATTGAAATATTTGTATGAACTTAAGGCAGCTACATGATAAACCCAAAAAGAAAAACAAACCTGCACAAAAACAAAAATCATGTAAGGCTACATGGTTCAATTATCAAAACATCATTAAAACAGTTGCAGAAAAAAGGAACAACAGTATTATGATATTGTATATGTTAGTTTGCTGTGGATTATAGATCCTTCTGTCGGTTCTGTAACCCTCATCAATGTATTGACAATGTAAGAACTGTCAGGAAGAATGCTCTAGTTACAATGCACACATCAGGATACAATGTCATGGCAAATCAGCATACAGCTTGAGGACTCGACATTTATTCTACACAGGGACATACCCATTTGTGCAACACTGTAGACATTTTCACCACTTTACATATTGGTAATAAGAGCTATTCTGTCAAATAGATTGATACATCAAGTATTTATCATACCTGTTGTTTGAGTCTCTGGTCCTCTAATGCCTGTTTGATATGTTCCTCAGCTGCTTTTTGTTCTTCCACTAGATGTTCCTGTAGACGCTCATGCTGAAAAACAATCATAATGTATGTACCGCAGACTTTCCATTTTCTTTTAACTTGACATTTAATATATGAATTGGCCAAAACTAGCTGCAGAATGTGTGTCTCATGCTTCAATGCTTTTGACTAATTCCATCAATAATGAAAAAATAATAGGAACAGTAGGCCTTATTGCGGATGAGACTTAGCAAGATAACATGCCACAGGTCAACAGCTTTCCTTAGTGGGGGTCAGGCTCTTGGTGCCCATATGACCTAGGATGGAGTCTCTCTCCATCACTTTATCATACATGAAGAGACATGATCATGGGCAAGCAGTTCATCTGACCATGCCTTCTCTCTGACTATACTGCCTCTCTGATCATGCTTTCTCTTTGACCACACTGTGTTTCTGATCATGCTTTCTCTGACTATCAAGTCTCTCTGATCATGCTTGCTCTCTTACTATACTGTCTCTCTAATCATGCTTTCTCTCTAACTACAATGTCTCTTTGATCATGCTTTCTCTTTGACTATTAGGTCTCTCTGATCAGGCTTGTTCTCTAACTAGTCTCTCTAACCATGCTTTCTCTGTTAAGTCTCTCTGAGCATGCTTGCTCGCTCATCATACTGTGTCTCTGATCATGCTTGCTTTCTCAGTATGCTTGCTCTCTGACCATACTGTGTCTCTGGTCATGCTTGCTCTCTGACTATACTGTCTCTCGGATCATGCTTACTCTCTGATTATAGTCTTTCTGACCATGCTTTCTCTATTAAGTCTCTTTGATCATGCTTGCTCTCTGACCATACAGTCTCTCTTGTCATGCTTGCTCTGGTTATTCAGGTGAATATAAACCACTTCTATACTTGTGAAATAGTTCCAATGACTATAATCTGAACATTTATCAAAATTTATCATAAGTAACTTCTTTGACTTCTCATAACCAAAATCTTCTTAAGCAAGATGAAATATAATGCAAATAGTTTTTACAATGGATCCTAAACTTAGCCTGGGTGATACCCAACCCACACACAAAGGAATGTGGTTGCTGTGGTCTTAACTTAATTCAAGGGTAAAGGGTTAAACAGTCAGTAAAAACTAAATTAAAGCTCATTGCATCAAAATCAAGACTTGTTTAGTCCTGTAAATTCACCAAAGTTTACTGTATATTTATTTTTTGCTTATTTTGCTGACAGTACCTAACGGTGACAATATGAAAACATAATGTAGTCCAGTGAAACCTGTTTTGAGAGATCGCCCTTAAGGCAGGCCAAAAAGTGGTCACATAAAGCAGGTGGTCTCTCAATGAAGGTGCAATAACATGGGAAAGATAGCAAAACAGACTTTGAAAATATGGTCTTAATAGGCAGGTGGTCTTTCATTGCAGTGGTCTCTCAAAACAGGTTCTACTGTATTATTTTATCATAAATTCAATTGGGACTATGTCCAAAACAGTGAAATTAAAACTTCAGTTAAATGCCTGACATGCAAAAAAACTGTGAACACAAGTACCCCTACAGTATTTTTACCAACAAAGTATTTTCAACCTGACAAGAAAAGCTTACATTTGATACCCTCTGGCAGTGTCATGACAATATCTGTACAGTAAGTGTAGCAATTGTCCTTTCATCTTAGGATTTGTCAGGCAGAGATACTTCTATACTTAACTACAACAGACATGCAAAGTGTGTGTATCAACTGAAACAAAGCAAAATATTTTGGCCAATAGGAAAAGGGTAGATATACATGATGCGGAACATGATCAGCTCCTTCCTCTGCCCGACCTGCCCATACCTGTGATTTGAGTAACGCTTCACATTTCTCTGCCTCTGCAGCTACAGCCTCCTGTAATTTGCGCTGACTCACTTCTTCTTGTTGTATGACCAGTAGTTTGGTACTTTGCTATGAACAAATAAAACAGATTTTTAAAAAAAAAATTCATTGACTGAACGCTCTCCTTCAATTATTGAACATTGTGAGACATTGGCAGTTGTTGAAAGGTGAAATCTATCACTACAGAAGCCAGCCCCTTATGGATGTCACATGCAGATACAGACACAGTCAAACCTGCCTTGGCAATTACCTCCCTGCCCCCCCCCCCCCCCCCATATGGCATATTTTAGTACAATTTTCACTTGTTTTACATATCCTTATGGTCCACATTGTATCAATCTCTATATAACAGAAATCATCAATTAGTGCCATCCCCATAAACCTGTGGGGCTGCAATACCATACAGGATTTATCATCCTCAATAACCTCTGGTATTTGATATGAATTATGGAGTCAATTTAGCCAATTCCCTAAGAAGAAACATTGTGTCAACTCAAATGCATGCACCGACACACACACACACTTAAAGACGCCAATTAAAAAGCTGACCTCATAAGTTTCCACGATGGTTGCCAGAGCTTCATGGCCAGCCTTCCTTAGAGCATCCATCTGTTCTTTGTGTTTTGCCTACAACAAAAACAAAGCGAAAAATTAAAAGGCAATCAGAGATTGCTGGATGCATGCCCCCCTCGGCTCATTCATAACCTTGGTAATCACAGGTCTCATTTTGAAATGACTGTAGTCAAGAAAAATAGGCTATCACCATGACCCAGATGCTTGACATGTTTTACATGAATGTATCGCTGTGACCCAGACATGTGTGTGTGTGAAGATTCATGAAACTAAGTTAAATAGGAAAGGAATAACAGCCCGAACATGATTCACAAGGATATGTCACTGTGACCCAGATACTTCACCTAGCAATCTACTTTAGGTTCATTACACACCCCTATGTCTAGATGCACCTGTGTGTAAAGTTTCATTTATCTAACTCGAAGGACAACAGAATTACAACCCGGAAAATGGAGTGTAATGTAGTTTTACATGTTTGTATCACTGTGGCACAGATACTTGACCTAATTTTGCGTAATAACACTCCTTTAGTTTAACCTATATGTGTGTGAAGTTTCATGAAACAAAGTTAAATAGTAAAGGAATTATAGCCCAAACATGATTTTATAAGGATATATCACTATGACCCAGATACTTGACCTAGTGACCTGCTTTTGATACATGACACTAACTTATGTCCAGATGCACCTGTGTGTAAAGTGTCATTAATCTAAGTTAAATTGTAAAGGTATTACAACCAAAGACACGATTTTACAAGAATATGTCCCTGTGACCCAGATACTTGACCTAGTGACCCAGTTTTGCTTCATGACACATACTTTTAGGTCAACCTATATGCGTGTTAAGTTTCATGAAAAGAACTTAAATGGTAAAGGAATTATAGCCCGGACACAATTTTATAAGGATATATCACCGTGACCCAGACACTTGACCTAGTGACCTACTTTTGGTACATGACCCACCTTATGTGTAGATGCATCTATGTGTGTCGTTTCATTGATCTTAGTTACAAAGTAAAGAAATTATAGCCCGTACATGATTTTACAAGAATATGTCAATGTGATCCAGATACTTGACCTAGTGACCTACTTTTGGTACATGACACACTCTTATGTTTAGATGCACATGTGTGTAAAGTTTCAGTAATTTAAGTTGAAGGAAAAGCAAATTACAGTTCAGACACGAAGAGCAGATGGACAGAAGCGTAATAAACAATTACTATATGCCCCTCCTCTGGCAGAAGGGGGGGTATAATAATCAGCTATTTAACATTACAAATTTTGCTGTAAGTTTGTGTCTAGTAATCATTTCTGAATGGTTGATGTTTTTAATAACATGACATAGTATCAAGTCAATCTGAATGAATCTGGTGTTAAAAATCACCACAACCAGAGTTTTCACTTGGGTGAAATCATTGTTTGTTTGTTTTTTGGGGGGGTGGGGGTGTTTGGGGGTTTTTTTGGTTTTTTTGGTGTTTTTTTTTTTTTTTGTTTGTTTCCTTGTTTTTTTGCTTTTTGAATGGCAAAAATGCTACCATGCTGGACATTCATGAAGAAAGAACTTGCAGCTTTTTAAAGGGTGTTAATTAGACCCAATTAACGACAAAAGTGTCGTGACCTCTTTCGCAAAAGTGTAATCAGGCTGAATTGCCACATGCCAAACAATGCAGTGGTCCTCAGCAATGCAATGAATGTTGGAGTTTTCAAATTCAAATTTATGGCTGCTGTTATTCCAACAATTTGTCTCAGATCATACACTGGAAAGGCCTGAACATCCTAGATTATTTAATGAAACGTAGTGGAACAGACTCGTAGGTTTATCATTCTTCTACATCCACCAACTGAGCACCAGTTCATCACGAACACCCTGTTTATCACTTGGAAAATACATGAACAATAACCAGACTTACCTCTGCTGTTTGGTATTTCTCCTCCTGTTGATGCAGCTGGTGTTGGCATTCTGATAATTCTATCTTCAAATTACTGTGTTTTTTCAGTAGCTCTTCTAGATCCTATTAAACATACAGTGAGAATCTGTAGATTAAGAATGGAAAGCAAGGTAACTGTAGTCTTATGAGAACCAGACTAGGCCCTGGCAGCTTGAAAACCCCTACTGAAAAACTCTATCAGTGAAACTTTAGTGTCGGAAACAAACACTAGCTCATGTTTAATTATGCACAAATGGGCACTGCCATCATTATATATACCCCAGGAATTGTAATTGTACTTTTGAAGTATCTGATACTTATTAGAAGAGGACACAAAATGCTGCAAACTACTGTATAAGCATACATTTTCCTGGCATAATCTTTCCAAAATTCATGTCAATAAAAAAAATTCACCGATTTTCTTTTCCTGAATCACAAACTTGTACACAAAATATGCATCAAAAAGTCCCATTGATTTTCCGCAATGACAACACCCCGGGACATTTTAGAAAATAAGTACCTCAGGAAAATTTATGCTTACACATTATACAATATAGAAAATGCACAGACTTCAGATTTCCATAGCATGCTTTGGACACAAGGCTTCCACACCATTCCACAGAAAGCTGTCTTCAAAAGTTGGTACTCACAGTGTTAATCTTATCCTTGGTACTCAGAGGGATAATCTTATCCTTGGTACCCCGTGGGTTAAACTTATCCTTGGTACTCAGAGGGTTAATCTTATCCTGGATTTACTTCAAATGAAAATAATGTTTCTTGATTTCAGACAATTAACTTTAAGGCATAATGCTTTTTTCCCCTACAAAACCAACACTCTCTGATGTGTGTTTAAATGGAAACTACAGGTAATTGAGGGGGGAAAAAGTCACTGGCATCTATTTTACCATCGCGTTTACATGTTTTAATCCAGCGTCAGTGGGGCTGTGGGTATTTTCACTTCTTAAATCCAGGAAATCAATCAATCAATCAATCAATTATCAAAGAAACAACAATTTCCTTGTGTGTAAGAAAGACTCCCAGCACTGTTACCAATGTAACCAACATCAATATTATACATTTGCACAACCTGTTTACCTTTTGTATTCTTATATTTTCCTGTTCTGCATGAATCAACTTTTCTTGCATCTCTGAGAATTTTTCACTTGTTTCTTGACCGCTAGATGACACTCCGCACACAGCCTCAGGAACTGAAGGTATCACATTGGTGTTTTGTTCAACTTTTTCTGAAGTTAAACTACAAGGCATCTCTTCCTTGGCTGCTGCCCCTGACCTGAAGTGAAAATGATACATCCGTTTACTATGGATGGGACATTGGCAACCAAATGTGCCAGAATTTGTGAAATATCATCAGCCTAACTTTCTGCCTCAGCTGTGGCAAAAGCAGAGGACACTTGCCATCACAAGAGGACCTTAAGGTATTACGTGAATAATTCTGCTGGCTTTTGGGTAGATGGATTATAGAGTGCATATTAGAAATGACTCTTACAGGTACAGGGGGCTGTCTCTTACATAATTCTGACCACAGGAACATATTTTTTTTTCTCAAACTGACAGGTACCGTGTGTAGCATTTATTGACTGGTCAGCTTTCAATATACTCAGTGTAGTGACTGAATACACCTGGCGAGAATGTGAGTACTCCAAGTCATCGTGCAAGGCAGCATGACTGCTGTCAGTACTTTGGCTGTAGCAAATGGTAATATCCTAAAATTTTCCCAATGATGACTGGGCTTCTTGTTCTCAGATGATTCAGAATATTATAAGGAACAATTTGGCATAGGACATGTTTGGGTTCATAATTTATTTTGGAAGGTACAGACTGCAACCTGGTTTGTTTACATCTTTTGCAGATTGAATTAGTAGCACAACACCGTAAGAGTCCTCTACTGAGCTGATCCATCCTGTACCTTGCTAATTAAGTCAAGGTCACAGGACTCTAAACTTGGTCACAATAGAGTTCAAGACTTATCAAGGAGCCCATTTGTACAGTGTACATTCAACCAAACCCTTTCGGAACATTATCATATCCAAGTCTTACCCCAAAGCACCTCTCCTGATATCACCCAAACACCAATGCTGCATTCTCACAACTGAAATCTAAATATACTGTGACTATTACCCAAATGTGCCAGTCACACTACTCACTCTTTTCTTCTACATTCCTTTTTTTTTTTTTTTCAGAAGAAAACCCTGCTGGTAAGGTGTATATCTTTTAATCATGCTCATATTTTGTTTAGGATTGGGTTTAGACTTGGAGAAATCCTGCTGCATGTGCAGCAGCTTTGCTAGGGAAGGGGGCAGGGGGAAGGGGGAAGGGGCAGGTGTATGTACAGTGACAGTGCATTATCAAATTTTGTTGTTGTTTTTCTTTCCAAATGTGTGCATGTAAAACCAAGATGTTATGATATGTTCCACTATTTCCATGACTGACCTTGCCTTTGCATCAGTGCCCTGTGCAACATCCAGCTGCATCACTGGGACTGCCTGGGAGAAGTCAGTGGAGGAGTCTCTCCTCTGGGCCTCACTGTGTGGACTTGCAGGTCTCTTTTTGAAGTTTGGCTCCAGTATCTCTTCCAAGGAAGCTATCTTCTTTGCTCCTTCTGCCTGCAAAAGAATATGTTATTCATCTGGTTTAGCATTCCTAAAATTGTACAGGCCCTCATTTGAATATACTGGCCAAGCACAACAGATCAGATTCTCACTTTAGCTTTGAATCACTTTATAATTGACCAGTCTGATGAAGAAAGGAGAGTCTGCCTAAGCACGTTAATCACAACATAGGAACATTCATTTCATATACAGCTTTTATTAATACAACTGAAAACAAATCTTGCATGCCATGCTGCACTTAGCTTTTCTCTTCCTTTTTTTTTTAAGCCTGTCTACTGGTTCTTGCTATATGGATGATTTGAATGTTATACAATCTCGCCCTTAAATCTAGGTAAATATATAGGTACAGAAAAAATGGGAACTAGATCATAATGAGTTAAAGACAATGAACAAAGCACACACCTGATTGGTAAGAAATGAGTCACTCTCTACATCGAAGTCATCCACCATGGATGTTGCTCCTTGTTTGCCTGCCTGCCCATTCACTTCATCTGATGCTGATCCAGACACCATGGTGGCTTTCATTTCTTCTGTGGGGAATGGAGGTTCTAGATTGGCTTGTACAGTGTTCTGAGCCTGAAGTAAGTCTGGCTGGGAATTAATAGTTTGGTTTCCAACTGTGTCAGGAATAAAAAGGAGAGAGAAGTTAGGGCAATCCTATAAATATTCTATTAAAGCTGATCCCAACACAGCAGATACAATTTCCAATGCGCATCAATCAGTTCTGTCATGTTTCATGGTCCACTTTATTCAGAATCACTTGTTTCTCTTTCCTGTTTTATGATTTACCATGTAGGAAAGCCAATTTTTTTTTTCTTTAAATGTGACAAGCAAAGTACAGTGAAACCTGTTTTGAGAGACCACTCTAATGAAAGACCCCCAGCCTTTTAAGACCATATTTCCAAAGTCCCTTTTGCTATCTCTCCATGTTATTGTACCTCTATTGAGAGACCACCTGCCTTATGTGGCCACTATTTTGGATGCTGTAGGGGTGGTCTCTCAAAACAGGTTTCACTGTATATGCATATACAAATCAACAACAGTAACATTGGTCAAGTATCCAGTGTAGATTTCTTAGATATTTGGAAAGACAGCATACAATAGAGTTTACCTTAAATGAAAATAATCAGTGAAGTCCTGAGCATTTTGGAAAACACAAGATAAAGCATGGTAAACAAATTCCGATAAATCTGTACTATATATGAACATATCTGTATTTCACAAATTGCGACATAGTTGGGGCTTCTAAGTGCAAATGTCAGTGAGCTTGTTTGATGAATGTTCAAATGAAAATAACAAGTTATATTTGTGTCTTTTCTTCCAGAATCACCCGCTGGTAGTCGTTACCCTATTCCGCAGTCCAAAATCTTTACACTCCATAAGTATTACAAGTCTTTCAGGCTATATTGCACATGCTAAGCAACTGTTTTGAAAATCAAAATACTATGCAATTTGAAAAATTCAATAGTCTCACATGGCTTATTTATGTTCAAAATTAGAAGAGGCCTTTTTTCAACAATATTTCAGATTATTTTTGCATCAAATATAGATATACAGTGTACTTTTACAACACATGAAAGAAATTTCATTTCCCACATAATTTTGCTTATTTTTCATAAAATACCAAGTGCCAAATATCCAGAATTAGAAACCTTTGAAATAATGTCAGTTCAATTCACTTGTCTCACAGGAAGCTTCATAATTTTCATTTGGAGTCTTGATAATCATATTCACTTACCAGAGATTTATTCTGAGTTGGATCACATTTTAAGTTATTAATGTATTGATAATGATGTATTTATAACTAAGCATGATAATGTCCTGTGAATATTTTCCAAACAGTGTTTATAAACACCAAGGCTTTTCAAAGTCTACGCAGGGTGTACTTGTATAATGATCAAAGGAATTTCTACTCTGTGTGGATTTTACCTCTGTATCATGAATTTGAAGGGCAAACATTTCTGTTCAAGTTATTGTATCATATCAACAGATTTCCATTGTGGTCAGCCAGTTAATCAAAGCTGTGACAAGGAAGCCATACATATTTGAACACGAGCATTGCCCATGATTTTCACAGGCTTACATGGATAACACACAACACTGATATTTCTCTAGACTTTCTATTTACCTCACGAGAGGGATTTATATAGGCAGAGCCTGTTTCCCGATCGCTTTTTTGAATAAAATATGTTTAAACCATATTTACTGTAAAGAGTCAGGCATCCGTTTATCCCATTAAAACTGCCATTCAACCCTGCTTAATATAGCTACACCTGAACCATTACCAATGAGCTCACACCCAAACATTAACACTTTCTGGGCAAATCAGTCAATGAGGACAAGGAGTGTATGTGTAAGCTCAATCTTGTCTTGCCTCAACTCTAACAAAGAATGCGATTCTCTTCCCTTTTACCACAGATCAGCCATTGTTTCCATGCTTCATGTTATGCCTCTGATTATATCTTTAAACTTCAAAAACAAGCTATCTGCTGATATGTTATACAGACTTTTTCTCATGCACAGCACCATGCCTCCTAATATGCTGGATAAAATCTGTGCTCATTCATATCATGGTTTTTAAAAATGAAGTCATTTATCATTGATGGACACTTGGAAACATGCACCACTGGCAATTTTTATATTTGTAAATACTGATTTGTGATATTTTGCAGTGACCTTGTCTTGAAAAGTTATCTTCATTTTTATGTAGTTTGTAGGGTCCTGTTACCCCTCCAGTAACCAATTCTGTGGTGCAACTGTGTCAAATTAACATTGATGGCCACAAGGTTGCAAATCCTTAATTGTGGTCATCCTGGCTACGTTTTTGGTACAATCAGTATGTATCTATTGTGCTGTTAATAATCTTACTAGTTTTACATGCAATTTCTTTTATGACCAGATGACACTGTTTTCTGCGCACTCTGCTGTCTGTCAAAACTGGTCTGAATCTGAAACTTATGTTTCCTTAATTGTGCAAACTGGAAATAAAAGTGATAATAAGTGTCAGAAGCTTACAACATTACTCAATTGACACCAGCTTTACTCTCTCAATTTTCATTTCAAAATTAGTACTGTGAAAGACCACTCCATTGAAAGACCTCTTGGCTTTAAGAACACATTTTATAAGGTCCCAGTGCTATTTTTTCCATGTTGTTTGATCTCCATTATGAAACCACATTTCTCCTAAATCCAGAGCTTATCCTGAATGGGTTATCCTACATGGCTATGCAGGATAAGGTTTTAATTGTAATCTTTCATTTAATTTGTCACTCATTGGTTTCAAGTAGTAGACAAACCAATTAGAAGCCATGGTGCATTAAACAAAATACTGACTCCTCAAACTTTCAAAATGGCATAGTTTTCAAACTTATTTCTTCCAAAGAACTTCAATTTGGCACGTATTTGCCCTTTTTAGACATAAGAGAAAGAAAATCCAGTATGGGTGGCCCATTGGGGATAATGTTGGGATCACTCCTTGTTGGCTTTTCATGTTTACGCTTGGCACAGCCTCACAAAAACATGAAAATCCAACAACTTGTGATTTCAACATTATCCCCAATGAGCTACCCATACTGGATTCTCTATGTCTTGCATGATAACTTTTGGACCTTCCCTACAGAAGTGTGTGGTCTCCCAGAGTGATTACTGTACAGAGAACAAATCCCAAATCATTTCAAATAAGTTTAAAAGCCAAAAATTATAAATATTCCATGGATTAATAGAGTCATAAATATTATCACAGTCAAGGCATTCCAGGCAAATTAATAGAAAATGTTAGATTGCCTTTGAATCTGATGTCCAATTTGAGAAAAAAGCATTATATACCCCATTTCTAATTTCTGATTTGAATGTTGGGCCAGTCCAAACACAGATATCTGTGACCAATAAGTTACACCAGCATGGTTACTAATTAACCATATTGTCAAGCATAAAGTACATATACTTCCCTAAACGGAAAAAAATTTTGATCAAATTATGCTGCATTGTACCGGTACACACAACACGTGGATTTAAAATGTTAACAGTAAGCCTAAACGGCATCAACCAAATGGTGATAAACCAATTCAAATTCTTAAAACCACAATAAAGATACAAGCACTGGGATTAAGCAAGAATATGTTTCTTCTATGAAGAATAAGTTGGGAGAAGTTTGGTTGATTGTTTGTGTTTTAATTTTATTACTTTTTTATCAAAGATAATTTGTGTTTGAAGGTTCAGATTTCCAGTGTTGCGAAAGAACACAGATGGTAGCTTCTTAAAGTTCTTGTGCTATTGCTGAATAATGTGACAGTGCCACAGGACTGACAATAGCTGATTGTATGGGAGTAACTCATGGCTCTATTACTCTCCTATATACCCAACTATGCGATAAGCTGATATGAATGAAATACACAAATTAACGGGATTGTGAAATGGTTTTATAAAGGGGAAGTGGACTCTTTACAGACAGGTCTTTATGCAAAGGTTCTAACAAACCTAAAATGCATACCTGGGAAGAGAGCCCATGGGGAGGGGCTGGCCTGGAGTCCTGGAAACTGCACAGGAGCTGCTAGTGCTTGCTCCACTGGTTCAGCAGCCTGAAACAAATACATACAGTGCTGCTTGTATGCATGTGGGTACTTGGAACACTTGAATCACTACAGGGTAACACTGGTCTACAGGGATCAGCTGACACTTGCTGACCACTGGGACAGGACAAATAGGTGTCAGGTGATCTCTGTGATATTCAAGTGGCCTAGGCTTCTCCCACTGTTATGTGCATGTACATATCTTATACAAACAGGTGCAACAGTGCCACACCTTCTGTGTTTTTCCGAACAATTAAAAAATAGCACAATCCAATTCTCTACTCAGAACTCATAACTCATTTTATTTGACATAAAATAGCATGTAAGTACACCAGACATGAACATATACAAAACTTTTAAGTAGAATGTACAAGTCAATCATGCATAATATATAAAGATTAGTCAGGATAACCCCAGTTAAGGACACAAAGCGTCTGCTATCACTGCGGCTACCTAGGTAATGATCTTTCCATGGAAAAAGACACGAAGAAGTAGAGTGGAAAGGTACTACTACACTCCATATACCCAATGCAGTCATTGTCTGTGTCTATACCTATACATGAATTAATCAATATTATCATATATGAATACTATACATGTGAAGTTCAAGTAAAATACACTTACAGCAATATATATTTTCCCAGCAGTGCATTTCTGTGGGAATCTTTTCAAGATGTACACACACCATGAAGCAAATACCTTATTTTTGTATGACATGACACATGTGCAGACTGCACTTGGTACTTACAGACCAAATGAAATGTGTCAAGTATTCACTTTTCCTTTTTAACTGAAAGGAAAGGACACCTTTGGGATTCTAATGGGAGGTGGCCCCAGACAATAGAAGCAAGTCAGCCAAATACCAAGATCATAAACAAATTTAAGTGGCTTGGTCTTCATTATGCCACAGGATAATTTTTTAAGTGTATAGTAGCAGAGGCATATGAGATGCAAAACACCAGAAAGGGGGCCTTTTCCTGTTATAGGTCTTTCAAAAGGGAATATTATTCAGGAATATGAATTATCATACTAACCTCAAATCCCCCAAAGTCACCAAAATCATCATCATCATCAAAGGCTGCATCATTTTTCTGTAAAAGTATATTAAAAAAGATGAGCAAATCTGGGCAAGTAGCCACGAGGCAGAGGCAATAAGGTTTGACCAGTTTAAAAACTATGTGTTTCTCATCAGAAACTGTCAAAATAACTACTGATACCTGTTAGGAAAGCAGTATGCCTTTGTCATTACATCACACGTGAGTCCTTGTTAACATACCAACAGCACTATGATGGTGTACAATGGTATGTATGCCACAATTGAAATCTTGTTACCATAAAATGAACTGGGTCCAGAATGGGGATTCCCTGACTGGCGATCTCCTTTATATTTCTGCCTAGGTTGGTGTAGAAATTTTTTTATGGGTTTACCATTATGGACAACCTGAGATTATGTGTGTCCTTGCCATATGTGTGGGCCTACTGTGTGAATGCATGATGGACTGTTCCTGGAGTTTAAATACCTGCATGTTTTTTGTGGGAATTCACAAGGGTATGTGAATTTGTGCATGCATATCTGTTGAAAGTGTGGGATTTATGACTTAGCAAAAAATTGCACATCAAAATGCTTAAATACAAATACACTTTATACAATGTATAGTAGAGCTAATATGTCAGTTAGTTTGGTAATATGTGTTGTTATGAAGAGATTAAAAAAAAAAAAAAGTTTTCAGGACACACCTTGGAAATTCATATTGCAGTCAGTTGTGGACAAGGGTAAAGTCTCAGATTTTACCCTGTACAGTGTACAGATGAACATGTTTAAAGTTTCATATAATAATTCACTACATAACTTCTTTAATCTGCCTCAGATTTGTAACATTAGGCAACAGTTTAACAGGGGGATTTTAAGCTTTGATGAGGTCATATGAAAGGACATATACCATTTCTGGCAGGCCAGTACAAATGGGATTGTCTCTAGTTCGCTCGGTTTGACTTACAAGTTTAATACCTTTTACACATATGATTGATGGTATAAGTTGTATGTAAATGGGCAATAGGCATGTCCTGCTGCTCTGTGGATAATTACCATAGGCATCTGGGGGATATTTCTCAAGTACTAGAAGCATGATGCAAACTCAGGTATTTTTTAACTCACATAATTTTTTTATATGCCTATCAACATTTGTATGTGTTTTTTTCTATGTATGGACCATGGAATCTGAAATAACGTCATCCCTTATTCTTTAAATATAAGTAGACTAGGCAAGTGCCTGACGGCAAAAGTGCCTCGCTCGATAAATTATATCGTGCTTTGATCGTAATTTATGATTTATTCGTGCAACTTGGACCGGTTTCGCCCTCTTGGAATAGGCTCCTCAGCAAGTGAACTAACGGTAGCTTGTCATGGCTTTATATACCCTACGGTAACAATGCCCTAGCAACAAGAATTATGATGCCGGCTCAATGCTGGACGTTAGATTCCAGCTTGGCTCGCCAGCAGTCGATCTGACGTATTGACGTGTACTCGGTCGCGTGATTGACGTCACGTGTAATATGTAAACAAACGGCTGTTAGGGGGAGTGGCTCATGACTCCCTACCCAGTGTTTAGGTCCCCAAAATGTACAAATTGGGTGAGCCTTCAACTAATAATATGTTGAAATATTCATATTAAAATTATTCTAGTGGTCAATAAATGATTATGGACTTATATGTGTATCATTTATGTGGAGAATATAATTTGTCTCCTTCAAAAAATTAGCATACCGTTATAGAACAGAAATGTTGTGTTTCTGTCATGTTAGTGTTGTGAGTTATGGGAAATAGACACGAGAACTGTAAATTTTAGCATAAGACTTGGCAAGTGTGCCTATTGCCCCATAACACTCAGACCAAAAGGTTCCATTGTGCAAATTTGGTGGATCCAGTGATATTCACTCCGGAGTCGGCGTGTCTGTGTTTTTTTCAGCTCCGGAGGGGTGGGGATATGTTGTAAGATCTGGACCTTTATGCTGTGTCCCTGGTGATCTTGTGTGGCAAAATGTCTGCCAAGAGGTCGAGTTGTATCCCCTCTGCTGATGTAGTACAGGTGTTCTCTTAGGGATGGTTCAACATTATCATCATTTTTTAATTAGTACTTAGGGTACTAAATTTCATGACCCCCCTCCCTCCCCCCAAATTAGTACTTTAAAAATGATGATTTTCCCCCCAAATCATAGCAAAATTGCACAAAACAGGCCAAAAATTGACCACCATTTTCCATATCCTGTGAAAGTGTACAGACCCATTTAACCCCCTCCCCCCTTGCGTACTGTAAGTACTAATTCAAAAATGATGAAAATGTTGAACCATCCCTTAGTGTGTTTATTAATGGGCGGTATGTTTGGCCCACATACTGTTTCTGACATTTGTCACAGGTTAATAAATAGACTAGATTGTTGTGTCTGCATGTGCCACCTCTGGGTGTTGTGTATCTGCGTCCAGTGGTGGTACAGACAACAGATCCTGTAGTGTTCATTATTGCACAGTATTTACAATTAGTCTTGTCACAGGGATTTTGCTCTGTGACGCCCGCAATGGATGCATGTTTTCTGGTGGGAGGATATTTTGTTCGGAAGCGAACCAACATATCCTTGAGGTTAGCAGCTCTTTGAAATCCCAGAACTATTTGTTTATTCTCAAAGACCGGAGCATATTTGGAAGCTTGAATTGTATTCCAATTCTTTGCTATGATTTCTTTGAGAGGAGGTAAAGCGGGGTTGTACCTGGTGATCAGGAACAGTTTGTTATTGTCCCTGTTGTTCTGTGTGTACTGCGATTTGTTTGAAGAAAGGAGACTCGTTCCAGGGCCCTGACCCTAGTGAGGGAGTCCATGAGGGTTGTCATGGGGTACCCACGTAAAGTATAGTACTTTATGATTTTTTCAGCTTTGTATTCAAAATCTGCTGGCAGGGTGCAAATTCTTTTGACCCTAACTAACTGACTGTATGGACCCGCAGTTTTGCTGTGCTTAGGGTGGGCTGACCTATAGTGTAGATACGTGTGTGTATCTGTAGGTTTGGTGTACAGTGTGGTGTACAAATTCCTGTTTGGATCCAGGCGGACTAGAGTGTCTAGAAAGCTGATCTCTCTGTCACTGGAGTTGACAGAGAATTTTATGGTGGGATGACTTGAATTTATGTGCTCCATAAATTCTGAAAGTTTATCTTCTCCATGCAGCCATATGCAGAAGATGTCATCAATGAACCGCCACCATACTGAGGTTTTGTGGGGAGAATTTGCAAGCAGTTTTTCCTCCAAATCAGCCATAAAAATATTTGCATATGAGGGGGCAACTCGTGTCCCCATGGCTGTCCCACTAATTTGGAGGAAGTGTTCACCGTTAAATTCAAAATATAAATTCTTATTCTTTAAAACAATATTCCTCTTAAGCCAGAACATTTCCTTTCTATTTCTATTTGTTTTAAAACCCAGCCAAACTTCTGAAGAGCACATAAGGTGAACACACAACATTTTATGTACCATCCAGGTGCCATTCTGAGATTTTTCAAAATATGAATCCCTTGCATTATGTTTGCTCAGCTGTTTATGCCAAGCCAAAATATGTACCTGCTGTCGTGCTGAAATCTGAGAAAATTATTGGAACAGAGGTGCAAAGCCAGTGTCACTTTTCAGAGTTTCCATGGATTTTCTCTTCTCCTCAAGATTAATCACATGTAAAATGAGAATATTTGAACTTTTGAATATGTAAAAAAAAAAAAAAAAAAAAAAAACTACCAGCAAAGCAAAATACAATTGTTCTGTCATGAAGTTAATCCTCACAAGTGCTGTATGTATGATCTCCCTATTTCCATTAGTCTAAGCAACCAGGGCAACATGTACCCATTCTTATGGAAGATGAGATAAAGCAAATAAAAGTTATAGGTGATAATTTTAAAGATTGGATAAACTTATACAATCTAACACAGAAAATAGTAAATTTTCTTTATTATTTCACCGCATGGACCGTCAGTTCATTAGCTACCCCAGGCACAATAATAATAGCAATATAACACTTTTCAACCTTCTATTTCTGATAGTCCTCTTTTCAGATGCTGTAAAAATTAAAACTTATCTGAAAATGCAGTTGGAAATATTTTCCTAAATTGTGCACCTTGTATGTATGTATGTGTGTATGTGTGTATGCATGTATGTATGTATGTATGTATGTATGTATGTATGTATGTATGTATGTATGTATGTATGTATGTATGTATGTATGTTGGCATGCATGTACACTGTCTGCTATGTTAGTGCTAGCTGTAGCCAAAATAGCCAAATTCTACTTAAACTTCAAAATGGCTAGTGGCTACTAAAATTTCCCCAATTGTTTTCACTTCTGTGTGGAAATTTAATATATTTCAAGCCTGTGCACATCTTTATTAAAAATACTATAATTTTGGCCACTAATTTTAAAATCCTAGCGCTAACCTAGTGGATGCATGCATGTATATATGTACACATACATGACATGTTGTATATCATGGTATAGATAGTTGACTAGAATAGACCAGCATGTGTTGCCGACATACAAGCCTGAACTGACCTGTATGTTCACGTCAATAAAATTACATGACAACATGTATCTATCTAGTGGATGCATGCATGTATATATGTACACATACTTGACATGTTGTATATCATGGTATAGATAGTTGAGTAGAATAGACCAGCATGTGTTGCCGACATACAAGCCTGAACTGACCTGTATATTCATGTCAATAAAATTACATGACAACATGTATCTATCTATTTATTTATCATTACATTAGCTTTGTACTTCACAATATTCATTCTATGTTTAGGGTGAATTATCATTTTCCAGAGTGAAATTCAAAAGTAGTAACTCTCTGTAGATCACATGACCCAAACATTGTAACAACTAAATTGATGTGCCTGCATTAATGACACAGTGCATTAACATGTAGACAAATTCAAATGTGCATGAGGGCAGTGTGATTAGGACTTAGTCACATGTGATGTAGGATAACTTATGTTATAAGTTATCCTACATCACATAAGTTATGACAAATGAAAACAAACAAAACATGACAATCTGAATCTGGTCGGCCTTAAAAGTTGGTAGAGTGAGTATACATATGTGTGTGTATGTGTGTGGGTGGGTGTGTGTGTGTCCACACACGCATATTCATTCCTCCGAAGGAACACTGACACTTGTGTTTTCATCGGAAAATGTCTTGTCTGTCAAGTCAAAATTGCCTTTAGTTCCCAAGTTAGACCCCCTAAGAATGGCAACGTAATGATGACAACTTTGTCATATAGCCGCATCTGTTGTCATTGTGAAACTGTTGACAGTGTTGTGCCACGCCTCCTCGCCCATTGTGCCGCCCGGCTTGTTACTGTCAGTGTTACATGTAATGTCCAGCGTGTCAATTTTGTCTTTTGATACCCGCGCCGCACGATAGTACGATAAACTATTCTGAGAGTGTTTGTCTGCAGCCAAATATGTGGTTAGGGCAACAAATAAAGCATAAGAGATACCTGAATTGAAGACATGATTCTGATTCCAAATGTGCAACACAAAGTATAGGAAATTAGATTCAAAGAAACTGCTCAGGCGAAGCCAAAAATCGAATGGGCGCAGCCATCTTGACAACGGGTTCATGGGAAAAGACTTCATTCTCTTTATAATACAAAGGCCTATTTCTTATGATGAATAGTCTGATATGTATTTTGTTACAAAAATTGAGGATCCCATGATATTAAAATATAAACGATTACAGCAGACAATAATGAATGGCATGATCTGAGGATTGACCAATCACGTAAGCCAGTACTCGTCATAAGTACGTGAACTCCGAGTTGACCTTCCGCCCGCCGGTTGCGACAGTGAAAGATGGTATAGATGAGTGTGAAATATAAATTTGTCACTGGGACCTGAAATTAGCGTTTAGCTTCATAACTACTGGTTGACTATACTGGTGAGTTGTTTAAGCCTAACATGGCTAATTTTAGGCGTGCGACATTTCGCGACGATACATTTATTTCCTACGGAATCTTGTGGAATTGAAACTGGGTCACCACCGAGCCTGGCTGTCTGAAGAGTTCGGGAAAACATGACATGGATTCTGTGATGCTTTGACAACCAATGTGGAATGTCAACGGGGCTTTCCTGGATATGCCGCCCCTTATTTGTGCTGTACCGTCCTTTAAATGCTTTTCTGGGAGACCTGATCCACCAGATGTTGTTGATTGTTGAATATTGTGAAACAGAAGTCGCGTTTGTAATTGTATAAATCGTAGGTCGCCGGTCGGTAGGATAGCAATCTCCACACCACACAGCACAGGCAGTGAGGCACAGGTTCAGTTTGCATAAGCCTTAGGTATTAAGGTGCGTCAAAAGATCAAGGAGCTTCTACTACCTTAGCCTAGGCATGTCTCTGATAAGATTTTGAAGGAATCTTGTTGAATAATCCAATTTGGAAACTGGGACAACTTAGACTTAATTCACTTGACTCTGTTGAACGTGCTGTTAATGTTTGGATATGTTATGTTTAGGCTTGACTCAAAAAAACGAGCTGCGTTCACCACTAGTTGTACTAACAGTGGTACTACTTACTCTGCAATACAGCCATGACGAGAATTTGTGATCTGGGCTAGTATTTGGAATTGCATATTCCGGTTATTGCATCGATTATGGTGAAAAAAGATCTCTCAAATCATGTTTTTTTTGACATTACATGTTCAATGCAATATAAATAGCCAAGAGTTGGGGTTCTGTATCAATGTGAGTTTCAAAAAAAGAAAAAGTATGCTATGAAATATATCAAGTTAATTCAGTACAAAACGAATTTTAATATTTGCAAACATGGAGCTGTAATTCTCAGCTGAAATACATGAGTATATTGTTTCTGTGCCACTTTGCTGATTTTGTATCGTTACTTGCTCCATTATCCAGGCATTTGTACGATGACAGCACGTAGGGATTTATGCTAACTTTGAACTTATATTTTACATGGACAGGCTATGAAAACATTTTGGCACATCAAGGTCAGGGTACAAACTTGAAGTTTTTACCCTTTATTAACCCTTAAAGTGCTAATCACTGCTATAGTTGCTTTCTCATTACCGTTAAATATATAATGGTTAAAAGAGTCAAATTCCTCATGAAGATACCTTTCATTCAAATACCAGCAAGCTTTGTGTGAAGCAAAAAGTAGTCATAACAACTTTCCTCGGGACAGTGCGCACAAAGTGTCCCGAGAAAAGCTGTTGACTCAATCTTAAATCAGTACTTTAAGGGTTAACAAAGTAAGGCTTCAATACAGGTGATACCTTGAGACATATATGATTCTCAGACGAGATGCCACAACCACTGTTAACCAAATTTTGTGATGGGTTTTGGGACGAAACCGTATAGGTCTCGCAGCTTTCAGCAGATTGAGAGAAAGATATTATATGGGTTAAGAGTCGGTAAGAATGGCGCTGTGAGCATGATGCCTTCGGCATCACTCATTGCTCAATTTTTGCCAAACAAACTGCTTAAAAAATTAAGGGAGGACAAATAATGCAATTTTTTCAACTGAAAATTTAACTGTGTATCTCTTTCCTAGCTCTCCTTTCATTAGGATAACAATATATCCATATAAGGATTTTGAAGTGTCTGCAGAACTGGGAGGCCTGTGATTGGCTACCATTGTAGGGTTAGGGCTAGTTGGGGTGGTGTAGAATGCGAGCCAAAATCTGGGACGGTATGGAATAAACCTTATAGTTGTACTTTATTCAGTATACACAAGCGACTTTGGGCTCATATTCTATACCATCCCCATGTTAGGGTTGGTGCTGGAGACCTAGACTGGTGTAGAGGACACTTGCATCCTTGCAGCAAGGTATGCTCCCTGTCCAATTTTCTACCTGCAGAGCTGCATGGTTACTGTTTGCCAATAAATTGAGACACATAGCACCACCTCCCTATAGCCAGCAACTTGTCTGCCAGGTATCTGAAAAGTAGTGACACAACAATACACTGCCTCCTCAGTTTATGCAGAAGTAGATTGGTCAAGTGTGGTTTTTAAAGAAAGGAAATGCAACTTTGTCATGTAGGTATGGATTGTCATTGGTGCATACATACATCTTGTATATGTAGATATACATCTCTGTTGTGTGGGTATAAAAGAAAAACAAGTCTCCAATTGGACAAGTTAACCTTTAAAACAAACCAATACATATTTTGGCAATGTTTGAATTTTATTACATTATGTATGTACCCTGGATTTGAATTGTAACAAATATTGAAGAAACAAAACTATGCTTCATTGCACATGGAGAATAATCACACAGTCTATCACACAGGTTTGTATTTATGTCCCTTAGGGAACAGCAGCATTCAAGGTGAAGGGAGTTGACTCTGTAAGGTTTATCCCGGACTGCAGTCAATAAAAATTACTTTTCCAGGAAACAAGAAGACCGGTTGAACTAGTCAGTGGAAAGTCCTGTGCCTGTATGGGCTTATTTTTAGTCAATAGGATGCGGTCCTCCAAAATTGTTGAACAAACTGCTGACAGCACTTCCTCACGCTGTGAACCAACTTCCTGATCAGCCTCTGAGGTCCCACTCCTGCCAAAGATAGCATCCTTTTGTCAACAAAATTACTTCCTTATTTTAAGCATAAATTTTAGAACAACTTATTGATGGCCAACTCCCATAGCCCGTGAGCAACCTGCGAGCAGCTCTCCCCAGCTTCAATGTGGCCTATGACTCGCACACTGTCCATGTCTGATGGCCATGGCATGATGGCTTGACCACAGATGAAGCCATGCCCAACAGGGTTTCTGCCAGAGAGTAAAATAGCATACTCTAAAAAATCTCAAGGGTACTTTTGCTTACCCTAAGATTTTAGCACAAAAGGAACAATTTTAGCATATATTACCCTGAAATACCCCATAAAGGCTTCATTAGAATTTTTGCTTGAGAATATGAAGATTTGAGCACCCTTAAATTTCACTATGGCAGAGACCCTGCACAATCCTGGATTGACCATGCTGTTATACCCAGGCTGAGCCCAATTTTTGTCCACATCACACCAGAAAAGTGCTCTGAAACTAATCAAAAAGCGGATACCGGAGTGCCTCCAAAGCAGCCCTGGTGTTGACCCTCCTGTGAGTCTGCCAGTTGGGTGGTTTTATCATCAATAGCAATTAGTTTATCCAGCAAGGTATGCATGCTTGATTTAGGTGGCCCTTTCTGCCTGACAACCTTATCTGAATGATTAAAGTTAATTACATCTGTTGCATAACAAACAATATTATTATGCTCAGATAAACTGCAGACTCTGAGGAGTGCCTGCATCAGAAACATACAGGGACTGGATGCTGCTGAGGTATTATTTATTATTGATTATTAAATATTAATTATTTTGAAGGTAGTATTCCCCTGTCTAACTGTGATGTCTTAGAGGGTCCTGCCTAACTGTGCAGTGATTTTGCGTCTGATTATGTCCAACTTCTTATTTGTTGTCTGTCCTTCCACAAGAGAGATTAATTTAGGGCTAAACCCTTTTCCCAAGGGTATCTGTATATTGTTGGAAGAAGAAGGGAGCAAGTATGACAGGAAGGTTCACTGGCACTGCACTCTACATAGCCTTTCTGTGAGGTGTGGTTTCTGGCTGTCATATTTAGCCTATGTGCAGTCAAGCATGCACCCCCACTTTGCTTATCTTCACACACATTGCACACTGGGGCTTATCCAGTGTGTATACACATACACACACACACACACACACACACACACACACACACACGTAAATATTTAGTTAGGCCTACAAGCTTGCCTGATTGTACTTAGAATCTGTTTGAAGAATTGTGTTTTGATTTTATTTTCTTGACTTAAAAGCTAATGACTTTCATTCTTTTCTGACACACCCTTCATATTTCGCTATTAATATCCAGAGATTGTTAAAATGTTTTCCAGCAATAATTTCAAAGATTGTTATCTTTTAGCCTGTTTTGCTACTTAATTTTATCTTTTGGCATCATTCTGTTTTCATATTCACTTTTCAGACATTTTAGGCTTACATGTTTTCTGTCAGGTAAACCCTCCAGGGACTATCAGAAGCAAGCAGCAGGCTACAACAGTTACAAAATTGCCTGTAATTGGAATCTGGTAAAGAAAGACTATAGTTGATAACATGTTCTTGACTAAACCCTTTCCCACTTGAATTAAGACTGAGTCAACAGCTTTCCTTGGCATGGGTTGGGCACTAAGTGCCCAATCCATTCCAAGGAAAGCTGTTGACCTGGGGCATGGATCTTGATATGTCTCATATACATTTCTCTGTCACATTTTTTTTCATAACTTGAAATTATTTGAAAACACTGAAGCAGACGACATTTGACCACCAGCCGGTTCAAGGGGGAAAGGGTTAAGGTGCCTGCCTTACTCAAGATGCCTATAACATAGTGGTACAAAAAGTGCCACTGTGTCTGTTTTTGTATACAAGCCCATCAATATATACATTTTTAGTTTTGTCAATATATATAGTTTCTTTGCATGTAACAATAAATATTCTAAGATTAATTTGTAAAATTTAACAGGTATTTTATTCAAGGGGTCTGATTTACACTAGTAAGAAAGGATCACAACAAAACTTATGGCATAAAAAGCTTGAAATCACCTGTCATGTGAAGACAATAATATAACTTTAGTCTCCATGTTTTTTTTTTTTGTTTTTTTTTTTTCTGTTTAAAGGAATGGTTTTTATGTTATGGAATTTTTAAGCTTCTGCTATTAATATTGATAACTTGTTCCATTTTGGAGCTCAAAAAGTAGCATTTAAAATGGGAATACTGCCAAATAAAAAAATGGTCATACTCTTTATCTTTACATAGCTGTTGATCATGTTGATTTCACAAAGATTCATCCATCCAGTTTTGAGTGAGGCTTTCTCAAAATTACCAAGTCTTCCAAAAATTTGTTTCTGGGATATTCACTACCAAAAATAACCAAGGAGATTTACAATGTACTAACTTTAATTGCTCACAAATGACATCTGCACAGGCCATTAAGAAGGATGAATAAATGCTAATCCCTTAAACTCTGTCATAACTTTGACCTAGACACTTACAAACAGTATAGTGGTTCTAATGAGTCAGCTGTGAAATGATAATAATAATAATTTATTAGCCTCTGCGAGAGGAGAAATTAAGATACATAAATCATACATCAAAATAATAATATTGACATCAAGATGATCCAAAGAAATAGACATAAGAGTAAAACAGAAATAATCGGCTGACGTGTATAAACACATCCAGCAAGGCTTTGACTGAATGGTTATCTAAACATCACCACCACTGACCACATCTAACAGCCAATTGACTGATTGACATCATAAAGCTTGTACTGACAGAGGGACACTTTTTCATCATAAAGTTTTGCATGGAAGTAAACACGTTATGGTGAAAACTATTTGTTATGGGTAAAGATTAGCACTTCATCATCCCAAAAGTAAAAAAAAAAAAAAAAGCTCAATTTCACTCGTTTGAAGGTCTCAGGTAAGGCCCGGTACCTTAAATGCTAATGCTTTCATTCTTTTGTGACATGTCTAAGTACACATTTACTGAATGTCAAAATTTACTCAAATTTGGCAGTATTTACTCAAATGTCGCAAGCTTGACCCATTATGTTGAAACATTAACTTAGGTTTGGCAGCGAAACAGAGGTTCATTGTTCAGAGACTTTAAAAGTGAGGAGTAGAGTTTGTTTCACATTTCTGGTGCAGGATGGTCATTGAACATTGCGCTAGTTGTTGGGATTTCCCTTGGTTGTACAGGTGGTCTAGCTGTACCTGTTTATTTTCTAATCACTGGGACTGAATATAAGGCCCCAGTTTGTTTCTACTTCAGTTACACACTGGCAGGTGTTTTAACTAAGGTGAGCTATCCAGCTAGAAAGGTACATACTGGTTCAGGGGTAAGTCAAATTATTCTTATCTGAACTTGTACTATACAAATTTAGTAATTATGTTTGGTTTGACAGGTATTCTTTATTCATATTGAAGCTCTGCAAAGCGTCACGTATTTAGGTAAAGCATCATTTGACACCTTCATATATTTTTTCATGATTATGTGGGTTGTCTTTGCTGAATATTTAGCTTAAACAAGGAGCAACTACTCAGACATGTATGGGTACAGGCTCGGAAACATGTTCTGAGTAGTTACCTACTGAAGACCCTTTAATTAATTCACTTTTGTTTATACAATATCATACCATTGCATATGGCATGGTTACACACTCCCAGTCTTGACTGTTCTCTGCACTTTTCACTTTGAGCAGTGTAGAATAATATGCTGTCCAGGGGTGGAAATCAACTTTTTTTTCCAAGTTGCTCAGAGACAACCACAGCATTTTTACAAGTTACCCATGTGTCTAGAAAGTTACCCGGTTTCCCACTACATGGGAATACACAGTATTTGCATATTAATGTCCCACCACAAAGCATGGGTTTGACGCCTGGCGATCGGGGGGGGGGGGCGTGTGGGCCACATCATTGTCACAGACAGGCCATATGCTCAATTCTCACAAAATTAGCATTTTTAGAGAAATCTAAGCCCACAAATGCCAAACTGATATTCTTCTAGTACTCCCAAGCCATATATGAGAAAAAATTCCATATGCCTTTGTTAAATAGTCCGTATTTCCAAAATATTAGCAATATTCCACTTATCCCCATGGGTTTGACGCCTGGCGATCACGGGGGGGGGGGGGGGGGGGGGGCGTGTGGGCCACATCATTGTCACAGACAGGCCATATGCTCAATTCTCACAAAATTAGCATTTTTAGAGAAATCTAAGCCCACAAATGCCAAACTGATATTCTTCTAGTACTCCCAAGCCATATATGAGAAAAAATTCCATATGCCTTTGTTAAATAGTCCGTATTTCCAAAATATTAGTAATATTCCACTTATCCCCATGGGTACCAACCTGTATCTTGCCATATCTCACCTAGCGAGACCAGGCAATCAGGTATGCAGCTGGGGCGGGAACTTAATATATGCATATCTCCTACTGTAGCTACTTGTTAGCTTCTTACAAGACACTGGTATTTAAAATGTTGCAAATATAAATGAACAAGAGCTATATTTGTATGTATGAAAACAGCATTTCCCCACTTAGAAGAAAATTCTAGGAACTATATTAAATGTTGCCACTGTTGATGGAAATAACATGTTCTGCTGAAGATAGAAAGTTGCCCCATGGGAAACCAGCTAAGGAAATAAAGTTGCCCGAAAAGGATGAAAGTCGCCCTGGGCACCTTGACACCTGCTAATTTCGAACCCTGCTGTCATTTTCACTATTTGAGACAACTTGCTTATATGTTGGTGAAGGGTCTGCATTCCTAGTGCTTTCCACTTGAGTCAGTGTTTGGTAATGTGAGTGCGTAGCACTCCTGGAGCAGTGTGTGTAGCAATTTTGTGTGCACATATATTTTGCAGAGTGCTTACCACAATATGTGAAATTCTTTTGGGCTAGAGTCATGCATGTTGTCCCATTAGATTGCATGTTTAATTTACCTTTAATTAACTGGTAACTTTAGAAGCTAATGAAATGTTTACCTTTTAAATTAAATTATAAAGAATTCAAGTTTAATGTTCAAACACCAAAGTTTTGTCATAAGTAACAATACAGACGTATATTTGTGCATGTCGAAAAAAAAAAAGTGTTAGGGTTTAACCAGTGGAAAAATGAACACAGAAACCTAAATTGTACTCTGAAATGCAGAGGATATTGATTAGGCATGCTTACCATATGTATTGACACCTGGCACCTCCAACCAACCACAATATCTGCATGTACATTGACATTCATTTGGTGACCTCTTCCAGTTTTAACAAAGCATTTATTGTGAAGTCGTAGCACAACATGAGGCCTCATGTATGAATGTTAAATTTTCTAAGGCATTGCATTATGGTGCTATTTAATTTGGCTGCCTAGGTGGCTGGATTTTGCCACCAAAAAATAGCCCTGACGTTAGGAGCCAAAATCTCCTGAGTGTTTCACTAAATTCTGAACATCTCCATTTTGACCGCAAAAAGTTAACTATGACCATTGTTCAATCTCACTTTTTTAGCTCAGCTGGCAAGAGCATACAAGTCAGCTGAGCTTTTAGGAGGCTTAGTCCTCCATGCATAATTCACAATTTCTACTTTTCCAAAATCGGCAGCCAGGTCCTCTTCAAACTTGGTGGGGATCTACCTTGGGTGGGTCTCTACCAAGTTTGTTCAAATGGTCTTGTACCAGTGATTTTTGGATTTTTTATGAATTTTTTGTTCTTTTTGGCAAATCTTAAAAAAAAAAATTTCCGTGACTTTGTACGCAATTGCTTGATATCACACAAGAACACTCCTAGGGACTCCGTAGTTCTCAATTTGTTCGTCAGGTGGCACTGGAATGTGTGTGTATGTTTTTTTTTTGTTTTTTTTTTTTTTTTTGTTTTTTTTTTTTTGTTGCTGTTTTCACCTTCTCCAGAAGAACCGTCACTCAGATTAAGCAGAAACTTGGTGGCTATGTTCCTTGTAAAAAGGTCAAACAAAGTTGTTCACTTGTAGATTTTTTGTGTGTTTTTTGCTATTTTCAACTTCTCCAGAACCATCACTCTGATTAAGTGGAAACTTGGTGGATATGTTCCTTGTGGAAGGGTATATTCACATTTTCAGCTGCCTTCTCTGAAACCATCAACTAGATTGGCTTCAAAGAGGGGCATTCCAAGTTCTTAATTTGTTCACCAGGTGGCCCTGCAATTTTAGTTTATTTTTTAATGATTTTTTTGTGTGTTTTTGCAATTTTGACTTCTCCAGAACTGTTACTCAGATTAAGCAGAAAGTTGGTGGATATGCTCATTGTGAAGGGGTAATTACAAGCTTGGTCACTGTGGCACTGCTGTGGATTCCTGATTTTGAACAATTTTTTCAATAAGGGTACTTATAGATAAATGCACCATTCCTATCGATTACTGTGTTAATCATTGGGCATTCTAATATCATGCATTTCCTCCACCAAGCAGCAATGTTCTTTTTAAAATTATCTTTAAATAGTCTTCAATTTCTCATGCCCCAGTAAAATTTATATTTTTAATGAAGTTTTCTTTAGACAAATCTTAGAAATGCTTCTAAATGTCATATGCACTCAGCCAAAGCTGAACACAGGGCTATTCAGTTGAGCATGGGCTGTTAACACAGCCCTCTTGTTAATTTGCATGACAAGAGTTTTGTGCAACTTTGAGGCATGTTGCATGTTTTTAAGACAGCAGATAAACAGATGCTCTTACATTTTATATATTTAGATTTGTATAACTTGGCCTGGTCTCTTTTGCTGTGTACACATTCATTACCTGCATTTGAAGGGAGTATTATAGCTACATATATATACACACAGATTTATCATGAGAAGTTAAATTCAATACAATACTAATCTCATTGTATGAGGAAACTGCCAGAAATATGCATGTATGTTGGCCAGTAGATTATTATCAGATATGAAACTTTGGAATGGCCTTGCAGAAAGTATGCACTTAGACTACTGAACAGTCAGTTTAAAACATCTTCAGATATTACCATGGGGAACATAAGGATACATACATACATTTGAAAGTCACATGTTGTCACTTGAAGCAGGTAACTTAGGTAAGACATAAAATATGTTCTGAAACAAGTGCTTAACTTTTTGGTAACATCTGATTAGCTTACAGATGTACAATACAACTTACAATCAGTGTCATTATTCTTTTTTTTTCTCAACAAATTACAATGATGATTGTTTTGTCTCTGAATCTTTTAAGTCTATGAACATTTGAAATATTCAGTATCTTTGATGGATCTAA
Organism: Hermodice carunculata; assembly: GCA_964020975.1. NCBI lineage: Eukaryota > Metazoa > Annelida > Polychaeta > Eunicida > Amphinomidae > Hermodice > Hermodice carunculata. The sequence continues at coordinate 57,283,383 of OZ026612.1, forward strand.
TATATGAAATGAAAATACATGGACAGTGCTAACTATCTGCTTTGGGCTAAAATGAGCACCACAGCTACAAAGGAAAATGAAAGACAATGACTGGCCTAATCCCTTTCCTCAGCTGCCGTGATGTTCAAATTAATCTTAGTTGATACATAGCAGTGACGTAGTCTTCCATCTTGGAGGCACAGCTTCATTCGAATAGTTAAAAACAAAACTTGAGATGTTACAGGTAATTTGGAAATTGAAAACTTAGAGGATTATAGTGAGGCAAATTCCATCACAAAATGACTAAGAATATGACTTGCAACAACATTTGTTTGTGATTTTGTACATTAATTAACTAAATTTCCCCGAGGCACCATCTGCTGAAAATATATGTGCACAGGTAATATTTGTATTTGTCAGAGATGTTACTGTGTTGAATGATACTGGTGTGTATTATCTCATCCAAAATCATCTTTATTTGAGTTAGAAAACTTACTGTTTAGATAAGAAAGCGTGCATGGGGGGGGGGCAGCAACCTGTTTATAGTTGTAAGATTTTTGTTGTGGTTCGTTGCTTCGCAGCCGTAGTGGGTTCTTTGTCAGTCCATGATGGCTGGGAGGGTCTTGGGGTGCTTTCCTTACCGTACATAATGCATTCAGCTGTCTGTTGAAGAGTTACGATGTACGTACATGGGGGAATTGCAACATCTATTTTGAATGGGTGGGTACGTTAAACAGTAATAGTTGGCATGATGTGATCAGTTATTTGAGGAGTCGGAAATGTAAAGTGATGATGTGTCAGAATTTTTTTTCTGTGGGAAGTTTTTTTTTTTTTTTTTAAATCGTCATAAAACCTCACAATGCTTCCTTCATATACAACACATACAAGGTGTGCTAAATGCAGCAGCCCTCGCATAAGTTTTACAACTACAACAAAGTTTCTGTTGGTAAAACCACCCTTCAAAATCAAATGACAAGAGTGACTAAGACTTTTCTTGTAAATTGTCGTATAACGAGATCTACTGAATATTGATTCATTGCAATAACTTTAATTGTGACCTTTTGGAATTTCATATGTAATACAGTAGTAAATTTTCTCCAAAAGAAGTAAAACATAAATATCCAATTTTGGAGGCAAGAAAATAGAATTATTTTCAGAACCTGACATGTTACATTGTCATGGTGATGTTATGTATATTAAAACACAGTACAGTGGCTCTGATAATGCAAGAGATTTTACGACAAGTGTTTCAAGAAGACAGTGTCTAGTTTCTCACTTCCCATCAGTTGAAATTGAAATAGCTTAATTCTCTTGATCTTTGGTGTATGGTGCAATTCTCTTTTAAAACTGGTGCATGCACACCCCATTGACCAGTCGGCCACCTGCCGCCTTTTCTAAAGCAATGTAAGTCAATAGCATGCTCTTTTACTTGAACATTGTGTGAGCAATTGTTGGTTGAGGCAATGAAATTTTGCTACATGAGATAAGATACAACTGAATTATGACAAGTAAATAGAGCCAACAGTTCACAGCTGTTAACCATTCAGATGGCTAAAATTTAGACAAAAATGGGATATATCTATACCTGTGTATATTTGTGTGTGTGTGTGTATCCTTAAAATGAACAGGTTCACAACTTTAACATTATATGATTGTTCTCAAACCTTATGCAGGGTCTTCTCTATACTTCTTTTCCCTTTGCATTCTAGGGCTTCCCAACAGGAATACATTATATGCTTTAATTTCCTGCCACAAAGTGCGGGTTTGACGCCAGGTGATCACGGGCAACGTGTGGGTCACATCACTGTCACAGACAGGCTCATATGTTCATTTCTCACAAAATTAGTGTTTTTAGAGAAATTTAAGTCTACAAATGCCAAACTGGTATTCATCTGGTACTTCCCATGCCATATATAAAGAAAAATTTTCATCTGCCTTTAATAAGTATTATTTATTTCCAAAATATTAGTAATATCCCACTTGTCCCCACAGGTACCGACCCGTATCTTGCTATATCCCACCAAATGAGACTGGGCAATTAAGTGTGCAGTTCTGGTGGGAAATTAACATGCATATCTTCTATTGGGGCTTTATAAAGACCAGTCTATCCACTGCAAGAAATAGGTGGCTGTGGCTTTAGTTGGAATCACACTTTTTGCTGAGGGATCACAAATGATCCCCATATTTTTTCACTATTTTCTGGGGAAGTTAGATAGTATGGCAGACAGTGTACCTTGGACAGATGTTTGCTTGAGGTTAATTGTTACACTGTGTTATGTTAAAGCTTAGTCGTGCAAAAGGTTACAATGATATTGTGTACAGCACATACATGTGTTGAATGAGTGAAGACCTTTGATACTATGTGTGTCTAGGGATGTCTGCTTCATCAGCGAAATCAGTACCCATTCAAAGTGTGGATGCACTAATCAATATACCAGTAGTTATCAATGTAGTTTAGGGTTTCTTTTTTTTTGTAACTTTTAACATGACAGGTATTAACTAAATGTGATTGTACAATATTGTATATCCTTGATGGACTTTGGCCACCAGACAGAATGATAGTGAGAACTGTAAAAAACAATGTGGGGTGTTGGATTCCAGTCAAAATAAGATGTCTGTCACAGCACACAGACATAATTATGGCATGATGTAGATAGCATTTTAAGCGTTCCCTGTTGTTGAAGAGAGAAAACACAGGTGATTGGCACATATTTTGAACTTATAAGCCAGAGATGACCCAGACTGTTGCGTATTGGTCAAATATTACATGAAATCTATTGATGAAGATCAAAGCAAGTATTTAGTCAGTGTGACAGAACAGGTGGTGCATTTTTTGTGGGCAGATTTTGAAGGATTTACATGTTTGTGCCTGATAATGGTATGTTCAGGCTTAATGATAATTTATAAATTATCAAATTCGTGGTTTGGTAGTGTGTTCTATAACATTGTTCAAACATGCTCGACAGTCGACACCAAAGAAATTTTCCTTTACTGATCAACCTATTTCCATTGATTATTTCAGGAAGCCCGTGAACTGTATCTGCCGGTCACCATGAAGTCTGTACCACAGTACTACGCAGGGCAAAAAATATTCTTGAGTGGCGCAACAGGTTTCATTGGCAAGGTTGTAATAGAAAAGGTGCTACGGGCATGCCCAGAGGTGGGCGCCATTTACTGTCTCATACGGCCAAAGAAGGGGCAATCTGCACAGGAACGGCTACAGAAGCTGCTGGAAGATAAGGTGTGGATAATAGTAGTTAACATGATACTTCTATCCGTGATGGCTACCCAGCCATGAAAATCCATTCAGCAAAATTATATGCATATGCTGGTGCTCTTATCATATGAGTTGCCATAGGGCACATGTGTGTCTTTTGGGGTTCATGGTACAGTGAGACCTCTTTTAAAAGACCACCCCCAGTGATGATGTAATTGTGTACAAATGTACTGTCAAGACAAGTCACCTCATAGAAGGTATTTATATAAATGTATAAGATTCAAGGTTCTAAGCAGAGTGTCCAGAAAAGGTGGTTTTTCAAGATGTGTTGTCCTATTGAAGTGGTGTCTTAAAAGAGGAACCATTGTATTATATGGGCAAGTGAGGGTGCTTCTTTCAGTGTTGTCAGGATTTTTGTTTTTTAATATAGAAATGGGAGTGCCAGATATGAATAATGTTTAAATGTGGTGTCAGCAAAACAAAGTAGAACAGCCACTTAAAACACATTCTGGCCAAGGAGACTGCAGTTGAAAAGAAATACACTGTACATGAATTGGTCACTGATCCTGATCTACTGAAATAATTGTACCCATTATGGTATGCTATGAACACCAAAGACATTGTGGGACATTCATCAGCAAATATAGATTGTACATGTGTGTATTTGTATGAGGGTGCAGGAGACACTAGTTTCTCAACACCAATTCATTCAAATACTTACATTTTTGCTTATAATTTAGATTATTAATTCTGTTTTCAATTGTATTTATGTTTTGGCACTACATTGTAGTGTTTTTAAATTTTACATTTTAACATTTTACAAATTTTTTGTAACATATACGTATATTTACTCAGGATAGAAACAAAAAAATAAAGGAATTTTTTGTCTATATTTTATATGCACATATCTAGTGTAGGAAGAAGAAAACATGATTCTGTAGCCTTATTTATCATAAACAGTAGAACACTGTGTATAGCATACATATTTCAAGTGAAAGTTTTCCGTAATGTTAATGTCCATGCTTTAAAAATCATAATTATTTAAGAATAACAATAATTATCAGATCCTCAGAGGCAGAGGTGTGTGTGTGTGTGTGTGTGTGTGTGTGTGTGTGTGTGTGTGTGTGTGTGTGTGTGTGTGTGTGTCACATTTTCAATCCAACTGAGATACATTGTGTGATGTGATTTAAAAGGAAAAAATAAATGAAGATCCTGCTTTATAATTGTGAACTGGTTGCAGCTGTATGACAGGCTTCGGGAAGAGCAGCCAGACTTTACCGAGAAAGTTCATGCCATCCATGGGGATGTACAGGAAGATGGTCTTGGATTGCGGCAGTCAGACGTAGAACTATTACACTCTGTTATCACAATCGTATTCCATTCTGCAGCTACTGTCAGATTTGACGAGCCTCTCAGGTAACAATGATATGGGATGCAGTCCATGTGACTTCATAAATTTCTGTATTGATATTTCAGCTACAGATGTCTGCAATTCATGATTGGGTCAGTGACTGACTGTTTGAACCACTCCTGTTGTAAATTTGTGGCATTCTCTGGATAACTTTCATTTTAAAGCCTGGAATCAAAATGGTTTAACTTATTTATATGAAAAGAATATGTTTGTTGCTAGGCTATGACTGTCCATTAGGCGGATAGCCAATGACTCAAAAGGGGATGATATGGCTTAAAAAAAGTTCTGGAAGTTTTAACTGAATTGACCAAGTATTTTTTTTCTTCAAGATTAAATCAATTTTTATGTACATATATTTATAGTATTTTATTTCATCATTTGATTGAGTAGGCATGAGTAAAGAATGAAGAATTTTGCCCATCGTATGGCTGACATGATCAGCATTTGACTGAAAGAATTAAAATTCCTTGGGCTAACCCAGTGGTGTAATTTTATTCAATTGCATATTAAATGTGCCTGTCTTCTGTTTCTCTTTACAGAATAGCTTTAGACATGAACGTCTTAGCAGTAAGAAAAATGATCAAGTTTTCTAAGGGTATAAAAAATTTACAAGTAAGTTGCACCTTTTTCACAAGTATTACATTACTTTTTTTTCTTCTTTTTTTAGTGGGAAGTTCTTTAAATACGGTACAGTAAAACCTCCCTATACCAAACACCCTTGGGACCGGAAAAAAAGTGTTCAGTATAGTGAGGTGTTCGGTATAAGGAGGTTTGATAACATTGAAAGTATATATTTCAGTCGAGATGCTGACCTGGGTTTAATGAGATGCGAGATTAGGGGTCAAATCAGCAGCCTCGTTCTCGGTTCCATTGCTGGGCAGTGCTTATGTAAACAAAGACGCATGGGCACATCTTAGTCCCTGCTATTTGGGAGTGTTGAGGTGTTCGCGGATCACATGAAAGGGGTGTGATAAGTCATTTACCATTTACAGTAAAACCTTCCTATACCGAACACCCTTGGGACCTGAAAAAAGTGTTCAGTAAGGGGAGGTGTTCAGTATAGGGAAGTTTGCTAACATTGGAAGTATACATTCGGGACCAAGAAATGGTGTTCAGTATAGAGAGGTGTCCGGTATATGGAGGTGTTCGGTTAGAGAGGTTTTACTGTATATAACAGTCAGTGCATTTATTGGGTTACGATTAATGGTCATTTTACGAGCATCCTGTCACCCGATACCCTGCTGAAGACACAAGAGATGCCTGTTTAGAACACCCACCAACCAGATACTGCTCTGGCATTTTAATTTAAAACAGATCCATGACCCTTTCATGCTGTAACTTGACCAACAAGTGTTCATGCTTTTCAAGAGGGTATAAATTTGGGCTGGATTGGGTTAAATTTTCAAGATACAAGTGGTCCAATTTGAATAACAGAGCAGTCCATTTTATCAGAAGTAATGGGGGTTTAGAACTACTGATAAAATAAAACCTTTTCTGTAATAACATAGATTAGGCTAAGTTTCATACTTACTGATATTTTAAGTTGTGAAAAAAATATATTTGAGCATTCTAGGGCAAATTGTACAGATTTGATCAAAATTCAAAGGGCCCTACCCCCTAAATATGTCATTTTGGGGTTCCTTCGTTTTTGGCTGAGAGGTGGACACAGGGTTGTCACTATCCCACCACCCCCATTGGATTATGGATCTGTATGCTTTGGCAGTGCATTCGTGTTGCAAATTGCCGGGAATAGACCCCATGGTACAAAAGTGGAGCTTTGTAGAAAAAGTGGATTTTTTTGCAAAATGGCGGATTTTAGAGGTTGAAATTCAAAGTCAGGTCACAAGATTATTTCTTTCTAATTTGGACCTACATCTGACTGCTTGCATCAGGAAAGTATTTTTGCAGTAGATGGCAAAATATTTTGTCATCACATTGCTTGTACAAAATTTGATCAAATTACATGTACATGACTTCTGGATATTAGGGTCAGCAATGGCTGACAGATCAAAAATGAAATGGACATATTGGACTACCATGGCCCTATTATTAGACTGGAATAATACCATAATGTGGATTTAAATCTGTGGAAAGAGAACATATAAAGGTAAGAGATCATAACACATCTTTTGTACCACTTTTTGCAAATTTCTTATTTGTATGTGATACCAGTTAATATCATGGCCGCCATGTTGGATTTTGTGTATTTTGGTGACGTCACAGGCTAAGGCTTAGCTTGGAACCGAGGCGGGCTGGTAGCCAATCAATCTCATTCATGTCTCAGCATTTCAACTGTTTGGGACCGAGAAATGTTCAGTACAGAGAGGTGTTCAGTTAGAGAGGTTTTACTGTATACCATAAATTATCACAAACCATAATTCCAATGGATGAAATATATACCTTCTTAAAGGAGGTCCTGTTGCAAGACATGTAATCCCATGTAAAACTAATGTGAAATGAGTAAGATTTTTTGTTTTGTATATTCTGCCAACAGAGGGTGGTCTTATGCAGTCAGTCTCGCTCTGCAGAAATTAGATCCACATTTGGGACTGTAACACAGTCGTCTGAGAGTGGGTGGTCACCTGATATTGATCATAATACATGTCTCATGATTTCAAAGTTAGGTGGAATGAATGCATTGCTTTTTTTAAAAATTTTTTTCTTTCTCCATACTGCAGGCTTTCGTGCATGTGTCGACAGCATATGCCTACTGTGATAGACAAACCATAGATGAAATCATATACCCATCTCCTGTGGAGCCTCAGAAAGTCATTGATGCCGTAGAGTAAGTGTTCATGTGAACTACTCTAAAAATGGAGTGTATGTATCCAAGAAAAGCTTTGGTTTGTTTTATTACAGATAGACCAATTTGCTGTTTTTAGAGTCCTCAACAATACCTTACAAATATTTACATGGAAAAAAATGTGTTGACACTTAAAAAATCAGTAAATGTTCAGTTAAAGGGCACAAATCTTCACAGACCAAAATTCCATCACACTACAGTTGTATACATGTGTATAAAACATTATTTGTTTTATATTTTTACTTATATATGACTCTTTATGTTCTGATGAGAGGAAAGTGTGAAAATGAAAAATTGTACTTACCTCCATAGTTGACTTCTTTTTGAGGCAGCCATGTTGATTTTGTCCATCAACCAATCAGATAAGTGATTCTCACCTGTATACACGTCAATCATAGGATACTCATGCACAAGTCAAAATGAGCAGCAGGAGATCCCAGTCTTTGTTTCAGATTATTATCCAGTTTCTTCCTTGATTATATTCAAATCACTCCCGCCTCTCAACGATGGGGCCTTCAATGCAAAGCCCTTCACTGATCGTACATTCCATTGGATCAATTTTACTGTCTATGATGCCACAATGGTAATTGAAAGTTGGTGGCACCACCAAGTGTCTTACATGAGACAGACCAAAGTGTGAATTCAACATTTTGTGAAAGAAAAAGGCTAATGGTACACAACATACCACAAATGGAGATCGTGTAGAAGTTTGATGTAGCATTGATGTTCTCACTTCACCAAGTTGGTGTCATGGTCATTTGATTACTTGTCAGCAGAGCAAAGGCCCAAAGGCCTTTTTGGTCATCATTAGTGTGTGTTTGTTTTACAGTTATGAATAGCCAAAATTTAGGTTACAGTATTTTGAGCTTGCTTCATCTTGGAAAGCGCATATTTGTAGAACTTAAAAAATATAAAAAGTCTTTCACACATGCTTTGTGCCACACTCGTGTTCATTGTTTGTGTGAAAAAAGTTTGAAATTTTGAGTGAACTTCAGAAGTTCTTGAAGAGACACATAGCTGTCAAAACTAGTCAAACTTATAAGGCGTTTCAATACAGGGGTCTTTGCCCTCATTTCTTTTTTTTTTTCCCTCATAAATTTGATGGGGGTTGTGTCCACATTTTCATAGGGATCTTGACACTTGACATGTTTCCCATAGAGTTCAGTCTTTATTTAACAGTAAGCTCAGAAAGTTTAAATTATAATCATGTTTGAAATCTTGTAATTATATCCTTTCCAGAAATATATAGTTTATAGATATTTTCGGCCATTTTTACATTGTAAGTATGGTGGTCACCCAAATAGCATTTGGTGTCTGACCTGTCTACAAAGTTGGGAGAGGTCTTTATATTGACTTAGCTTACATGTATTGATCATCTATGTTTGATCTTCTTGCAGTTGGATGACTGATGACATGATAGCTGAAGTTACCCCCAAACTGTTAGGAGATAAACCAAACACATATACATACACAAAGGCTCTGGCAGAGACATTACTGATACAAGAGGGTGGAGATTTACCATTGGTTATTGTTCGACCATCCATTGTAACTGCTGCATGGCAAGAACCAATACCGGTCTGTACCATAATAATTTCTAAGCTTTTCTCTTATGGTATCAGTCATCACAACATATGAAATTTATATTTCTTGCATTAACATGTATCTTTTAGCCAGTGGGTATGTGCCGAAATCTTGGAAATAAAGTTTGTGTTATGTGACAAATATTTGCACCACGTAACTAATCCAGCAGTCAATATTACTCAAGATATGTCTACAGATTATATATCAAAGAATGTGAGTTTTTTGCATAAAAACTACTGTAAAGGTACTACAGACAGCACACGCACGCACGCACACACACACACACACACACGTGTATGTATGTATATGTATGTATGTCTGTGCATTTATCTCTATTATACTGTCTGGTGACTGTAGTACCTTTACAGTAGTTTTTATATATATATATATATATATATATATATATATATATATATATATATATATATATATATATATATATATATATAGTGGGCTCTATTAACAGAAACCATCCTCACTGCAGTGAAAAGCTGTCTTAAAAGATGCATGGTCTATCACGACAGGTAGATTACCGTAAGAAGTATAGGACTTGGTAATCTTTAAAGAGGTCTCTCAAGAGTATGGACTCTTCACAACCGGGGTGTTTGATGACAGGGACTACTGTTATATGATAGGTATAAATGTGGAAAGAAAATTCTGGTTGTTTTTAGAAGTTGATTTGCTGTATTTATATTGTAGGGTTGGATAGATAACTGGAATGGACCAAGTGGCATGTATGTGGCTGTAAGTTGTGTTCTTTTTTTACCTTTTGTCCCCCACCCCCACCCCTCCCCTTCGATTGTCAAGAACTTATTAAGCTTCACTGTGAATGTTGTGAATGGAAGCAAAACCAAAATCGTGATCCAGTGCCACGGTAAAAGACCTGTTTAATTTAAACTCTATGCCTTATATGTAAAGGAGTTGGAAGCTAAAGGGTGTAGTGAACCAAACAAGATTGTGTGAACAGGATTTTAGGGTTGCTGAGTCTGTCTCATTTCAAAATCAAGATAACATATTTTGCTCACTGGGGAAGCATGGCCATATAATTATATGTACAGTGCTCCCTCTTTATAACACCCTCATTACAAGGCAGTTTCTGATATAACGCAGTGTGTACCATGGTTCCCACTGAAATAGTTTTCCCATTACTTCTCTGTTATGAGGCAGTTTTGCTATAACAAGGTCTGTTCTAGGGATCCCAACACCAGCGTTATAACGAGGGAGCACTGTACATGTTCAGGCACTGATTGAAGGCAAACGTTCCTGCTTTGTCAGCATTAAATGTGCTTTGAGCTGCGTCATAAGCTGTAATGCAAACTCCAATATGCGTTATTACATGTATATTGACAGGTTATTCTGTGGCTTTTAAAAGAGTTTAGGCTTGTTAAAGTTAGACACACAGAAACTAAAAATGTGAATGTATAAGATTTTGCATACATTTATTATTTTTTGTGAACTTCTGTTAATGCAAAAGCTGTGCTTGATATTAAAGCAAACCCTATTGTCACAGCAAGTGAATTTTACAAGTGACCACTGTATGGAATTTTAACTCCTATCTTGTGCCACGTAGTGACAAAGGCTGTCATCGCACAAGTTCCTAAAAGCCTCAATGTGCAGCCCTGTAAGATAGGACTAATGTCACAGTTCCGAAAGTAGCTGTAACTCATGTCATACTGTGATGGGAAAGAGCATTGTCACTAGGTATTGTATTGTCTGGCAAGTAATCCTAAGGCTACCAATGAGACAGCTTTAGCATGGCTCACCAGGCAAATGCAAAAAGAAAAACTGCGCTGACTTAAGGATAGGTTGTTAGCACCAGAATAAAAGCTCTCTTCATATTAAAAATCATGCTCCATGTAAACTTACTTGAGGTTAATGTACAAGGACACTGGGGATTGGTATGAGTTAAGTTTTGCTGTGATTACACATTTATCAAAACAGGCTGGTAAAGGTATCCTGCGTTCAATGAAAGCAGACTCAGAGGTAGTGGCAGACCTTGTACCAGTAGACCTACCAGTCAACTTGATGATCGCAGCTGCCTGGTACATGGCAGAGAAACAACCACAGAACGTCCCAATTTTCCATGTCACCACAGGAGGTGTGAACCCCTGCTACTGGGGACAAGTTGGTAAGTACTGCATTGGACTTGCCCCTTGAATAATTTATGTCTTTGTCGGTGCAAGAAACAAAGCAAATGCTTGTGTGGCAGTTTTCGTAAATGTGGAAAAGTATATATTGGATTTGTGGAATAAGACTACTTCTGCACTACTGATTGGGGGTATGATGATCGCGGGCGAGCTGGCAACATAGGTCATAAAAGAAAGCACCTGCCACCTGGCCAATTCCCCTCCTGGTGATTGGCTCATCACCCCCAGATATTCAGGAACCCCCTGCATTGTCTTATGGGATAGCATCACTGAACTGTGACAGCATTGCTGGCCAGTCTGTGTATTCCCATAATTGGATCACGCAAGACCAGTGTACTCAGCAATTAAGATAGCATCTTCCATAAAGTACTTGTGTGACTTGTGTATTCCCTAAGTGCTACATTACAGAAAGATGGATGTTACTGAACTGACAAGTTTACTTCGCAGAAAATCAAGAGAATTGTGGTAAGCTTACCCTTTGCACACCGTTGTCGATTGAAACTGCACGTAATGCAACCAACCTTCATTAGTTTCCCACTGGCCAAAAATGTTTATTTACTTGCCTTTATCATTTTGAATGATAGATCTACAAGTGCAAAATTTACCACAATGTGCTGGAATAATCAGATTTTGGTCTCTTTATAGAACAAGCTCTCTTATTGGCAAAGAAACAAAATGTACCTGGGGTATCCCTTCAAAAATAGCCGAGAATGGGAATGGAGATACCATTTTACCTCATTATAAATGCGCTTAGGATATTTGCAAGCTCCTCATTGGGTGAATTAAATCACATGCCGCTTACTCTCCAATCAAACCATTCCACATGTGCAAGTCTCGTGTCCCCAGTGTTGGCAAGGTAAACAAGTCATATTCATGCAAAGATTATTGGACCAAGATGCTAAATTTGTGAGATACGTGCCGCTGCCTGTGTGGGGAAGCGGAATATTACTGACATTTTGGAAATAAAGAATACTCAGCACAGACGGATGGAAATTTATTCTTGTAACTAATTAAGGAAGCACAAAATGAATATCACTTTGGTATAAATTTGTATTGATAAACTTAAATTTCTCTAAAAGACACTAAATTTGTGAGAAAGGGGTATCTGGCCCTGTCTGTGACAGTGATATGCCCGTGTGTCCTCCGTGATTGACGGGCTTGAGCCCTGTGGTTTGTGGCGGGAAATTAATATGCATGCCCCATATTTCCATCAAGGCCTTTTTGGGTGATTTGCGGGGGAAAGGCTTGACTGTATCAGGCAGTTTGCGTGAAGTAAAATTGTATAATTTCCCCACTCCCCTCGGTGGAATAGTGATATCCATTTGTCTTGAAAACTGTTGGTGACAGGTCATGTTAAATAGCTGTGTGGTTTTCCCTGCAGCTGCAGTACTTGCAAAAATTGTTGGTACCGAGTGGATGGAAGCTGTTATGGCAAGAAGGCAAGTACTCAGTTACTCGGGTGTGGCAGTAAGCTTTACTACTAGATAGAGCCCACCTGCTTGCTTTCTCAAATAGGATCACACAGACTAGCAGTAGTCTGTGGGGAAAATTACTCTTTTTACAGTATCATTCCAGACTGCATTGCCTTTTCAGTGGTCTGGCCCAGTGATTTCACTTGCATTCCAGATGCATTAATCCAGATATATATTGCCTTCTTTTAATTTGGCTGTAAAATTTCCATCTGTCACTACTAGTACAGATACAATGTTTTGCTTTCAGAAAGCATAGCTATAGATTGGTTCAAACAGAACCCATTAGAGTACTGCTACAGGAGACCCAAGCTGGCAATCACAAAAAGCAGGTAAGTTTGCCATTGACCACAATAGAAGTACTGCGGCTTTTTAAGAAACAGATGGAAAATGTCAGCAAAATATGCAAATCAAAACAGGGCTTAACATAAAGACATAAGAAGTGAAAAAATTTTCTCCACATGGAAATTCACCCACTAGTAACATTGTCGTCAAACACTGAAGTTAATCAGTATTAACCTTGTCTCCATGTAATTATATTTTTAGGTGACAAACTTAAGGTAACAGTTCATGGAAATCTGAAGTGCATGTACCTTGCTTAGCCATATATTAAGCTGCAATTTTGATTCCATTAGTCAGCCATTAAGACTTGTGAAAACTGTATTCTCCTTTTGTAGCTTTATCCATGATTACTGGTTGTTGGTGAGTCATCTCATTCCAGCCTACATTGCAGACTTTGGGTATATGTGCATTGGTCGTAAACCCAGGCAAGTACAAACAAATCAAATTTTGGAGGGTAAATGTAAAGTATTAGATATATTTTTTAATTGGTGAGATCATATCAAAACATATTTGTCATTGATAAATGAAAGGAGAATCAAGATTATTGGATCAAATTACCATGTGTCAGTACAAGTTGCCAGGCCACATAACGGTTGGAACAATGCCCAGTTGTTGTCATGTGAAGCCTCACTACCCAGGGCAACCATATTTCAGGCATCACACTAAAATATATTGATTTTTGTTATAGTTATACCAATAAGCTTTCATTCTGTTACATGCTGTGACTATATCAAGGTTGCACAATACATGTGGCTTCATGGAGATGGGATTACTGTTGCAGGTGTGAGACCCGGACCACATGCACACTTCAGCCAGTTACAGCCTACTCTGGCAGATGTGTGTGGATGGGGGAGGGAGGGTGGGGGTGGTTAAAATGTGCAACTGCAAGTGTAACTTGTGTCATACAAAATACAGAAATGATCTAGTCCTGGTTTGCTTTGATAGTGTCAGCTTTATTGGTACAATCAGAAGTTAGAAGATTATAAACCCACTCAGTTGGGTGCCAAAAATTGTGTTCAGCCTGGACAAGTGACTTTCAAATTCAGCTTGTCCTGCGGACAAGCTAATTTTTTCTTTTTTAATTGGACTGAAATTACGTCTGTTTGCATGCACAGCAACATTGATAATGAGCAGTCAGAGCCTTCGCGACTCTCCATATGTTGGCGAGTACTGTGGTCCGTATGAACAAAACATACACACCAATGCAGGCATGTGTGTGGGGACGCCAATACGCAAAAGGTGATGATTATCCCCTGGCCTAAAGTAAACAGTCCAGGTTTAAACAATTACATGGTCAGCAGGTGTATTCAACAGGACTTGACTACCTACTTGATTTCTGTCAAAACAAGCAGGTATTTTGACTGTTGCGTACATGCGACAACGAGATCAAAGGTACCAGCAGTCATGCATTGGGGCGTATTGGCTTTCGCCCGTATCGGGGCAAGGTCACAGCACCTCACCGTCAGTCTAATCTGCCCGAACGATGACAAAGGAACATCAAAAAATTTTTAAACTTGCATGGCGAATTCTTGAGCAAATTAGCATCAAAGACAATTTATGGGTGGGCTCGAAAAGTATTGGAGAGATCATGTAAAGGTGCCGCAAGTTGACTTCCCGGCCAAACAAAACACACATCTGCCAGTCACTCGCAAGTGACCGCGTGGAGTAATCTACGGTGAACGGAGCATCATGCTGACTGATCTGTCACACATTCGACATTTTTCTCTATTCCCCTACCTTTGCGTATTTGCCTGTGACTCCAAATAATTGTTGCTATAAACACTGGAATCTTTATTTTCGCATGCTGCAGTTAAAAAAAAAAAAAAGTTTCCCGTTTGTGTGTTCCCTCTGTAAATATCGGAAGGTTCACACACGTTCACAGGGTGGAAGCCATGATGAACACACTGTAACACGAGCCGTGATTGGCTCATTTTTGCGTGTGACTCAATTGACCAATCAGGTGATGTGTTATTTGTCAGAGCACATTGCCAATGCAGCTGTTTGTATACAGTGGTTGGAAGGATGGTGACCGCACACTCGATGTGCCTTACAAGGAGACGGATTTCTGATTTTAAATTCTTCGTTTGAATTTGAATTTAGAACACCATTTATTACTAGGAACTTGCCTATACTGTATACACAAATTGACAACGATGTACGGATAGCATTTATGGTAGTACGCAAACGATGGCATCGATGTGTATCCCATCAGCGGCAAGAAGAAAGACGATGTTAAAACCAATACAACTATTAATCTGTATTAAATTTATCTGGAACAGTGACTTCCAAAAATTACACAGTATTTTTCATCGTGAGTCACCCTATGCAAGTAGTTTACTTTTCAATGTGTATTTTTTTTTTTTTTTTTTTTGCCAATTTTACTGTTTGCAGTCATAGCTAGAATTGTGGTAAAAATTGACAGATATTCGGACAAGTGGATTTTGCATACGGACCAGTGGATTTTAAAATTCACTTGTCCTGCCGACGAGTGCTTTTTAAAAAAAATTTCGTGCCCTGCTTTATGTTTTGCTGTTGGCTGGGGGGAGGGGGGGGGTGATATTATGGCATGGTAATCTGAAAAAAAAATTAAAGATGTAGCATGTGTTTGATGAACAATGTGATTAAGTTTGTCTCACTTGATTGCAGAATGGTTCATACATATCAGAAGCTACACAAGACGATGGGGACCCTGGAGTACTTCACGGTGCGTTCCTGGGACTGGACTCATGGAAACACGGACATGTTGCGCAATGCCTTGAGCAGTAAGGATCAGAAGGTAAGAATGTGTGTAAAGCATTGATTGTTGTGCGTGGGACCACAGCGTTCAATCTCACAGAAAAAAACATTGAGTAATTACTGCTTTGCAAAAGTGAAATTGAGGTGTTGTCAGTTGTTTCTCTTAAGTTTCTTTATATCTGTCTATCTGTACAGCCTCAGGTGATGTCCTTATTAACTACGTACAGCATTGCCACTCAATCTGTCCTAGTTATGTGATGTATTCCCACCAAATGTATCTTGTCGATGATTATTGTGAATTATACAACTCTTCTTTTCATGCACAAGAGGGTTTAATATAGGGGACTGCCATGTTTCCAAATTGTTTTTTCAGTAAAAATATGTTTAAACCAAGGGTTAGGTGAAGATTGATGGTAGACCTTGTCATAATCTCAACATTTCAAGGTTACTAATGAATTTAATGTTGTGTTGGTAGCTTGAAAAATATTTGAGCTGGAATTTTCATATTGCACATAATCATGGAGGCTAACAGACAAGTTGAGGCTGCACATGAGTGCCATGGCCTAATTCCCACGGCCCCAGAGCCACATTAGTGAATTTAATTTTTGGATAACTTTGGAAGTGCTTGAGCAAGGATTGATATTGCATATGGTTCTATATGAGAGCAAGGTTCAGACTGCACGAGTGACCTTGACCTAGTTGAGTTACCAAGATCTGAGAGTCACTTTTGAAAGTTTGAACTGTTCACTTCAGAGCTTTGGAACTGTTTGAGCTAGGACTTTGATACTGGTCTTCTAATCAGGGTATTGATCATTACAGTGGTCCCCCTCTCTTGAGGGGGAGAATATAATGGAAATACCATACCTTCTGCACAAGAATGCTGGCCTTTCAAGAGGGGTGGCCTCTGGTGAGAGGGGCCTTATAAGAGGGGGACCACAGCTTAGGCATTGGAAGTATATGGGTCCTGTTGTCTGTTACCATGGGAATAAAAGTAGACCAGTTAGAATTTGAGTCATTTTCTCAGCTGGAAAACAGGTATGATTTAGTCAAGGGCAGACCAAATGGAATGGGAAAAACACAGATATTGCTTTGTTTAGATGGCAACCCAAGTGTTGCTCTGAGAAAAAGAATATTAATGGAGGAACTCATGATATTGGGAAGGGGTGAGTAAAATTTGAACAGTATTTACCTCTGGGAGTGCCAATGAAAGCATTACTGCATAATCATAATTTTCGCAAGGGATAATTATTCCTGAATTTTCCCAGTTTGGGATTATTAAACTCCGGAAAATTGTAGCACATTGAATGTGGATTGTAAGCCTGCATAAAACCAGGAAAACAAAACTCATGAAATTCTGATTTGGCGTGTATTCAGGAAATTTTATGCCCTGGAATATAAATGATCAAATACAGTATGTCGTAAACAAAGGGCCTCTTCATGTGTACAGGCAATGTATTTATGGGGTTCTTGACGCTTGGCACATAAAGTGCTGGAGGTTATTTTTATGGCATGCTTCATCCATCCATCTGTCTGTCAATGCACATCCACCCAGAGGACATTACCATGATATCTATATCTGTTTTGAAAAAAAAAACTTTGTGGGCTGCCAAGGGTCAACCACGTATTGCATGTTATTTTGCATATATTGTAAATTAGTAAAAAATAATATGCTTGTGATCCTGATTCCTGTATATGCAAAACACAAATACATAGTCTTTATATTTTCAGACATTCTACTTTGATCCTCGTGCTCTTGACTGGAAGACCTACATTGAGACCTACTGCCTTGGAACAAAACAATTTATCCTAAAGGAAGATTTGTCTGGTCTCCCTGCTGCACGTGCTCACCTCAAAAAGTAAGAATTTTGTAAGACATAAAATGCACCCACATTTTTACCTCTTGGCCCATATAGGCCCAGGAGGTATTACTATCACCTGCATCTGTGTGTGAATGTGTGCATCCATCCGTGTGTGCCTTCTTGCATGCATTTTCTTCAGAACAGATAAGCTGGGATCTTAAAACCTTTTCAGTTGATCGCCCTTTTTAGCTCAGCTGACTTGTCAGTCAGCTGAGGTTTTGTGAGGGTCCATCGTCTGTCTACAATTCACATTTTTTACTTCTTCTCAAAAACGGTCAAGCAGATTCACTTCAAACTTGTTGGGGATGTGTCTTGGGTGGGTCTCTACCAAGTATTTTCAAATGGTCATGCTCCAGTGTTTTTTTTTTTTTTTTTTAATGTTTTATGAATTTTTTGTTCCTTTTTGTGAAAAATGTTTAAAAATCTTCTCCGTAACCGCTCACCCATTTGCTTTCATGTTACCCAGGAACACTTCTAGGGACTCCTAGTTCTTACTTTGTTCACCAGGTGGTGTTGCAATTTTTTTCTATTTTTCAAAACAATTTTGTGTGCTTTCTCTATTTTCGACTTCTCCAGAACCATCACTCAGATTAAGCTCAAGCTTGGTGGATGTGTTCTTTGTGGAAGGTCAGACACAATTGTTCACTAGGTGGCACTGCTGCATATTCCTGATTTTTAACGATTTTTTTTCATTTTGGGTACTTATCGGTAAATGCACCTTCCCTGTTGATTACTATGTAACGCATTGGGCATTCTAATGCTTGTTCACATTTTGGACTTCTCCAAAGAAACTGTCAATCAGATTGACTTCAAACTTGGTGGCAATGTACCTTGGATGAGTCTCTACCAAATTTGTTCAAATGGTCATGCTCCAGTGATTTTTGGGTTATTTATGATTTTTTTTTTCTTTTTTTTTCTTTTTTTTTTTTTTTTTGTTAAATCTTAAAAAAAAGGTTTTTTAGGAAAGTTTAACTGGGAATTTCTTGTAATGGTTATGACTTCAATAATTTTGCCAAATGTGTGTCAAACTTGTAGGGATGTACCTTTGATAAGTGTCTACCTATTTTGTCCTATCCCAAGTTCACAGAGTCACAAATGTGATGAATCTCTAGGTCAGCTGAGCATGGGCTGTTCACAAAGCCTTCTTGTTAAAATTTACCTCAAGTTCAAAGGATAATGACCTTGACCTAATCTTAAGGTCGCTTAGATCTATTCTGTATGAATTTCTTGGACGTAATATCAAGAGAACCAGAATTGCTAGGATCATGAAACATTTACATATGTACAAACATTTCACTCACTTGAATTCTGCAAAAAAATGCATAAGAATATTATGAAACTTTGTGGAAACTGAAGTGCTGCAGTGATAATCTGGATTGACTTTTTCAGCAACAATGATTTTAATGAACCTTCACCTTTAGTGCTTAAAAACGTGCTCAAAAGTGCTTTGCAGGGATGAAATGTAATAGTTATGCTGTATAACAGAATTGTCTTTGAAATGTTCATCAACAGATATATACGCGATAAATGTTTATAAAACTTCTTGAGACTTCAGTAAATTGATAAAATTGTTTATATTTTGTGACTTAAGGTGCTCTTTGTAGTCACAGGAGCATTTTCATAATTTTACTGCTTAATAGTTCTTGTTTAGAAAGAAAAAAAAAACAACACATTTTTATGCCAAAGAAAATTGTGAATGATTTGCCTTTGTTACAGATTACGGAACATCAGATACACATTCAACACCGTCATTGTTGTGCTGCTGTGGCGTTTCCTCATAGCACGCTCTGAGATTGCCCGCAACACATGGATGTTATTCATGGGACTCGTATACAAGTTTGTGCAATTCTTCAGAATCACAAGTACAATGAGATCATGAGACTTCAGCGGTTATCAGCAACAACCAAACAGTACATTAAAGTGGAGAATACATCACATGCTTGGCAGCAGATATGAGTGAATACATCACGTGCTTGGCAGCAGTTATCGTGAAGACATCACATGCTTGGCAGCAGATATTAGTAACACATACACAGCAAGTAGAAACAGCTGTTTTGCCCTGTTTCTGGTTGGAACATGGACCATTTGCTTCTGTCATTGAGAACTGTGCAACTCCTTGGCATGTTCAAAGAGTAGCTCTGAAGCCTTGGGGTCCATTAATAGTTTGACAAGTTCACCATACGTATATTATGTGGGAGAAAAAAGAACACAAGACGGATGTGCACTGTCAGAATGAACCTTTGTGAACGTTAAAACAGTACAATGACTGTGTGCTTGTGAAAATGTTGGACAACTGCCAAGCAGAATGGAAGAAGAGACCTCATCAACAGCCAAATTATAACAAGTAGTACTTGTATGTTGTCTCGTTCCAAACATTGACTTAACCATGGTCCTGTCTCCTGAGGATTGAGTGAAATCTACAAGGAGCAGCCTTGAAAATGAGAGTAACTAAAAAAAAATAATAATAACTACAGCCAAATATATAACAATAATTATAGTTCTTGTTTCTTGAAAAAAAAAGAAAGAAAGAAAAGAAGACTGATATTTGTCTTTGTGCAGCAGCCATGAAAGAAAAAGTAAATGAAAAAAGAAATCCCTGAACAACAGCCATGAAAATAAGATTGAGTGATAAAAAAAATACTAAACTTAAAACTGCTTTAAATAACAAGGCATGTGACAGGTATCTTTCAAACAAAAAACTGTCTGTCATTCTCAAGAATAGATAATGTTCATTTTAGAATGTCTTTTATTTATTTATACATCTTTATGACTTTTTGTTGTATGTATGATAGTTTTAGAATGAAGTGCTTACAGAGTTCAGAAAAGTGCTTGGTATCTTCTCCGTGTGCTTAATTTAGAAAGTGCATGACCTATGGTGTCATGCATGCATAGGTGATGCATATCATCTTCATTTCACTTTCAAACTAGATTTAATGGATTCACCACTAGTATTATACCAAGATCACAGATTTCTATTTTTTGGTATAGATTTTTACTTACTATTAATGTATAATCTTTTGTTGGTGTTGTTGAATGGTAAACTTCCGGTATTAGTATCAGCAGATGTGGATGTATATTTAAGCTGAACATACTCAATATCTGTTAATCTGTAAGTACATGTATTTTTCAAAGCCAAGGAGGCCTGATAAAAGAACGTTTCACATAGACAAACACCAGTTTAACTATGAGAAGTCCTATTTTAACAGGTTTAAGACCAGAGGTTTTTAATTTTTTTTTCCCCCACGAAAGAAGGTCATTTGCTTGCCATACAACATTCTTAAAGTGATGGAGAATGTATGGTATGTATTACCTAGGTAGAAAATATAAGTTGGGTTCAGGTGTATATTGGTAAGATTGCAGATATGGGATATGTTCACAATCAGGGACTTAATGTCACTTTAATTGCAAATTATCAACAGCGTTGGAGAAATGTTGGTGACATTTAGTGACTAACTAATGATTGGCTGTCAATGTTCAGGCCTTCACATCTGAAAACTACAAGCCTGCTGTAAATCACTCTCCACAAATATCTAATATGAGCTGTTCTATCCATAACTTTGCATTTTTTGGTTGATTTTGGAGAGTGAAAAACAGTTCCATTTAAATGAGTTTTTAGGCAAGTTATGGTACTTGGGAGTGATTCTCCGCTTCAGATATAAAGACCTGAATATTCGCACAATGAAATACTGTCCCCCGCCAGCATCAGTATTGGCTGGTGCCAGATTAAAAAAAATAAATATGTTCAGGAGTATAATACAGATGTGGTTACCAAATTGCATGAGATTAATTATAATGAGACATGGTAAAATTGACCAATAGTTGTAAATTGTGTGTGTCATTAATGCACTTGGAGCCACGTGCTAATATACAATATAAAAGCAATACACTCACACATGGAAATTCTGATGCAACAGGCTATAAAGTATGGTCTTGTGTTGAAAACACACGGAGAGAACTTGTAGATGCACTGTAGAATTGTCCTGCCTGGAATATATATACACGCACACACACCTGTAGTTGCAACACATTTGGAAGAAATACAAACATAAACTGCAGCCTGTTCACCATTTAATTAAGACTCGGTCCACAGTTTATTTTTTGGATGGGGAGGGCAAGAAGTACCCCACCTACTTGAAGGAAAGCTGTTGACCGAGGCTAGGTTATTGTCCCGCGCCACTGAAGGTGGCGTAGTGTGCGCCATGTATTTTGACTTTGACCTATTTTCAAGGTCACAGGGCCCAAGAACATATAAATTTTTGTTCATCTTAGTTGGGGCATCCTTTCAACAAGTGCAAAATATTGTGGTGGGGGACATAGATCCTTTGGTTCACTGTGCACTTATCCTTGTCTGAATCGTCTACACTTCTTGTTCTTATTTTTCATCATCATCGTCGTCGTCTTCATCATTTTTTTTTTATTACAATGGCATACTTCCAGCCAATTTTGGCCACCTTTGAGGGAAAAGGGTTTAAAAATGATAGGTTCATGTGTAGTGCTAAAGAGCAGTGTGTCACCCAGGTTATTGTTAAAGGCTAGAGAAGTTTTTATTAACATACTTCTGCTTTTTGTGCAGGATTTGCACACCAAAGTGAACAAATATACACTTTTATCACTTTCCAAATGCTGTCCACGAAAGTATGGTGTGTTGCTTGGTTTACATATCAAGTGCATTATGTATGTTCTGGTTAGTTTTTGTACATTCCTCCATGGCAGCTCTGACATGAACAGTTGATTTAATGTTGTGCCCATATGTGACAGATGCCCTATGCATATACATCATGGTCACAGGGACTGCTATGGAGCAATTATAATCCATTTATGTGAAAGTTGTCATTATAATAATACCTGCTATTTAAGACCACCCCCACTGCAAGGCAGAAGTCACATATAGCAGGTGGTCTCTCGTGGTAGGTTAATTAACATGAAGTACAGGCAAGTGTCTTGAAAGGGTAATGGTAATCTTGAAGAGATGTGATCTCATAAGAGGTCTTTATAGCAGGTACCACTGTTCTTTCTCAGTACTCTGTGAGATTGCTGTTCCATGAATATAGATACGTATTTTGTGGTCTAAATATTTTCATTGTGGGAGTACTGGTGTAAAGAAAACACGCACATTTCATTATTACATGGCTAGTAGAACACTCAGTTGTGTTTAAATGCTCGTGGCATGAAGTTGCCAGAATGTATCTTAAAACTGATGACTCTCAAGTGGTTGGGTTTTCGGAGATACCAGTAAGACACCAACTATTCTGACTGTATTGGAGACTGAAGATTATTTTGCTACATCAGCATGGTTGTGTGTTGGGGGACTTTTTTCTTGCGAGGGTGAGTGGGCTGTAGTGTATCTTGTTTCGGTTAGGAGGATGAGACTTTAAAGTGGCATGTCCTTTGAACAAATTGTATGGATGTGATTTTTATTCAGTAAATGTGCTATTTGAGTGAGATCTTGCTTGCTGGACAAACCAAGTTTCATGAATTTTTTCTTCAAGACATAAAAAGAAACAGAGCTCAGTCTGTTGAGAGGAAAAGGACATTGATTAACTGCAATGAAGTGGAAATTGGACATGTGGCACTCTAATGGTATCTATATGCAAGCCTGGTTGCCCTGTTCACCCTTAGTGATTGTCATTCCTAGTCACTGCAGACTAGCATTACACTGTTCAAGTGCAGAGCTATCCTTTGAATTTATTGCATTGTTTTTACATGGTAAAATTGGAAATATTTGTTACCATTTTGTGGGTCAGAAAGTGGGAAGGGTGCGGGGGGGGGGGGCAGGCATGCTAAGAGCAGATAGTACAGTGCTGCCAACAAACTCGGTAATCAGCTGCTACCATCAGTATTTTTAACGAAGTAAAACTGATAAATGTTTTCTTTGATAAGTGAAGGCAAGCCGGGCCTTCTGTTTTGATGTATATTGTGTAATGATAAGCCCTTTCTTGAATTAAGACAGAACTGGCAGCTTTCTTTGGCAAGGGCAGATTGCCTAAATAATTTTTTTTTGGGGGGGGGGTATGAGGAAGTTGCAATAACAGTGAAAGATGGCATTGTGTCATCAGGTTAAGTGGAAAGGGGTTAAATGGGTGTAGCACAAACAAAAAGGTGTACATGGTGACAGTGACTGCAAGACAAACAGAGAGTAAGGAGTTTGGACACTGGAAAACATTGTACTTGTGGTTTTGAAGACTTAGGTGACACGGGTCTGCTTTCTATGCTGAGTAGAGAACTAAATGTCTCTGGAAACACAATAAAAATTGTTTGACAAGACATTTTGTGTTTCTTTTATTGCCTTCCTTATGTTAATAACCCATGTGCGAGTATAGAAGAACAATGGCTTAATTGGCCTGTTAATAGCTGAATACACTAGTCCCAATGGTCTTGCCTGATGTCCTGCAAGGGTGTTTGTAGTTTACAAAGAATTACACTTGGAATATGTACATTTTCTCTAAAAACTGCCCACAGAAGCCAGGGATACACTTTGTATGAAAAATTCTGAAAAGAAGGTTGTTCAGTCACACTTAGTGCTTTATATACTTAAATTATGAAATGCCCAGTCAGTGGTGGAATACATACTTTATTCAAACTTACCAGTTTGCAGGACTGTCTATTGTTGTTCATGTTCACTAATGCATTTCACGCACATACACTATTTGGAAAAATTAGATAAATCACCTTCGAATGTTGAATAGACCACACATAGAAGTAAAATCTCCCTACCATCCACAGATAAAACATTACATATGACACTTTCAGGAGTTTTGTAGATATGTGCTGTTTTGTGCTTAGGAAACTTGTCAAGGTGCCATGGTTCTGTTTCAGTTTATGATATAAAGTGAATTTGAATCTGGGCTGCATGCAAAAACAACCAAACAAACGGGCAAACCACACCAATTATCCAGTATGACCATGTTACAAAAGTTCCCCCTGCTTTTGAATAATCTCATTCCGAGCAATCTGGCCGATTTTCTGCAAGCTGTTTTTGCCTTGCCTGTCTGGTCAGTCTGCTGAGGTTCTAGGATAATCCAGCATCCATCTGTGTCGTCTCACATTTTGTAAGAAATGAGGTTATATGATGGGGTTGTGCAGCCACAATTCAATTCTTTCAGTTGAAAACTAATTGATGTTAGGTTAATCTGTTTCAGATGTGATGGGAATCTTTTCTTCAGTGGGTCTCTACAGAATTTGTTCAAATGATTGCACTCCAATGATTTTTATGCCCCCATTCGGGGAGGGGGGGGGCATATAGATCTGCTGTTGATCGTTTGTTCAACTCTAAAATAGTCAAGATTTTTGTCATGCATATCTCCAAAAGCATTTGAGGTACAACCATGAAACTGTGGAAACATCTATCAATATATCAAGGCATACACCTGGGTTTTGTTTTTCTCGGGGGTTAATTATACAGTCTTAATCATTAATTAACGTTGGGAAAATGTTGATTCGAAGTTAAACTTGTCACATTTGTGTCACGTATCTCAAAACGTATTTCAGGTTCAACCATGAAACTTTGTGGAAACATCAATCAATATATGAAGGTGTGCACCTAGGGTTTTGTTTGTCTCTCGGATTAATTATTCTGTATTGATTAATCATTAATTAACTTGGGGGGGGGGGGAAAGTGTGTTGGACGTTTGACTTGTCCAATTTGTGTCGCATGTATCCCATTAAGTATTCGAGGTGCACCTATGAAACTTGGTGGGAACATTAATCAATATTTGAAGATGTGCACACTGGGTTTTGTTTGTCTCTTGGATTAGTTATCCTTTGATAATCATTAATTGGTCAAAATGTTGATTCAATGTTGGACTTGTCCAATTTGTCTTGCCCATATCTCGAGAAGTTTTTTATATATGGCTATGAAACCTAATAGATTAATTTATCAATATATGAAGATGTGCATTTGGGATTTTGCTTGTCTCTCAGGTTAATTAACCAGTCTCTAATTTCATTAATTAACTTAGTGAAGATGTCTGTTCAGTGAAAATGTTGGCTGATGTCAAACTTGTGTATTTCTCGAAGTGTTTGAGGTATAGCTGTGAAACTTGATAGGAACAAGTGAAGATGTACCCCTGGTGTTTGGTTTGTCTCTTAGGTTAATTATCCTCTGTTGATAATCATTAACTAACTTAGTGAAAGTGACAATTCTTGGAACATGAGTATTGGTTCTTGTCAAACTTGTGCCATGTGTAGCTCATGAATTATTTTAGGTATAGCCATAAACTTTGATAGGAATATCAATCAATATATGAAAAGTTATGGTTGTATAATTATCATGTGAATGAAAGCTAGAAAAGAAGATTTGCTTCAAAGCACATTTGTGTGCCTTCAAAAGTTGGAAATATTAAATGTTACAACTTTTGTCCTTTGGTACTTCACATTCCATTAAGCTTATGGCTGGATGAAAATTTCTAAGTCCAAATGACCTTGACCTTTGACTTTTAGAGGTCACATGTAATTTTTAAAAATATACAGTGTTACAATACCTACAATTTGAAGCCAACATGAACCAAATCAGATAAAAATTGACCAAGTAATGGCTAGATGAAACTTTGAAAGGGCTGAATGACCTTGACCTTTGACCTCTAAATGTTACAGTTAATACAAAAATGTGCAGTGTTGCAATACCCACCATTTGAGTCAAAATGATTAGAATTGGATGGAAATTAGCTGACTTGTGCTGCATGAAAATTTCAAAGGTCCAAATGACCTTGACCATTGCCCTTTAGAGGTCACATGTAAATTACAAAAATATGCAGTGTTACAATACCTACAATTTGAGCCCAAAATAATCAAATTGGATAAAAATTGACCCGAGTTATGACTAGATAAAAAAATTTTAAAGGTCCAAATGACCTCGACCTTTGACCTTTAGAGGTCACATGTAAATGACAAAAATGTGCAGTATTACAAACATATTGATTGAAGTTTGATTCGTTACCTGCACCTATAATAGTTTTGGAGATATTCAAGATTTAAATTTTCAAATGGCTCTAATTTGCATAGTTTTATACTTTGTTGAACCTCTTTACAAATACTGCAGACTTCATGTATGGAAGTAAAATTTTGCCAACTTTGGAGTTTCTATGTGTAATGGTTTTCAAATGGAATGTCGGACAAATTTGCCTGGAAAGAAAGAAAAAGAATTCCTAGAAAAACAATATGTCTGTGTTGGTAAAAAACTTATAATAAAGGTCAATATAAGCAGGTGTTTGGCAAAATGATTTGTTGCATTCAAAATTAAACCTCTGTTGTGCCTTGCAACAGCAAAAGAATCTCTAGTCATAATACACACTCTAAGATATTTTTTTACATGATTGAAGTATATACATTGTGTATATATTTCTTTCTGTCAGCTAGACAGTCACAATATAATTGCTTTGTAATAAGGTGATAGGCTGCCCTCACAATACATGAACAGCTTTATTTGCAAATGTGGTAGTTGTTTTATGTGACTTGCCAATGTCATGTTTGTTTATGTAAATCATTCAACCATCAACTGCCCAGCAATCCATCATTATTTTTCTATTGTGTATTGCATGTTTGTGTGTGTTTGCACAGTCATGGTATCTATTGTCATATGGAGTGTAAAAAGTATAACATTTCAGTCAAAATTAGGACTTAATTCAGCTGTATTTTTCACTGTCAATGTAAAAAGTACCAAATTGATTGCAAAAAAATGGCGTATCAGCCTGCATGTAGTTGTTTAACTCATTCCATACCAGTCCCTGATTTTTCCATATATTTACCTAGATTTAAGACGACAATTGCATATTTATATTCTTCATGAAAAGAGCTTTCGTTCAAGTACCAACATGCCTATAGTCTGAAGTCAGTGCCAGAACCACTGACCAAGGCCTGTGACCATGGTAAGGAATGAGTTAAATACATTGTCTCGAAGCCAAGTACTCGTGATATGATGTCAATAGTAATACACAGAGTTGAGAAACAACGGTTGCACTTGGAAGCTTTCAGCAATATATAGTAGAATTTTCCTGGAACATCTCCAGGAAGAGATTACATTGTATTTCCCTATTACATGTACAACCCCTCTTTCACAGTTCTATTTTTGCTTATGCTTAATATTCTATATTCTGACATTGAGACTACTCCTTATTAAGACATAATTGTCTTTATCACTGAGACGATCTTCATTGTGAGATTCCACTGCTATGTTCATCCATTCAATAAGCTTTAGGATATGATCCACAGTTGCTGGTATGGTCAACAGTTACTGATACAGTCCACAGTTATTGATTCATGTAATCAATCTGTTGTTGTTGGTAAAGCTGTTATGAATCAAGATACCTTACTGTATTATTCACGCTGCACCTTTATGGTTTGGCATCAGATTCCAAACAACCATGGATAATCTTTTAAATGTCTTGCTTAGATTACACTGGATCAACAGCTAATCTTTGATACTTAATGACACACCCATCACTAAGGAAAGCTGTTGATTTTTTGGTGTACTATCTTATTAATCTCATCCATAATTCTTTTTTGTTTTCTCAAAATGTTTTAACATCTATTAAATTAACAACAAGGAACATTTGATATGTGGCCAGTGAAGCCCTTAAAAGGTCATACATGTATCATTGAACTTTGGCAACAGTTATCCTTGGCACACCATTGGTGCCTGGGAAAACTGTTGACTGTTGGCACATTATTCTGCCAATTCTGTCCTGGAATTTCCGTTTAAGATATTTTGAGAAAGGACAATGTTTAATAATGTGTATGAAGCAGATGACATTTGAAATTTCCAGTTGCTTTAGACCAGTTTGACTGAAAAAGCATTAAGAGAGAAAGGGTTAATGTGGTAAATGTGTGAAGCATTAAAAAGTATAGACCCGTATGTTTTACATTGATTGAAAAACAGGCCAAGCCTATATTAAACACTTTCCATGGTCACGGATGTTGATATATACAGTAAAACCTGTCAGAGTGGGCACCTCCGCTAAGTGGCACCTGTATTTAGAGGGCACTTTTGCCCAGTCCCGTTTTTTCCCATCAGGTCCCATGTTAATGGACCCTCCACTAAGTGGGCACCTGTCTTATGTGGGCAGTGGGCACTAAAAGGGCATTTTTTTACTTAAGTAGGCACCATAATTAATCTTTTTCTTTTTGTTTACCCTTCAAATATCTGCCAATAATATGCCAAACTGCAGTTTTTCTTACCAACAGGAGAATGCAAAGGCACAGAGCATGTGCTAGTATGTTTTCTTAGCATTATGTTGCTCTACTAATCCCTTTGAGACCTATTTACCTGGCTTAGGGGGCTTTGGATGACTCTTAAATGTATTAGGAATCACTTAAATTTGAGGCATCAATGAACAAAATCCTGGTTGAAACAAGGAAAACCACACAAAGACAGTAAAATAACTGATTATATAAAGTGGTGAGCTGACAGCAGGGCTGATATGCTCCTGCAAGTGCCTACAAATACAGTGTGAAGACAGTTTATTACAAGGACATACATGTAGTCACACAGACTTTTTCAAGTGACATTTCACTGATATTAATGTTTCCAATGCCTAATTCTTTTCAATCAGTAGTTTTCATTTAGCTAGGAAATTACTGGTTAATAAAAGAAAGTATGTCAACACAGGTTTTAGTGTACTTGCTACTTTATTATGAGGTGGAGCAAGCCATTGTGCACAGTCAGAGGGAAAAGAAGGCTTCCCGCTTGCTCCCCAGAGAATCATACCCAGGTGGCAGAGGTAAAAAGCAGATGAGTTGTTGCTCAGCCAAAATGTGAATGTCAACATGAATTATGCTTGCAGCAGCACTCCAGTTCACCAGAACCCAGTAACACATTATGCTAGCAGCAGCACTCCAGTTCACAAGAACCCAGTAACACATTGTGCTAGCAGCAGCACTCCAGTTCACAAGGCCCAGTAACACATTATGCTAGCAGCAGCACTCCAGTTCACCAGAACCCAGTAACACATGCTTGATGTTAGTAAAGTGTTCTGTTATAATTCTGTTATGACTTGCACACCAGGTTCGTGAGAGCAGTCACAGTTGATGCAAGAGGTAGATAACATTAGGGTTATGTTGGTATTATGCAACTTGATCCCTTCTACCACTACAATGGGCCAGTGTATTTGACAGTTTACACCTTTTCAGGTTGGTATCCAGCCTCTGCCAGCAGGCAACCCAGGTTCATTTTGCCACATGGCAAAGTTGCCTGTGTAGAAAAGTCCTTAATATGTTACTTTTGAGGCACAGATATGAATTGCTTACACATGTATAGGCAAACAATTTTTTTTTTTTGGGGGGGGGGGGGAGATGTGATAGAGGTGCCACCCCTGAAACAAAAATTTGAATTTGTACTAATTAGGCACAGTTTGATCATTTTAATGCTGACCATTTCAAAACTGTTACAGATGAAGGGAGTCATTCAATTTTAAGGATTGTGTTCAAGGTACCTTTGATTATCATTGGACAAAGGTTTTAATATTTTACAATATTACTTGTTATTTTCATGACGTACAGACCAATTTTCTCCCAAGCAAATCTGAATTGTCCAGAGTATTCATTCCATGTGTATTTAAAACTTTTTTTTTCAATGCAAACTTTAACTCAAAGCCATTTTCACCAACAATTGAACTTGCAGACATATAAAATACATGTATAGAAATCCTAATTTATACTGAAATATAAACTAAGACTCGCAGTATTACAACATGATAGAACATCACAGCAATTAATACACTAGAATTTATGTCAATGAACTAAGTTTAACATGTCACATTCCGGATTACACATTGACTCAAATGACAAGTGATATATCAGAATACAGTCATTCTTTAACTATATTTCAGTACCTAATACATAATTTCATGTGACTCAATACATGGTATCACAGCAATTAATACACTAAGATTAATGTCAATGCACTGGGTTTAACATGTCACATTCTCGATTACACAGTTAACCCAAATGACAATGGCAGGTCTTATATCACAGTATAATAATGCTATAACTATATTTCGGTACCTAATACATTAACTCATGTGACTCAATACATGATATCACAGGGAATTTATACATACGAAATGAGAACCAAATGTAAACAGATTACACTGTAAACCAAAAAATATGTATCACTTTCTGGGCTTTCACCTTAAACCATGGTTAATTAAGTATGTTGTGTGCAGTTATGTCATAGTGTTGCCAGCAATAACATCAAGTCATATTTCAAGTAAGTTCAGACCATGGTTTGTTGCCTGTGCACCTCCCACCATCACCCATGGCATGGCATGCTCCACCACCCAGAACATGACCTGTCAGGAAATGCAGAAACCAGCACACACATACACACGCATGTATGCACACAAGCACACACACACACACACTGTGAACAACGTGTCCTTGGTTGACGTTGACATTCAACCAAGATTTCTTCAAGAGTTTTGTCTAAAAACGAATAAAATGCATTTCAAAAAAAAAAAATGGATCATGACCATGTGCATACACTTAGTAGAGATCCACCCAAGGTACATCCCCGCAAAGTTTGAAGTGAATATAGCCAACAATTTGGGGGAAGAAGTCAAAAACATGAATTACCATTGCATTCCCCATGGTGATCAATGACAATGTATGCCAACACTGACAAGTGCCCAAATTGAAAAGTTCATTAAAAGGATGCATCAGAAATCCACAGCATCACCGCCTAGTGACCAGCTGTGTTTGACTGTTCCACAAGGATCACTTCCATGAGTTTCAGCACAATCTAAGTGATATTTTGGCAAAGTCAAAAATACACGAAAATTCCTTAAAAAAAGAAAAAGAAAACATTGCAGTGCCACATGTTGAACAATTAGGGCCCAGGGGCTCCGAGAAAGTAATTGGCCAAGCAGTTTCACAGAAAGTTGTTAAAGATTTTGCCCCAAAGTCAAGGTCATTTGGCCTTTTGGAAGTTTCATCTTGCCATAACTTGGTCAATTTTCATCTGTTTTGGTTCTTGGGCTTAAATTGTGGGTATTGTAACGCTGTAAAATTTACATGTGACCTGTAATGGTCAAAGTTCAAGGTCATTTGGACTTTGAAATTTGCATCCAGCCATAAGCTTAATGTAATGTGAAGTACCAAAGGATAAAAGTTGTAACATTTAATATTTACAACTTTTGAAGGTACACAGACATATTAACTTTGAATCAAATCTTCTTTTCTAGTTTGTAAGATGAGGTTTCAGTTGCGTTTATGACACAAATTTGAGTCCGCTAAGTTAAACCGGATGTGCCAACGGTCTGACCGAGATGTGATCTATCACTGGAGTCAATATACCAAACCATTATACCAGGAAGTTGGAAAATAATTTGAAGCTGATTAGTATTCTATGTTTTCCTGGTATATTATATTTCTAAGTATGCTTTGTTTTACTGATTTTTTTTTTTTTGGGGGGGGGGGAGGGTTGCAAAAAAATGGCTCATTGAAATGGGCCTAACATGGACACAATGAATCATTAGGGCCATGTATTCACTGTGATCCCTTGTTATGGGATAATCATTAAGCATTAAGAAATTTAAAATGTCCTTCAAATTTCATTAATTCTATGCACGAATAGAACACACTTACAAATCTATTGTTTGTTATTCTAGCTAAAATGGAACTACATGTATATTTACCAGTTAGACGTTCCTGGCATTGTTATTATCTAGCTTGTTAGAGCCATCGGGTAGTTGAACCGAAGATGAACATGTAAAATCAGAGTCTGTCTTAAGACACCCTGTTAAAGGGTCAAAAGCAATATTGAAAATATACATTTGTTGTATATTATAAATTAACATACAATGCATGTCCAGACGACCTAGGATGGTTCTTTTATCATATAGTTCTGGTATTGTGCCAAAGAACTTGAATGCGTGGCTTCCCAATTAAAATAATTTTCTTTGATGCGTCCCTTTAACATGGAATTAAAAATTGATACGAAAATTACATGCCATCTTAAACAGGCTAATGACTGATAGTCCTTGAATGATATAATTAAGTTTGTGTATAAAGTATTTGCAATATTTACAAGAACTTATATTCCGTGCAACACATAATACTTCCACCAGCAGCTTCTCGTGAGAAAAAGTGTCATGCCCCCTTCCCCCGGATTATGTTCATCTTGAACCCCTTATTTTTAAACTTTATTTTGATTGTGTGTGTGTGTGTGTGTGTGTGTGTGTGTGTGTGTGTGTGTGTGTGTGTGTGTGTGTGTGTGTGTGTGTGTGTGTGTGTGTGTGTGTGTGTATTGGGTGGAGGGTTTTTTGTTGTTTTTTGTTTAGTTTTTTTTTTTTTTTTTAGGTTGTCTCCGTTTTATATCATAAGTCCTTTGATAATCATCAAGGATATAAACTCAAAATTGGTAAGTCACGACTGGTTTGCTTTCCTGTTTTATTCTCAACACTCAGAGATTCAAAATCAACATGTTTTTTGGTTTTTTTTATCGTTCAGACCTGAGGATACTTAAGTGATCGGGCAATACATTAAGCACAGCAGCCTTAATAACACTTTTTAATGGATTCCTACAAAGTTAGGTGCAACTTGATGCAACCTTATGCACAGATTACCCGTAGTTGACTTTGTTATGATACCAAAAGCAAACGTTTTGTTTTCTTGAATGAATGAACTTTATTGACATTTCACAATACATAGAGTATGATACAGTCACATATGAAATGAAAATCTTAGTCTCATATCACATAAATTAGCTACATACACCAACAAATTCATGCATACATCAGGGAATATTAACAGAGATCACACCAGTGCTCCCTCTGCTAGCACATTTCAAGAAATTGTACACAGTATTATGCAAGTCACTGGTGACCTATTCTGTCAGTCTGTCTTTCAAAAGCTGTATTAATAAAAGATAAAACTGTTTTACATGTCGTTACACTCCCGTCCCTCAAAGTCATACATAGTAGGCCTGTACTGATTTGTTCAATTTTGTTTACTGAGTTGAACTGGTCACAAATTAAGGTCAGGTTCGAGTACAAGTTCTCACGTAAGTAATTATAACAAGTACTCTCTGTGACAAAATGAGATTAATCCTCAACTGCATTAGTTTGACACAGCTCACATTTCTCAGTTCTTCTGCATGGGGTTTCGGGCCTTGTATCGGCCTGCTTCAATTTATAAGGTATGCTCACTGATTCTTATTTGGCAGAATTCATTCCTTTTGTTTAAAAGGATACCAAATTTCAAGTTGTGTTTTTTTTTTTCCCTTTGGTTTTTTTTTTTTTTTTTTTTTCCTTTTTTTTTTTTTAATTTTATTTTATTTATTTTTTTTTGGTTTTGTTTTTTTTTTTTTTTTTTTTGTTTGTTTTTTTTTTTTTTTTTGTTTTTTTGTTTTGTTTTTTGTTTTTTTTTGTTTTGCTTGTCTTTTGTTTTTTTGTTTTTGTTTTTTTTGTTTTGTTTTGTTTTGTTTTTTCTCTTTGGGGGGTCTTTTTTCTTTTGGTTTTTGTTTTGGTTTTTGTTTTGGTTTTTTTGTTTTTTGCTTTTGTTTTTGTTTTTGTTTGTTTTTTATGTGGGGAGTGTTTTGTTTGTTTAATGTGTTTTTTTTGTTTGTTTGTTTGTTTTTTTTTTTTTTAACTGTACTTGAAGGTGCAATAGGTGCTCAACTTATATGGTCTGGTTTTGTTGGCATTGTTGTTGTTTTTTTTTGTTTTTTTTGTATCCAATTAATTAGAATAATATTTTGTAGCTTTTCCCTCAACCTTGGAACAACTGTGTTACGGTTACTTCCCCTGAAGTTTCCCAAACTGCCGTGGAAATCCAGTTTGTAGAACATGGTTACTATGTAATTTGGTCAGAATTTTATATCAAAATGATAAAATTCACAGTCCTCTTGTAAACATTTGAGGAGTTATGATCATTGTTTACAAAATACAGCCAATATTTTATGGCACCACATGACAAATCAATGAGTGCGGGGAAACTTCCTAGTTCAGCCCTAACCGCCGCATTGGTAGTTTTCCTGTGCACCTCCAGTAAAAACTTGCGCAATTTTATGTGGACGTTTTCGATCACAGTTTTGTCACACAGACTCACGAAGCTATTATTAGGTTTAAAACTTCCATCGTAGAGACACTCCACACTTCACAGTCGTACGAAATAATATAGAGTATGAAAGAGTTGTGCAGCTTCATCGCTAGATTTACATTGTTGTTGAAGGGAATTAACGTTGTTTAAAAAGAGCCTTATTCAGTTACTGGCTTGGTCTTCGAGTCTCCAAACAGACTGCGTGAACACACCCGATGTGCAGAATTCAACTGGATAGTTGCCAAGTGTCAGTGCTTCCCTCTCAAATGCAGAAGAGCTAATGTAACTCCCTTACATAAAAAGGCGATGAAAATTATGTAATAATTGTAGGCCAATATCCCCACTAGGTTGTGTAGGCAAAGTCATGGAAAAAATATCTTCAAACTCGTCTTAATTTTTCAGGGATTATTTTATTATTTCGGCAAACTAATCTGGTTTTATTCCTGGTGGTTCTACAGTAAATCAACTGTTAATGCTTTACCACGAACTCTGTGTAGCAGTTGATGAGCGAAAAGAAGTAATGGTCATATTTTAGATATAAGAAAAGCCTTTGATAAGGTGTGGCACAACGGTTATATTACATAAGATGTAAAA
Source organism: Hermodice carunculata (assembly GCA_964020975.1). NCBI lineage: Eukaryota > Metazoa > Annelida > Polychaeta > Eunicida > Amphinomidae > Hermodice > Hermodice carunculata. The sequence goes on from OZ026612.1 coordinate 57,318,552, forward strand.
GAATGGGATAATGGAAATTAACCTAGCTGCTTGATTCCATGATTATCTTTCAGATAGGAAGCAGTGAGTGACCATCTAAGCCTAAGGCTAAGAGTCTTAGTGGGGTGATATATCGGCTGGCGTTCCCCATGGCTTCGTTCTGGGGATTCTTATGTTTCTGGTTTATATAAACGATATTGAGATATTGTACACTCTCAAATTAAACTTTTTGCAGATGACACATCTTTGTACCTAACCGTCGAAGATTCCGTCGCCACAGTTGTTACTATTAAATATAGCACCTATTGATACATGGTTAAATCACTGGCTTGTAACCTTCAATGCATTAAAAAAACTGAATCTGCGCTTATCTCTTGCTAACAGCGACATTCTTCATTTTCGAGCTTGGGCGGACTTGTATAACAGATCCATCTTTCCTTCTGCTACCAGGTTGTGGAATTCACTTCCTCTTTATACCCGCAATGCTGATATAACGTATGGCCGACCTCCCGTTCCGGCGATTGAGTGATGTGCATTTACCTTGTATATCTTTTATTATATACTTCATGTACTCTACATTATCAGACAAGAAAGACAAAAGTGTGAGGTAGGTCTTGGAGGAAGAAATACGCTCCAATAAAGCGCAAGGGACAAGCGGAGGCCCTTTCCGGCGTATAATAGGCCGGAACTGCCGGAACGAGTGGTTCCGGGTGGTTCCGTTCCGCATATTACCATTACCCGGTCTAGTGGTTTAAGATGTGTGGCACTACTTGTCCGCATGTCCTCCATACAGAATTTTTCGAAAGTATTTTGCACTCTTCTATTATACCTGTTGTTCCATTTATTTTACAAACAGCTTTAAATGAAGCGAGAGATTGTGAACCTGCTAGCTGTAAACAAAGAACTTGTTTCCTTCTGTCCAGCAATGTATACTGAACACTAAACATTTCGTCAATGGTGTCGCTGCATGAATTCTACCTAGACTTACTGTACAGTGTAGTAGGACTTGCTACCCATTTACAGTGAAATTGGTCCATTGTTATTTATAGTTTTTGGTATATCTATAGCCCACTACCTATCTCTTCTATGTTTTTTCTTCTTTTTTGTCTTTCCTTCTCTACGTATAAAAGCAACTAGGACTTATTCCCTCACTCTTTTTGTCTTAGCAGTGGCATACTCCCTTTTTTGTACGTTGCAATGTGTTGTCCTGTGCGCTTAATTGTCTCCTCTACAAGAAGACTTTGTGTAGGGTATTAACTTAAGATAAAATAACTGTTACAGCAAAAAAAAAAGGCAATAGTGTGCCTATAGGCTGCTCTTAATATTTACACTAGACCAGAAAAGACATCTTTAGATGCTTTATAGTCATATACATTTTGAAGATTTAGCCAATGTTTATCTTATCTGTTTTTTGAGCGTTCACTGATGGAGCTGTCAGTGTCACGGTTTCTATGTGAAGCACATTCCAGTCATTTACTACTCTTTGAGAGAAAAGTTGTTTTCTTAATCTCTTATTTGTACGTGTTTCAATAATTTTAAACTGATGTCCAGGAGTCACTACTGGATAAGCTAAGGGAAGCATAAGATTCCAGTCTGTATCATATATATTATGGGAGTATTTGTAAACTTGAATCATATCCCCGCAGAGTCTTCTAAAATATTGTGTTGGCAGGCCAAAAGACCTCAGTCTTTCTTCACAATTCATTTTTTAGTACCATATACTAATTTTGTTGCTTTTCTTTGTACCCCTTCAATTAGATAACACTCCCCAACTCTCAATTAGTTCCATATAGAAATTGCATACTCCAGCCGAGGTCTAACTAGGTCTTTGTATATGTGACTAAATGTTGATTTATCAGTGTGACTGACGGTTCTCTTTATTATTCCAACTACTCTATTTGCTGCAGATGAAATATTCTGGCAATGTTTATCAAATAGGCAGTATTGATCAATGTTCATACCTAAGTCTTTTTCACACTCACTTTCATCTAATTGAACAGCTTTGTCCTCTGAACCCATGATTGAGGTTTTATTCACCATTTTTTCCCAATAAGCAAATGATGGAACAATAATTGCCAATCTTGAGCCCACTTATAAATTGCGTTAATGTTCAGCTGAAGAACTGAACAACCCGACTTACAATTTGCTCGGCCACAGATTTTTTTATCATCTGCATATATTTTAATTCCACAGTTAACAACTTCCGGAAGATCATTGATATATATCACAAACAGCAAGGGTCCAAGCACACTGCCCTGTGGAACACCACTATTTACTTTTGCCCAAGTTGAGAGGCTACCATCCACACATTCTCTCTGTTTCCTGTTTATTAAGAAGTCTTCAATCCACCCACTTACTTCTGCAATGTTGCCGTAACTTTCAATCTTTTTTAGAAGTCACATGTGGCGCACGTACTTTATTAACTACTTTCTGGAACTCACAAAACAGAATATCCGCACACTCATCATTTCTATTGTACTTGTCCGCTCTTCTTAACTCTCTATTAGCTGGTTCATTGTAGATCTACCTGGTAGAAAACCATATTGACGGGCTACGAAAAATATGTGACATTTCATGTGCTCCATGATTACATACCTAATAATAGATTCTAAAATCTTGCAACAAACTGATGTGAGACTAACTGGCCTGTAGGTAGCCGCCTTGTATTTACTACCCTTTTTATGCAGTGTTGTAACATTTGCATTTTTCCAGTCTGTAGGTAACGTACTTGTCTTGACTGATTAGCAAAGAATAAGCTCAATGGTTCAGCTAGTACATGTCTTAATTTAAAAAGTACATTTGGATGCATTTTATCAGCTCCCATTGACTTATTAGGATTCAAATCGTGTACTTTTTCATACCGTATCTGGTTTTATCTCAATTTTTTCTAATTTAGAATTACATGTTCGCTGCACAGGATCTGAAATATTTGAGCAGTCTTAGATAGATAGATAGATAGATAGATAGATAGATAGATAGATAGATAGATAGATAGATAGATAGATAGATAGATAGATAGATAGATAGATAGATAGATAGATAGATAGATAGATAGATAGATAGATAGATAGATAGATAGATAGATAGATAGATAGATAGATAGATAGATAGATAGATAGATAGATAGATAGATAGATAGATAGATAGATAGATAGATAGATAGTCTTTATTCTTGGCAACCATTGATTGAAAGTACATAAAAATAGCAAATATAAAATACCATGTATTTAAAACATTGGTTGAAAGTACTTAAAAGTAGCAAATATAAAATATGTATTTAAAACAATAACATAAACGTAAAAGCTTTGTGGCAGAAGCATATATCACAGCCTGTCCACCTGGAGTTGGCATTGGTCATAGAGTCATTTTTCCTGACAGCTATTAATGCACCAAGGAATGACACTATTTTTATACCTGCTAGTCTTGCACTTTGGTAGTTCGTAATCTTTTCTGATTTTGATGTTATAAATAACTATTTTCTCTTATCAGGCAGTTAACTATGCAGTCTGTGGGTAGGCATTGTCACTGCTTGGAAGAATAATTGGCACATTTGTTCTCATCTGAATAACAGGGTTTCTAGATTTAGTAGAGATAAGGGCATCTTATATGATTCACAATTAAGAGAGTATGATTTTTAGGGCACGGGACTGGATAGATTCAAGCATATCTGACAGATGTTTAGCAAAGCTGGTTGACCAAACAGGGAAAACTTATTCACAGACTGGTCTTACCAAGGTTTTGTATACGCTTAAAAGGTCTTTTGTATTGAGTCCAGCATACTTTAATTGTCTCAGATAGAATAATCATTTGGATGCCTTCGCCTTTGTATGACGTACATGGGCATCCCACTTCAAATCACTATTATTGATTACTCCCAGGATTTTAGTTTGTCACTCGCTCGCTCTGTTCCATCCATGACAAGTACCTCCGGGTCTTTTCCAAAGGAGATAAGTTTGTTGTTTTTTTTTGTTTTTTTTGTTTTTTTTTGTTTTTTTGTTTTTGTTTTTGTTTTTTTTTTTTTTTGTTGATTCCAAGATAATTTTCTTGAGACCAGTTAAGGATATCATCTGTTGCATCAGGCATTACTGATGATTGGTCTTTTGTGACAATTTCGATGAAGGAAGTGTCATCCACGAACATGACATTTTAGGTAGTCATGTACATTTTAATTACCTTTCCTGCCTCCCAGAAAGCCACCTTTCAAACCTAAAATCCATGCTATACGTTCCTTTTCCTATAAAAACTGAATCTCTTCTAAACCTTTGTAATCTTCCCTGTGCAACTTTCTGAAAAAATATTCCTTCATCTCTCTATATGCATCGCACCACAACAGCCAATGATCCACTGTCTCATCTACCTCTTATCTACACATCTTACACTTTCCATTACTACATGTTGTCCACGTCTGTTTTCTCTTTTCTAGATTGATTACTCCTGCCCTACTTTGAAAATGAAGATTGGATCCCTTCCCTCCATTCCAACACACTTTTCTTTGGTTTTTCTAATGCCTTGTATGCTTTCAATGTACTTTTTTACCTGACTCCTCTTTTCCAGTCTTGTTTCCAACCCTCTGTAACAGTCTTACCTATATATACTTTCCAATCATCCACCGCATCATATCCTTTTAATTCATATTTCTCTGCTAACCCGTCTGTGTCTTTGACCCATCTTTTTTCCTTGACTACTTCATTGTAAACTTTCCTGCACCACGTCTTCACTTATTGCTTGTAAATACCCCCAGTACTTTAGGTTAGCTTTGGCAATCCTATCTGGATTACGCCAGAATGTATGTATGTATGTATGTATGTATGTATGTATGTATGTATGTATGTATGTATGTATGTATGTATGTATGTATGTATGCATGTATGTATGTATGTGTGTGTGTTTCGTTGATTTCAAGTGTGTTTTTGAATCAGCACAGTGACAGCTATGAAGATCCGTGAAATATACCTTTTCCCCATGTGAGTACAAATATTTTCTCCATGATTCGTGAACGGGACCCACACTCTGCCCTTTCTCTCACCAACCGCGAGTGACAGCTATGATCGTGATGACACATGCTTGGAGGTATTACGTGAGTAATCCAGCCCACTTCTGGGTAGAAGGATTACAAAGTGCATATTAACAAGATATGTTTGTAAAACATAGATGCCCCCGCCCTCATTACCCTTGCCCTCGCTACCCTATTGATAGTGGTAGATGGGGCACTCGTGACCTTACAAAATTAGTGAAGGTTGATCATACATCAATGTCACATATCTTTAAACTTTAACCTAGCCCTTAAAAAATGACTAAAAACCTGGACAATATAAAAGTTATAGCTGAAAAATTAGTCATCATTTAGAAACCATATTCAGCAAGGTGGCTTTATGACCTTGGAAATTAGGGCAAGGTCACTCATTTTCACTTGACCTTCTTCAGTTATTGTGCAAAAACCACAGGAAGTCTACTGTCTGTGTGTGACCCTCAAAACTGGGTCAAGGTCACCCATCTACAAACTCAAGCTAGCCCTTATAGGCAACCATAAAGCTGTGCAATATAAAAGTGCTACCTCGAAATTCAAGTTATCATGCAGAAACAGTATTCTACCAAATGGCTCTGTGACCTTTGAAATTAGGTCAAGGTCACCCATCTTCAAACTTGACCTAGCCCTGAATACAGACAATAATCCAGTGCAATATTAAAGTCTTGGTTTAAAAACCTCTTCAGTTATCATGTGGAAACCGAAGTTAACTCAGGTACCAACATGACCTTGGAAATTAAATCAAGGTCACCAAACTTTTAAACTTCTTCTAGCCCTTATCAAGAACTATAGACCTGTAAAGTATACCAGTCCTTTAAAAACTTCTTGAGTTATTGTGCAGAAACTACAGGAATTCTACAATCTCTCTGTGACCCTGAAAACTGGGTCAAAGGTCACCCATCTTTAAACTCGACCTAGCCCTTACAGAGAACCATAAAGCTGTACAATATAAATGTTTAGCTCCAAGGTATAAGTTATCATGCAGAAAGCATGAAACCATATTCAGTAAAGTGGCTCTGTGACCTTTACAATGAGGTCAAGGTCATCCATCTTCAAACTTCGCCTAGTTATTGTGCGGAAACCAAAGTTAACTCAGGTACCACTGTGACCTTGGAAATTAGGTCAAGGTCACCCATCTTCAAACTTTGATACTGTATAGGTGTATCATTCTAGTTAAAAGCTAGACAAAGTCCTAGCTCAAAAACTTCTTGAGTCATTGTGTGGAAACCACAGGAATTCTTCAATCTCTCTGTGACCCTGAAAACTGGGTCAAGGTCACCCATCTTTAAACTCAACCTAGCCCTTACAGAGAACCATAAAGCTGTGCAATATAAAAGTTCTAGCTCCAAGGTATGTTACCAAGCAGAAAGCATGAAACCATATTCAGTAAAGTGGCTCTGTGACCTTTAAAATGAGGTCAAGGTCATCAATTTTTAAACTTCACCTAGCCCCAAATAGGGACTATAATCCTGTGCAATATAAAAGTCCTAGCTTAAAAACCTCTTCAGTTATTGTGCGGAAACCAAAGTTAACTCAGGTACCACTGTGACCTTGGAAATTAGGTCAAGGTCACCCATATTCAAACTTTGCCTAGCTTTTGACTAGAATAATACACCTGTTCAGTATCAAAGACCTAGCTCAAAAACTTCTTGAGTTATTGTGCGGAAACCACAGTCTACTGACTGACCAACATGTGCGAAGATATATGCCCCACCTTCTTCGAAGGGGGGGCATAAAAATGACTATTACAGGTACAAGGGGGCTGTCTCTTCCAGAATTCTGACCACAGGAAGATAGAACTTTCTAAATCTGACAGGTACAGTGTATAGTTTTTATTGACAGGTCAGTTTTTATTATACTCAGTGTATTGACTGAATGTGCAAGGCTACAACATGAGCACACAGATTCGCCACACAACCCAGCGCGACTGCTGTCAGTACTGTGGCTGTAGCGAACGGTATTTTTATCTTAAAATTTTCCCAATGATGACCATAGTTTCTTGTTCTCAGATGATTCACAATATTTTAAGGAAGGAATTGGTATTTGACATGTTTGGGTTTATAAATTATTTTAGAAGGTACAGACTGTAACCTGGTTTATTATCGTTTTTTTGTTGGTAGAAGTTTTAGCGAAACACCTTAAGGGACACACCCGGTGACTCCACAGGGCAGAAGAAAGACCCGATATCAGGTCTGTACTGCCATTATTTCATTTAATTGCTTCAAATAGCATAGAATATGAATGACAAAACACATAAAACTGAATTTTGAACATATTTTATTCACATTTAAGCTCAAAATTACCACCCAATTGTACCAAATGAGGTATTAATTTTGCTGTATGGTTCATGTCTCACAATTTGTACTGGTCACACAGGTTCCTGGTGCCAAAATTTCATTATGGAGAGCATACTCATGATCATGATAACCCCAGCATATAGGATCTCACTGTTAAAGAGAATAGAGGACTCAGTTCATATGGATGGTGATTGTCAACTGTGGACAAAATCCTGTAACTCCAGTGGCTATCCTCAAATGAAAGTGACTGTCAAGGGTTTGGAGAGCAGGACTCTTCATGTTCACAGACTGCTGTACAATTTACACTCTGTTGTTCAAAATTTTAAAGACAAACATACAAGTAAAGTCACCTCTGCCACAAAGAAATGTGCTCCAATATAAATCATTTATCAGCTGAAATCCCAGCTCTAAATTCACAGAGGGCGAACTGCAAGTGACAATAGCAGTGCACAGGACACAGGCCATTCCCACCTTGCATTTTGGATTCAGGTGGTGTTCAGTTGTTGGGAGTTCTGTGCAAAATGTTTGTTGCTTGTTATATTATTGTCCTATCTACATTGTGACAATACCCCCCCCCCAAAAAAAAAAAATTTAAAAAATTAGTGTCATATTTAGGTCTGCAGTCTCCATTTATCCACTAGAATACTTTCAAAGCAGTCTTTTTTGGCAGTCCACATAAATTAATAACAGTTCAACAGTAATCATGATTAGTAGGTATTTGGTGTTGGGGTGTTGTTACATTGAGTTTGGACAATTTTTTCAAACAATTCAGCTTTGCACGCAACACATAGCGCCGTCTGATCCAGTTCAGTCTGTGTTCATAGCTATGTTGGTAATTTTCACGTCTGTTCATTTGTTTCAAAATTTTTAACACTTGAGGACTTGTCACTGGTACATCCATAGCCTCACGAGCCTTCATGTCTGATACTGCAGCTCCCAGCGAATGTATGTGCATTGCACTGTGAGTCCTGCCAACATAGTTTTTTAAACCGATTTTGTGCTTTGGCACCACCTTTAAAGTGCGCAAGTGCACAGCCTCTACTTTATTTGTATTCAGTCCCAGTCTTCTTATTTTCATACTTTCTCTACTCAGTTTATAGTTGACAATACTTTGCAGTTCCTTTGTATCTCTTGGTGTGGGATTGAACGGGCAAGTCTGTTGTTTTGTGCCATCACATATCAAACATTTTTTCCTTACATGCAGAGTGGTCACCACACAAACAGCTGACAATGTTCTGTCTTGCTAGTTGCCCAGCATGATAAAACTCTGGGGTGCCAGGTCCATTTTTTATTATTATTAAATCAAGTTCTGTGGAACACCTTGTTACGAGTTTATTAGTAAGGTTGCCTCGGTTGTATCGATACCTTGCATCTGTTTTCTTTCCCACCAGTTGTGCACTGAATTGGGCCGCATACATTTTCTGGGGCTGTCCACCCGTGATACGTGCACTGCACAACTTATTAGTTTCTCAGGCTTTTTAAGATTATTTTGTCTAGGCAGAATTTTTGTGCACCCATCACTGACAACATATTTTAGTTTTAGTTTTAAGCCACTGGCTTCAATAGAGTCAATGTTTTTGTTGACACCATAATTTTCACTGCTACCCATAGCCTGTCTTTCTTCTAAATTTGCATATTTACCAATTTTGGAAAATGTTGCTTGTGCCAATACCAGTGGTGTTTGTGCATCCAGCATTGGGCTGCGAGACTGCGCACCTGTCTGATACATACTTTTACCCTTTGGTGGGTTATTATACACTGTATCACTATCAGTCAATACAGTCCCATCTTCAGACTTCACTGTTTGACAAAACAATATGTTGATTGTCTATCATGTATTTCTCATTCAGTTCTTCATACACTTTACTGCTCTGGTCAATATGGTGTTGTAGTACCCTTGTGGTTGGTGGGTGGCAATCCAACGATACAAATGAAAGTCTGGTCTCTTCAATGCTTAGTTATGGGGCACTTCATCAGAAAACTGAAACGCACCCAACTGCATATTGATGGCCACAGATGGACGTCCTGCTCCACGACGCTTCACCTTCCGGAACAGTTTGTGTGTTTTCACAAACCTGCATCTGTTGTAACTTATGGTGAGACGGGTCCCCAGACGCCTTCCCCCTCCCACCCTCATCCCCACACCCGACCAATGTCCTCCACTTTGTACACTTTAAACAGCCTTGTGTTCATTCGCACAAATACAAATGAACTGTACCAACTCATTCAGGTGCACCACTCGGTTTCCATGGTCCTTGGTGCTGGTTGTATTGCGGTCTTTGGAGTGCAGTGCTGACAAGCATCCTCTGGACCTACCGGCACGCACTTGCACGGTCTCCGGAATCCACAGGCAAATTGAAACGTCTGTGTGCTGTGCGTTCCCGTGTGTACAGCCGTTCAGTTTGCCTGTGCGTAACACCTTGGAGTGTGGTGCGCTATTGGTGCGACACCTAGTGGCATTTTGGCGATTGACGATGGGACTATCGTTATAACAAGGGGGTGGAGAGACATTAACAGATTTTGTGCGTTGCACTAATAAGACTAATGTCAATTTAAACTTTTTGGTGTCCCAAAAATACTTATTCTATAAAAAAAATACACTGCTTCACAGTACTGGCTTAGTGTTGATTATATCGTGAACAAAAATGAACAAAAAAAATATTAGAAACCTATCACCTCTTAACAAAATGAACAATTCCATTGAACCCGGTAAGTATGACCTTTTCAATGATGGCTGCATGATCGTACGATCGCAACCGGTGCGTGTCCTATGTCAACCAACCAAACTATCCAGAGCGTCATCCAGTAAGTCAGAATTAATTTTCCGTATACCATAATATTTTAGGCATATCGACTTTGTTGTTTTATTTTTTGTAATCAGCGGATCCCACTGGTTACAAGTCGTTTGACTTTGTTGGGCTGTCCGTGCATCAAGACACAAATGCTGAGTACACACAGAACGGTCGAGTGTAGACTAGAGTGTTGACTAGTCGGTAGCAGTCGAGTACTGTAGTCAGCTCGCTCAGGACAGGTCAGCCCAAAGCAAGAGCACATGCTGTGGTGCAAAACAAAACCAGTCAGTCAGTATATGCGCAAATGATACATTTACACGTCATAAATTTGACTAAATTTTTATTTAAAAATCGATGCGAGTATTTACATCTTCATCATGATTTATATGTCAATTTAACTTGAAATTTCAAGGGGAAAAACGCCAATTATCGCCAGGGTCATATACACTAGAAAGAAATCTTTGTTGCACATAAACCAATGCTACATCGGTATGGTACAAAGTAATACATAAATAGAAATAAACTACCATACTACAAAGACTATCTTTACAAATGCAGGATCATTCTCTAGATATACACAGTACACTGCAGCCACATATGATTATGATCTGGGCCCGGGGCAAGCAAACCAGCTGGTATAGAATCAAAGCCCTGGCCTAGGTCAGTGCAGCAAATGAGTGGTTATACAAGATACAAAGCTTTAGTTTGACTCAGTTGTTTAAAACAATACAACATTAGCTATCCAGCAGCTATCATGACAGAGTTTGAATAAAACACATGAAGTAAAAAGTATATAAAACAAACAGCAGTTGACTACAGTAGGTAGACCCTGAGTCATGGAAGGGGATTTTGTGAATATAACATAAATAACGAGCAAAATGACCATGTATTTCATACATAACCAAATCTGAGCAGTTTACTTTACTCTTGAAAGAAATGTGCTTGCAGTGTGGTTTGTATTTATATCTGTAACCATCAATTTTTGTGGCCTACTTACGAACTTTGCTGGCATCTTGAAACCTGTCAATCACATTTGCGCACACCCACTTATCATATCTTGGACGATATGGATTGCGCCAAGTTTTGCTTGCGGCCTCAGAAATACCCAAGAATGCAGCTGAAAAGAAATGCAGAGTGCATATAGTTACCACATATGCTTCAAAAGTAAGGTACATTGACGAGAAAAGGTTATGCATTGGATATATCTGGAAGTAACAATCCATTGTTGTAATGTTCGCAAAATCCACTTCTGTAGAGCAAGGTTGGTAGACTATAGTAGAGGATGTACCCTGAGATTGAGACATAACTGTTTAGAAATGCCATCTCCAACATTTTGTGCTCCGCCTCCATTGTCCGCCAAGGTGATGATGGAAGGGTTGCACAGAAACATTATGAAAATCTATAGAAGGAGCATTTTCAAGAAAAACCTTCCCAGTGCCTAACCTTTTAAAAATGGGAAAGTCCTGGGTTGTTCTCACTTCATTTGGAAGGCTGTTTCAAATTTTAGTACCAAAGTTTTTAAAAGAATGGAAACCTCCTTTGGTTGCATTACTTGGATAAGATTTTAAAGTATTACCAGTTCTCAAGTCATACCCATAAGAAGTGAGCTAAAAAATGTATAAGCTGGGTTCAGGCCATGTGCAACCTTAAAGACCTCTATTGCTATACTCTTGATACCTGAAAGCTCCAAGGTTGGAATATGTGCCATCTGTAAAAGAATATTATAATCTAAATCACATGTGTCAAAAACAAATTTGAGAACTCTGACTGTACTGAAGTTTTTCCAGTTTGGCTGGATTTTGAGCACCAGAAAAGTGCCAAAAGTGCTGGGCAGTAGTTTAAATTGAAAGTACAAATTATTATGTCTCCACGTGCAATGGGGGGACATATTGTTTTTGCATCAGTTTCTTGCGCTTCTTCTTGGTCTTCTTCAACACATTTGTGAACACGATAACTCAAGAAAGATTTGACTTCGGAAGTTGAATTTTTTTTGTGAATATGTTCCTATATAAGACCTTGCTTGGGATTGAAATTGGTGACCTTGACCTATTTTTCAAGGTCACCTGGGCAGGGCTTCCCCTGGAAATTTTAATTTTGTAGCCAAATTTGTGTGCATAATACAATGTTTTGGACATTCCTATTTGTTAACCATTAGCCAATTGTAAAACATTATAGCCAAAGTGGTATTTTGATAGCATTTTGCTACATTGGCGAGTGACATGGGAAGGCCTGCCTGGGTATTTCGATTAAAATTGACCTGAACAGGCTAACTCCACAAGGATTTGACTTAGGAGGTTTAAATTTTGCTTGATTATGTACCATAATACAAGGTAGGTTGGGATTGTAGATGGGTGACCTTGACCTATTTTCAAGGTCACATGAACACTTTTAAAAAAACATTGCGGACACACTTGAGAAGGATTTGACTGAGGAGGTTGAAATTTTTTGTGATTACAAACGTGTTATAAATTTTTGGGAGAAAACCATATGCCAGCTGTATCTGCTTTTCTAAGACTTTAGATGAGCTGCTGAGAATGCTAACTCGCTGATGGTTTTTCCTTTCCAAAGCACTTTCCTTTTTATATACAGGGATAAATTCCACAGCTTTAGCAGAGTGCAGAAAAATACAAGTATTAATACATTTGTTATACATTTTGTAAAATTGGGGAGAGAGTAAATTGATCATGTTTGACAAAGCCTTTGCCGGGATCAGATCATACCCTTGTCGCTTTCTTGGGATCAAAATTTTTTAAAACAAGGTTGCACCACTTCAGAGGGGTGTGCCTAAAATGAAAATTTTGAGTCTTTTACATTTGTCCAAAATATTCTGAATACCTGAGTGATTTTTAAGGTAATAAATGGATGCTTCAGTAAAAACTGAAGTATTCTCCGACCTGGTAAAAATGGGTAGGTTATGATCAGATCTTGTACATTCTCATTACTGCGATATCTACAGAATGCCTCAATGTATTTTGCTCAAATGTGGCAAATATGCTCACCGTACCTGGCCATAGGAACTGATTAGATTTTGGTGTCACCATGACCTAATTTGAGCAAATGGCAGCCTTATTACATGCTCATTACCACAATATCTCCAGAATGCTCAAATGTATTTTGCTTAAATTTGGCAGTATGCTAATCTAGCATGCCAAGAGGAACTGATTATTTTTGGTATCACCTTAACCCAATTTGAGCAAATGGCGGACCCTTCAGTGAACCCTTCCATTGAAGGTACCTCTAGTTGGGTCCCCACTTGTATCTCATGGAAATACTGTTTGATCATGTAGATAGATCGTCTCCTAGCAGACGATGCTATATTTTTTGGGATTCGAAATCTTTCGCAAACTCTACTTAGAAAATGGAAGGGCAGGGTTTTTGGAGACTTTGATCCTCTTTAAACTTTTCAATAAGCAAGTTTTATTAAGAATATCTGCTTTTAGGGTTTTACTCATAAAGGGAGATTTCTTTGCTCGTTTCTTCTTGAATTTGAGTGGAGGATGTTCACCAAGGATATTTTTGATGAGAGTTTCTTGAGCCCAAAGCATATCATCTGGATTATCAAAGATTTCTGTGAATGAAGAAGGGATTCAAGCAAAATCTTGACTTTAGTTTTCAAGATGAAAATTTTTGTAAGATCTATGTAGTTATGTCCATTTTGTATGGTGGGGTACAGTGTTCTGGTAGGAATGCACCATTGCAGCCAATCAGAGGCAGGTTACTGTAATAAATAGTTCTTGGTTGTCTTGTGCTCACACCTTTGGTTGGTTTAAACATATTGTATTAATCAATTGAAGAACAGGGCGAAGCCCTATATGAACTCCTCTGGAGAAAGAAAAATTAAAAGTAAGACTTAGAGGTAAACAAAAGAAGAGTCTGATGTTGACAGAAAAAAAGAAAATAACAGTGGGAAAGGCCACTCAAAGAGAAGGTAAGGCGAGGATGCACAGATAGAATCAGGCCATTGTGTGCCTCCAAAGTACAGAAATTGAACCCATTTGGTAAGGATGCACTCCACTAGTTCAAGGAGAATTTAAACCTTTGTGATTTTTCAATAAATGTAAAAACTGCTCTAAAAATGTTTTCATTGTTCCTGTCGATACACCTATCTCTACCATAAAAGCCTGTTTTTAAAATAAATGGAGCGACTCGAATGACTGTTTTGTGTAAGTCAACTCTGATGGAGTTGTACTTAGGGCAGACAAAGAAGTAGTACATGGCGTCCTCACTTATATGACCACAATCGCAGCTACTGGACTCATATAAACGACTGATGACTGTTCAGCTGACTGCATCCCATACAAAGGTGTGAATGTAGGATAGAAGTATGAGGGTCCATAATAAAATAGATTTTGTTTTTTGGTGGATTTTTATGTTTTATCTAGATGCACTAGAAAAGTTGAAATGTGGTCCGCCTGCCTTATATGCATGGGAGATTGTTCCATAGTCGAGTAGCTGAGGGGAAAAACGGATTCACAAAATAAGTTGACCTAGTGCCAAAATGCATTTATAATATTTTGACTAAATCTTGTATTATATGTGCTTCTTAACTGGTCAGGGATTTCTGCTAGATACTGAGGAACTTCACCGTGGCAAATCTTGTTCACGAATGTCAGCTTCCGTTTTTCCCGTTGCTGCTTCAGTTTTTTCCCACCCAGTTTCCAAGTAAAGCTGTTAGGTAGAGGTACCCCACATTCCACTGGTTACTACTCAGGCTGCAGACAGTAAAATTTGCTCTAACAACAGCTTCTCTGACCTTGTGCAGCCATCCCAGATCTCACAACCACATTAAAGAATTGGTGTTATAAAGGAAAAGTATATTGATTCTAACATGTCTAAGGTGTTCCTAGTTAGTCGAAACAGAAACTGGTATGTACACATAATGAAAATTAATTTGATACTTTTTTCAACAAGTGACATAATGTGTGATGACCAAAGTAAGTCTGCACGAATGTTGAGGCCCAAATGCTTGTGTTCCTTTACTGATGCTATTTCATCATTTGCTTATTTGAATTGCGTGTGATCTCTTACAGTGTTTCTCCCGAGAAATAATCATATTTTAACTTTTAATTGGATTGAGAGTAGCATGCCACATATCGGCCCAGTCCTTGATATTTTCTGGGGTAGGCTTAGTGAAGGGCCTCCTGGTGAAGTGCTGGGAAAGGAGAAGTAGTATGCTTGATTTTGGAAGACAGAATCTAGGGTGGGCAACTGAAAGAAATAGTGTACATTTAGGATCATGTATCACGAGTGATGATAATTGAGTGCAGATATTTATATAATGAACAGATATCATAAGATAGTAGTCATCTTCCACCAGTTTACTGAAACAGAAATTACATGTAGGATTATCCAGGGCTATCTTTTTGTATAGATTTGCCAGTCTCAATGTAAAGGCTGTCAGGGTGAGCACTTATCCTGAGTTTGGTTTAAAGTCACCTCTTCCTAATAGGTACACATGTATTTGTATTCACGTTCAAGTCAAGAAACAGCAATTGGTCCATTATTTGTTTGAGCTTCTGTCCTCCAGATTAATGTATTTTAACCACACTGTGCTTTTAGGAGACTTCTTTATTTGTCACTGTGGATTTGCTTTGGCAAATATCTGAATTGTCCCAAATACTTTAAGTTACATTTGATTTTTATACCTTTAATTTAGCTGATATTATCATTTTATAGTAAGATATAATTTGCATTCAAACAGTTCAAGAGTGGGCTGTCAGGGATGCATAAATGTAGATTTGACCAGTACTTGAGAGAATGACAGAAACTTATTAGTAATAAGGGTTATTGCCCTAATTCACCATGTACAACAGCATTACATAATTTGGTACCGCGGTGATATGTGGATATTTATGAATTTTTCTAGCTCTGCTGACTTGTCAGTCAGCAGAGCTTATAGAATTCGTTTGCATTCATCCATCTGTCAATAGACTTTTTACATTTTAGTCTTCTCAAAAACCTCTGCATGGAAGGTTTTGATTTTGCACATGGATGTTCCCCAGGTGGACCTCTACGAAGTTTGCGAAGGAGATGATGATGCAATAATTTTTCTATTTGTTCATTTCTTTTTTGAAAAAAATCAAAATTTCTTCATCTCAAGAACTACCTGGCCAATTGCTTTGATATTGCACATAGGGTCACCTGGGGTCAACTTGTTTTTATTTTGGCCACCAGGTAGCGCTGCAATTTTTTCCCCCGATTTTTGCATGAATTTTTTAGTGTTAAGGCTATTTTCGACTTCTTCAGAAAGGCTTAACAGAATTCCTACAAATTTTATCAGAATATAGTTGGTCTTTAGACAATGAAAGATTCCAGAAATAATGTGGATATGTTCATTTTTGACAAAGTTACGGGATATCATACTTTGCGACTCAGTGAGTGCTGCCACTGTATATGTATATATGGCAATAGAGTGCATATATTGCACTATTGTATACCTAGATTTATATTGTTGATTTCTTCTCAAAAATGGGTACATGGAATGTTTTGATTTTGCACATGGATGTTGCCCAGACGGACCTCTACCAAGTTTGCAAAGGAGATGATGATGTAAAAATTTTGATGAAATTTATCATCTATTTTTTGAAAAAATTGAAAATTTCCTTGTCTCAAGAATTACTTGGCTTTGAAATTGCTCATAGTGTCGAGTAGTTCTTATTTTGGCTACCAGGTGTTACTGCAATTTTTTCAATGAATTTTTGTGTGTTAAGGCTATTTTCGACTTCTTCTCTGGAACGGCTTAACAGAATTGCTTTAAATTTTATCAGAATATAGTTGGACTTTAGACAGTAAAAGTTTACAAAAATAATGTGGATATTTTCATTTTTGACAAAGTTATGGGATATCAAACTTTGCTACTGTAAGTGAGTGCTGCCACTGTATATGTATATATGATAATTAAGTTCATATATTGGACTATTGTATTTACATTTATGACTTCTCGAAAACAGGTACATGGAATGTTTTGATTTTGCACATGGATGTTGCCCAGATGGACCTTTACCAAATTTGCAAAGGAGATGATGATGTAATAATTTTTCTATTTTTGATGAAGTTTGTAATTTTTTTTTTTTTTTTGAAAAAATGAAAATTTCCTTGTCTCAAGAACTACCTGGCCAATTGCTATGATATTGCACATAGGGTCACCTGGGGTCAATTTGTTCTTATTTTGGCCAGGTGGCACCACAATTTTTCAAAATTTTTATGCCTTGATTGCTCTGACCACCTGTCTTCAGAAGGGCGACATATGTAGGCAACCAGGTCTAACTGGATGCCGAGAAAGACAAAGATCAGCTCTGGTGTTAGGCTGGACTTTGTAAGATTCACAATAAGGCCTAAGCGTTTACAAATCTCCAGAACAGTCTGTGTGTGACACTGCGAATCTAAGCACTGTAGCTCTCGGATCAGACAGTCATCCAGGTACACATGAATGTGTACATCATTGTGGTGAAGGTGCATGGCAACTGCCTGCAAGAACCAGATGAACATCAAAGGTGTCATTGCAAGGTCGAACGGGAGAACCCTGAACTGGTAGGCCTGGTCCGAAAATGCAAACCGCAGATACTTTAGTGAAGTGAAATTAAAGCTACAGTGAAATGTCAAAAATACAGAAAATGTGAAATTTAAACATGCGAAAATAAAAACTTACAGTAGGCAGAAGTCTAGGGCTCCACAGGGACTGGGGTGCGGTGAATTTTGGCCATCAGCTGATCGTAGAACTCAGCTATGAAGGGTGAGAAGGGGATGGGGTTCCAATGTCGCACATCCTACAGGGGCAAGCCCCGGCAGGACATGGGAAAGTGACATGGCGATGGCCCCTGCACCTGTCCTCCATTGGGGGGACCATGACTTGGTCACCAACCAGGCTCTGAATAAGGGCTGTGAGGTGTTCAAAGCCTTGTGGCAGAACTGGGGTGGTATTCATGAGGTGGAAGCAGGTTCTGCCCGTGCCACAGAAGCCACGGAGCTACTCCACGCAGAGTTACTATGGCGGAGTGAAGGTTGGCTGGAAGCCAGCGGCCGAACTTGCTGAGGGATGAATCCAGAAGCAAGAGCTCGTCCTCCTCATTATTGTCAATGTCCAAAGACTTGGTATGCGCAAGAGGAGCATGGAGACCCAAGGCCTCGTCCAACAGCTGTTTGTCTGATGACAGTGGGGATGGTGCAGCCACTTATGACAGAAGCACATCTGTTACCCTGTCTGACAGTGGGGTAGCCACATCTTCGGCGGAAGTCACTGCAGCCTCTGTCATGGCCTGTATCTGCTCCTCCCATGTGGGGCGATTGAGCAAGCAGGACCTCTGGAGGACTAGGCGTCGGAGCCACAACTGCCACCAACTCAGAAGTCTGCTAGCCAGAGTGCGTCTGCTGGAGTTCCAGGAACTCCCGAGTCTCCAGGAGGCTCAGTGCAGGAGCCACAGCTGCCGCCGATGCGGAGGTCTGCTGGCCAAAGGGTGCCTGCTGGAGCAGCGGGAGCTCCTGAACCTGTGTGTCAAGTGAGAACTGACTCAGAGTGGAGGCAGCTCAGGCATGATAAGGGTGCCAAGGGGGGTCAATGAAGACAAGGTCTCCCTTGGCAACTGCTGCTTTTCATGGAGCTCGAGTTCCACTTGCCTCTCCAGGGCGAGAGGCAGGGTACCTGGCTAGAAGGCGGGAGTCAGTGGGATCGCCGGCTGCTCAAACCAGCTAGGGAGAGCAGGAGGCAGAGCAAGCACATTAGTCGGAGGCACGCGAGAAGGCACTTGGGTTGTTGAGGAGGCAGCCACCAAAGGCGCTTAGCCTGCCTCGTCAGAGGATACTCTGAAGTGGTGGGCTGAGAGGGAGTGATCAGGGCCCTGAATGGATCCACTTGCATCTGTGCAGTCCTACCATAGTCTCAAAGGCTGCCAAGAGCCTAAGGTCAGTGGCCTGGGGAGGACTAGTCATCACCTTTGGTTGAGCTGAGCGTTCGAGATCCCAACGTGGTGATCTCTTGCTGCCCCGCTTGCGACTATGTCATCTCCACACCTTAATCGCATGGGGGGGGGGTCAGAGACGTAGAGACGGCAGCCACCTGAGCCTGTGAGCATTCCACATGGGATCGTGTATGCTTCTCTAGTGGAGTCGGGAGAGAAAACTCAACAGAGTGAGAGTCTGAGGCCCGGCATTTGGCTGCAACAACCTGCCACCTACACCCAGCTCTCTCCCTCTTTCACCAGGTCTGCTTGTAGAGCAGCCACTTGCCTTCTCCTCAGCCTGCACAAAAACGACATGTTTGCTCACGAGAGCACACGCAGCCAAGTTGCTGGTGACAACCATGACAATGGTCATGGTCGTCCCAGGCTGCCATGAAGTGCTTCTGTGAATCCATCCTTTAACCTTTTTGCAACAAGGGAGAAGGAAGAGTGGTCAGTGGATCAAGTGCCAAGCAGCAATTGCCTGGTGAGCACTGTCCTCCCTCTGTCTGCGATCTGATCAGCCCGACACCATGTTGGAAATATCAGTTTCAATCCAAAACAACTGTTGTTGTCTCCAAAGAGTCCAGGACCGCTGAGATAGGATTTTGCGCAGAAGGGTAGGTGTGAGGTAGCACTAGAACAATAATAGTGAACAAAAGTTCACAGAACTCCCAACTGTAAAGACCATGCCAAAAATGGCACCCGAGGAGGAAGGAAGGAAAAGGGAGCATGTGCACCGGGAGTCACCACTGGATTCATAGGAACCGAGAGATGGCACCACCGGGACCATCAGGTTTTTGGACACAATCAAATCAATTGTGGGGGGTATTGGCCAGACACAGAGATTGTGGTAATGGTGGTAGCAAGGTAACATTATGTAACCAATTGAAAATTTTGTAAAGTTGTTAACAAAAAAAAAAAAAACCTTTCAATGAACAGTCAAATATATGTGGGTGTAATGTGGTTGATTAAGGACAAAAGCCATGTACAGCATTTTGCAAGCATTACCAGATAACATGCAATATAATAAAATATAATGATACAGGCATGGAGACATACTCTATATGCTACAATTTATGAATTCAAATTATTATTGACCAACTTTTAACTTGATTCAGCATGAGAGCAGTTCTCATTGTGCATTGGATTTTGTCAAGATCTATATATAGTAGAGGTTAAACTTAGAAATAATCTTGGAGGAATCATAGATGTTAGTGATTCTTACGAGAAGTAATATTGTCATCTGCACATTGTAGAATATAATAAAACAGTTTTTCCATGTCCAGTTTCAAAAGCTGGTGGCTAATTCAGTATATGACAGCCAGGAATTGTTAGTTGTAATCTGAAAATTTCAAATGGTCACAAAACATAATGGAGTACACTTTTCATGCTTCTGATCCTAATTGATTTATTTTGCACACCTTACAAATTCTAACCAGGCCAAAGTGAAAAGGACTGACTGAATGTTCATGCATGCATTTTCTAATACCATATCCAGTTGGCTGGATTAAGATGTGTGAGCACAAATGGTTTATTTACTAATGAAAACAAATTTAACTACATTCATAAATATGTGTACATGCGTGCTGTTTTGCAGTCATCCAGAGAACAATGGTGAAAATGTTTTACTCTACATTCTGTGGTTGTTATCTCTCAAATTTTGTATCTGAGACTGTCATATCCAGGGGTAAGAGTAGGTACAGTCATACTCTAACACATGGGACAGGGGTCAGTATAGTTGTGTAGGCTTCATACACACCTTGAAAGAAATTTCAGGCCTTGGAAGTCCTTGGAATGTGAAGTTGGTGCTTGAAAATCCTTGAAATTAAATTTTGAGGTAAATACTTTGTTCAAATGCACAAGTTCTTCCTTTTTCAGTCCTCCACTGATGCCACGATCCTATGTGAATCTTCCACTGATGCCACGATCCTATGTGAATCTTCCACTGATCCCACGATCATATGTGAATCTTCCACTGATCTCACGATCATATGTGAATCTTGTCACCAGATGTTCTTAATTTTGGACAGTGCTTGAAAATTCTTTGAATATCAAAGTGCTAAAGTGTATGAACTCTGTAGTTCTGTGAGCCTGACATAACTGATAGTCACCCAGGTCAAAGGCTGCAATGGCTATTGGTTATGCAAGGTCCCTGAAAACATAGAATAAAGACAATAAGTCGTTCGATAATGATACCTGATTGGGGATAGTTGTGGACAACAAATCTCATGATCAGTAGACCACTGTAGGTCAAATGTCACGCTTTGTGTTCCACTGAAAATTCCCATCAATTGCCTTCTTTCCACAGTGACAGAATGTGATTCATTAACTAAGGTGATAACTAGCAGAAGAGCAGTCTGGTGTGGGACCATGTTATTGTGCTTTTGAAGGCAATGTTTGAAATGAGGTCTTTAGCTTGCCTGAGACAAGTGAAAAATGTAACGGACTAGTCAAGTTGCTGCTTATCCAATTTTTACATGCATGTGAATTGGGACAAAGTGTATCTTACCAAAATTGTAAGTCTGTGAACAAGTGACAAATTTTTCTTCATTTCTAACACTGGGAGGTTCTTGTCATCGCTTCCTTTGATATACATGTAATATTTTAAGTACGTGCATACAGACAATATTGATATTGAGATAGGTTTTCTCTCCTAGCAACAAAGTACAATAAAGCTTTCAACCTAACAAAGTACAACTCAAGACTTAAAATAATGAGTAAAGATTATTTAACAACGTACAAAATCCATATGAATGAAAGGGATGGGAATAAAAGACAGCCATGTGGTAGCAACTTTGCCTTCAACAGCCATATTCAGCCAATGAGTGACCCATGTAACCATGCTTATAATTCTGCCTGGTTGCAGGGAATAAACATGTAAAGCTGTTAATTTTGAATTTTTATTTTTTTTTCTTTTTTTGTTCTTTTTTTTTTTTTTCTTTTTTTGGCTTTGCTGGGTCTTATACTAATTTTGAATTGTGACTGCAATGAGAGTACCTATTCTCAAGGGAATTAAACATGTACAACCATTTTACATTTTTTAAGTTGCAAGCTGCAAGGCCCTTCACGCTCTTTCCATCGTGATCAAAGAATCGGAAACTCAAGATCCGTTTTTTCTTTAGAGATGAAGAACGGTCAGAACCGTCGAACCCCGCCCTCAAGCAGTTTAGAACCAAAAGCCGGTTCAACCCACCCCCTGGTGAAGATCAATTCCTCGACACCTTCATCTCTATCATTAGGAAAGAGGCCCATACAACCCCCATGGGCAGGAACCCCAAACCTACTGTCACCCCAGAACAGTTGGAGGCTCTGGAATCCCTCAGGAAGAACCCTGAAATCATCATTAAAAAAGCCGACAAAAGCTCGGCTATCGTAGTCATGAACACTCAGGACTACATCAAAGAAGCTGAACGTCAACTCAATGACATTAACTTCGATACAGAAGTTAATAGAGACATCACTGAAGAGAATGTAGAAGCAATCCATAAATTAGTACAGGATCTCCATCATCGAGGCAACATTAATGACACCACCCTTAGATACTTTTTGGCCACTGAATATAAAACACCGCAGTTTTACCTACTGCCAAAAATACACAAAAAAGGTGTCCCAGGCCACCCCATTTTGAGCACCATTGACGGCCCTACAGACAAGCTATCAGGCTCGTAGACGCACATATACGCGACCTAGTCCCGAAGATACCAACTTATATCAGGGACTCTGGCGATTTCCTGTTGAAAATTCAAGAATTCAACCAGAATCCACCTATGGGCCCTTATATTGTCTTTACCTCGGATGTGGTTTCACTGTATACCAATATACCGAACCACGAAGGTATAGTAGCTACAGTAGTAGCATTAAACAAAGATCCAAATCCGTCCTTACGCACGACGGCCATAGCCGGAATGATGAAAGAAGTCTTACATATGAATAATTTTGACTTCAACGGCCGCCACTTTCTCCAAATTGGTGGCACGGCTATGGGCTCGGCAATGGCACCATCTTTTGCCAATATTTTCATGTCATACCTAGAACAAAGGCTCCTGAAGAATTCTGTCCACAAACCAGAAGTTTTCTGGCGGTACATAGACAATTGCTTGAGCATCTGGATCCATGGAGAGACATCTCTTTTAGAATGGAGAGACTGGCTCAATGAACAACACCCATCCATCAAATTCATTTTAGAATTTTCTTGTCGAGAGGTCAACTTCTTAGACACCACAGTCTACAAACAAAACGATGGCACACTGGCACCACTCTATACTGCAAAGCAACAGATACGCATAGCTATCTGCATTACAAATCATGCCATCCAAGACACGTCACCAAATCTCTCCCATATAGCCAATTCCTCAGGGTCATTAAAATCTGCTCGAACCCTCAAGACAGAGACAAACACCTTCAGTCCATGGTCAATCACTTCCGGAAAAGAGGTTACCCACCCACTCTGCTGGAGCACAACTTGGAAAGAGCCCTCTTAAAATCTAGGCAAGATATCCTACTTACTACCCCCCGACCTACGTCTGACAATAAGGTATTACTCATACATACCTACAATCCCCAAAACCCCAAAACCCCAAAACCAAGAAACTTGTCTTGCATTACTGGAACGTTTTGAACTTGTCCACCGAGGGACGTCAAACGTTCACAGAGAAACCCATCTTTGGGTTTAGAAGGTGCCCGAACCTCAAGGATATGTTGGTCCACTCTAAACTAACATACCCTGTCCCTAATAAAGGGACCCAGGGATACACTCCACGCAACCCACACGATCCGTGCAGCAGAGGCAACTGCTTCATATGCAGAATGACCACGAAACATAAGACCGCCATCTGCTCTAACTCCAAAAGGAGATATCCACTGCCACAAACAGCAGACTGCCAAAGCAGAAACGTGGTATATCTGCTCACATGTTTGAAATGTACCAAACAATACATAGGCGAAACTAAAAGAATGACACGGGATAGATACTTGGAACATGAAAGATCCATTAGACTACAGAAGTGAGCCCCATAGGTCACCACTGGCGCACCCAGGGCCACACCCGTGATGACATTCTTTTCATCCAAATTCTGGAAGTTATAGATAGAGACCCAGACCTAGAGTCATCTACCATGTTCAGGAGAAAAAGAGAACGTCATTGGATATATGAGTTCAACACCTTAGAACCGAATGGTCTCAACACACTCGTTTGAGGGTGATTCTCTTTCCTCTCATACAGTAAAATAGTACTTTAAGATTGTTTGAATAGGAATTATGTCCAAAACAGTAAAATTAAAACTACAGTGAAATGTCAAAAATACAAAAACTGTAAAAATTTATGCATGTAAAGCAATTCACAGTACATGTATATCCTCACCTCACCTTGGCCCAGAAAGAGTGAATCCTGCTGGTAAAAAAAAAAGGATCTATGTTTTGATTCATTGGCTCTGCACTATGAAACCCTTTGGTGTAACCATAGCTAGTCGACCCCGACTGCTATCTATGATGGGACTTACTTTTGGCCAATTCGAGGGGGAAAGGGTTGTAGGGATAAAATTCAGCGTGCTGGCCAGTGTATAGCATCTTTTGACTTCTTGTAGATGCAGACAAGACAAGCTCTCAAGTTTCAGCTGTGAACAAGGCCACATATTAACTGCTGTGTGCACAGTGCATAAGTTCTAAAAGAAAGACGCCTGTGCTGATTTTTTCCCAGCTTTTGTGGGACCCAACAGGAAAAAAAAAAAAAAATGGGCCAAATTGGTCAGGAATAAAAAACCTGAAAACTGAGTGGTGATAGGCCAGCATATGCTCCCTGCATTTTACAGGGGAGCAAAAGACAACTACAAACAGAATGAATACAGTTGCACTTGTTCGAAAGACCATGTCTTTCTAAGGCTACTCTTAGAAGATCCTTCCCTGTATACATGTATGTGTTAAAGACAGCTGCTTTTAAGATCATGTATTGCAGGTACACATCTGTTTGGCCTTGTAGCCCCTCAAATTACCCAGAATGCACTGTGGTAAATGTGCTGTGAGGCTTCTGCGCAATTGAATGGTATCCACATGCGAGTTGGAAAATGATTTAGAAGCAAAAGTAAAATGCATTAGACCTGAAGTTGGAAGTGAAAAGGTTACATATTTATACATAATAATGTGCTTATCAGGTTGGCAAATCAGATACTTTACATGAATTATTGAGCATTCTATTAAACATTAATTAGCTGATTATGGAAATAAAATGTTTTAAATAAATCATGCATGTACATAGTGGCATACAATCGTGTGCTTCCTGGTTAATCAGGTAGCCAGTACATGCATTACTGAACATATTGATTGAAGTAAGCAGAGGGTTCCTGTGATGACTATAAATTGGAAACTTTCCATTACACGTATCAACAACTAACAGGTGCACTTTAATGTCAAATCTTGATCAATTCGCTGCAAATTAGTACAAGGTAATACCATGTTCACTGTTGTCATAAGCATTGCATGTCAGGGTTAATCAGCTCATGTAGCAGTGTAGTGTAGAGGGCGTGCTTGTACTGCAGTTTTAGTGAATACATGTATGGCTAAAATGAACACAGTTGGAAAATGGGTTCCCTGCTAAGCAGACCCTGCCCTTGATGGGTCCACCCCAAGCGGGAGGGTGCCCTTTATGTTTTAGGGTCACCTGTCTACCATTTGTATATGGACATAACTCTAGACTAAATGGCCACATGAAACTCAAATTTACTCCGTTGGTACCTTGATTATAAGTTAATACCATTCCTTGACTTGATTGCATTGTTCTGACCTTGACCTCATTTTTATGGTCACAGGACCCATATATGTGCAAGGATGCGTCCATCATTGAAGGTTTTGCATTGAAGTGCCTCCAGTTTATCATGATATTGATGGCAGAAGGCCTGCTTTGCAGACCAAGGAACAGGGAACCATGGACAAATCGGAGGAGACATGGAACCCCCCCCCCCCCCACAAAAAAAAAAAAAATCATAACCTGACTTGTACAAAGGCTGAAAAGGAGCCTGTTATAATATAGACGTATGTGTTGATAATGCTTAAAACAGTCATGAAATGTAAACATCTGGCAACCATCTGGAGTTCTATGGTTTAAAATATAAATAATTCATAAAGTAATGTTGCCATTAACAAAGGGGCTATCACAATATTAATGAAACTAGCCAGGTCAGCCCAAGGTGTAGTAAAAACACGCAAACTCGGACAAAGCAAGAACAATTGTCAGAGTCGGACCAGTTTCATCACCAACATGACTCATCAGGGTTTGAGGTGATTCAGCCAGTTACTCAGGCAGAAGGCACTGCCAAACATAGTGAAAGAGGCTCTGAGCATGCCTGCCTTCAAGAAAAGACTGCACAATTTATATTATTGTTACCAGATCATGTATTTTAACTTCGGTTTTAGCTTCCAGGGAATATTCTTGCCCTCCGTTATACACCTGTATCATTTGTATATACTTCCTACATTCTGTCACAATTTGTATAATATGTATGTATATACTGGTATTTGTTTGTATTTGCTTACTATGAAGGCCTTAGGGTGTTTTGGTGCTCTTGTGCTAAATAGGTAGCCCCCATGAAATAAAGTTTTGTATAAATATGTTCAGTCAACTAAGGGTTAACTGTGTGCATGTATAGTTAGTATTAGTACCGTGTTCAGTTGTCAATTTTTTTTCTTTCATTTTTTTTGTTCTAAATCCATGCATAAGTTTATTATATTTTTATTATTATTTTGTAGTTGAGACAGTGTCATGTTATATGTATTCATTATTATAGTTTGTAGTTTAATTTGATTGTGTTTTGACAATATGGAACAATGCATATAAGGTTTTTTGCTGCAATATTTTGTAGATCCATATTATGTGTTTGTTATGGCCCCTAGATGGCATTTCATGCAAAAGTGATTCTGATGCACATTGTAGATAGAAAGCTACAATATATTTTTTTTCTCTTCTTATTTTTTTTTGTTATTATTTTTATTAATTTTTGGGGGGTTTTTTGTTTTGGTTTTGGTTTTTTGCCAGTATGTGATTGACGCCATGACAGTTATATCATAATATGGTTACATTGTCCATACCCGTGGTCATGTTTTCCTGCCCTTTAAAAGGCTAAGGTATCTAATGCAACATTTATGGTCAGGCATTTTGGCACATTGTGTATCTGCTTTCATCAGCACTTGCCTTATCTTTCTATTGTTGTACTGCACATTGTTTGATACCCTTTGCTGGTGCTGGTTCAAAATCAAAGGTGGTACTTTGAGTCCAGTAAACAAATCTTGTGACAAATTCAATCGATTGAAATGAACTACTCAGGTAAGAAACTTTGAAACTGACAGTCGTACAGTGCACAAGGCGAGGCATTCTGTGTTCAACAACATACAATTCAACATGAGTGCATCACGGTTGAAGATTTTACAGCTCTTGTTTGTGACAAAACTTATAAAATTTCTATCCTCTCTTGGACATCACGAAAAAAATGGGATTTTTTTAGTTCCTAATGTGACAAACTTAAAATTGTTAAATCAAGTTACATCACTGCACAGGCCATTCTGCCAACTGTGCATTGGTACTAGTGTTGCCAACCTGCCAAACTTAAAATCCGGGAGATAAAAAGTAACATTACGGGAGGTTGATAAATTGATATGAAATATAGAAGGGAAATATTGATGAAATTCCGGGAGGTGACTCAAAATTGTCAAAAATCCACACTTTTTCAAATATTTTCAGCATAAAATTCCTGGAGTCTCCCGGGGAATCCGGGAGGGTTGGCAACACTGTACTAACTTTGTTTGATTGTATACAAATATAGTGAAGTTATTAGAAATGCTAACATGAACCTTACATTGGAAACCAGCAGAACATGCGGCAAGATTTCTAGATAGTATGATCAGCCACTGGAGACAGTGATACACATGGGTTAGTGGGTACACCTGTGTTGTGACCCTTTGAAGTCCTCAAATATTATTTCAGATACAAGGTAACATTTATGGTCATACTGAGTTCAAAAACAATGCGTGTGCACTGTTGTCATGGAATGTCACCAGGCATAACAAGGGTGTGCCACTGAGATAGTATAGAAAGCAGACCTAGTCCTTGAAATAGATTAAGGGCAGTATGTGACAATGTGGGGATCCAATTTGTGGAGTTGATATTTATATTGAATTTCCATTTGTTGGGTTCTGGACTGTACCAAATTAAAAGTTACAGCGCATTACCAAATAGGGTCAGCTAAAATTTTATATATAAATATGCATACACACACGTATGCATGTGTGTGTGTGTGTGTGTGTGTGAGAGAGAGAGAGAGAGAGAGAGAGAGAGAGAGAGAGAGAGAGAGAGAGAGAGAGAGAGAGAGAGAGAGAGAGAGAGAGAGAGAGAGAGAGAGAGAGAGAGAGAGAGAGAGAGAGAGAGAGAGAGCATGTATTTTACAGGTGTTGATTGCACTCAGAAAGTATATGATAGCCAAGACAAGGGTGTCATTCTGAGCAACACCAGAATAAATCAGTGGTGCATTGTATAAGGGATGTCTCAATAGACATCACTGAGTTGAGAAAGTTTGTCATTTTGATTGATTTAATTGTCAAACCTGACCTTGAACAACATTAACTCTTTAAGTGCCAAATTTTGGACTGAATCAGCAGCTTTCCTCTGGAAGTAGAGGCATGCTGGTACTTTTAAATGAAAGGTCTTTTTAAGAGGAATACAAATCTGAGATCCTAATGATAATTCAAACTAGTTTCACTTTAGTAGATCGTCTTTAGACGTGATTAGCACTGAAAGAGTCAACATGCACAGTGAGACCAGTTAAACCCTGAAGTAAGAACAGAGTGCAAGGTGCAGGCCTCGAGTCCTGTGACCTCTGTGCAGTGCACATGCTCTAATCCAGACATGCATCAAGTCAGCTGATTTACGAGCACAAAGCACTGTAGACTTTGCTTTCGCTGTGCGGGGTTATCTACAGTCATCATTTTGTAATAGACATTGTCACCCACTGTATATGAATGACACAAACATGATACAGGTCAATTGTGATGGAGGGATGATGTTCCATTTGCATCACTATTACTTGAATTAAGATCCATTTTAGTGAAGAGGATAATGAAATTTTTGCATTATGCTGTTGTGTAATGCTAAGCTTAAAAAATGTTATGTTAACTACAGAGTGTAGCTGAATATATTGACCCCGATGACCTTTCCCCAGTGCATGCTGGGCACACTGTGCAAACAGACACTGAAGAAAGTTTATAGTGAAAAGATATTTATTTCAAGCTGGATTTTCCAAATAGTACCTAAAATGACTAATGGAGGGGTTCCCCAGAAAGGTACTGACTGGTGGCTGATTATTCTTAATCAAAACAAAAGAAAAGAGGGAGGGAAATAGAGAGAAAAAGGAAGGGAAGAAAAGAAGGACAGAATAGAGAGAGAGAAAGAAAGAAGACACTGATAATTAATGGGAAAAAGTTACTTCACCATTCATCATTCATCATTCATCATTCATCATTGACCGGACTTCATAGTTTACCATGGGTCTTGTAATAAAAATATACCATATAAATTAATTGTCTTTCTGTCTATTAATAATAATGTGACTCTCTGCTTTTCTGCGGTGGTCCTGTGTGACACAAGTAGCCAGGGAGGGAGATGAGGCAGAAGAAACAATTATGATCCTCATCAGTTTGTGTTGCCATGTTTTCGAGGACCACAGCCGAGGCAAAGGTCACCACACACAAAGGTCACCACTCACTCTGTCACAGCTGTGGTGGACCCCTGGTCCTGGGTATATCCATATATCCCACTACATTCATCCAGTATCTATTTCCCCATCTCATTCTGTGCTTTCTCCATTCCCTCGATATTTCCCTCACTTACTGAAATCACATCTAAGCCATATATCATTCCTCGTATTGCAACTCTGTCCCATAATACTCTTGCTGTGTATGCTCTGTTGAAACTGTTTGGTGCCATGCCTTTTATCATTCCCTTTGTAACATTCACTTTCTGTTTAATCTTCTCCACCTGGTACCTGAACATGCCTTTACCCGTGGCTTTTAACTTAATGCCTAAGTATTCATACTCGTTGAACTCACCAATTACAATCAACTGTTCTTTATCTTCTGGAATTTGGAACTGCCCAATTCTCCCATTGTTTCCCCCATCTGGTATCTTCTCAAGAGTCATGACTTTACTCTTATCCTTACTGAATTCTGACCTCCACTTATTCCCGTATTCCCCTGCTATGTTCAGCATATCTTGTAGTTCTTTCTGGGACTCTGCCATGAGTTCAATGTCATCTGCAAAAAATAAACCTGGGATTTTTAGATCACCTACCTTTATTCCCTTATCACACTCCATAAACTGACCCACCCACCCCCCTTTATTTATTTATTTACATAATTAGTGGCATTGTTTCAAGAAAGATGTACTGTGAAGTTGAAAGAAAAAAAAAAGACAGCTTGAAATCCACAAAAACAGAGTGTCACACATGGTACTCATTCAGATGGAACATAATTCCCCAACTTTCACATTGACAATGTTCAATGTTTTAATTGTTAAAACATTTCATGCAGTTATGCCATAAACACTGGATACAGTAGCACCTGCTATTAAAGACCACCCCAACTAACAGCAAAATGAGGTCTCAAGTCGCAAGTGTTTTTAAAATAGAGAGTAATTTAGAGAAATATACTTCAGGGTCATGAAAGGGTGGTCTTGAAAAGATACGGTTTCACAAGAGATGATCTTCAGTATAGATACCACAATGTGACGCATATATGTATTACCTGGAATGTATGCATATTTTGACTTAAATATTAAATGTAGTTAATTCAAAGATGTTGAAAATCTTTTCCTATTTGCCTCTTACAGTATCGTCCCCACATCATGACAGGCATTCCAGATTTTTACGCCGATCGCAATGTGTTCATCACTGGAGCCACAGGGTTTATGGGAAAGGTCTTACTGGAGAAACTTCTGCGTTCATGTCCATCTATAGGCAACATCTATCTTCTGATCCGCCCAAGAAAAGGACAAGATGTTCAGGAGAGGTTGGAGGGAGTCTTAAAAGCAAAGGTGAGGTCCTTTGATTTATCTTTCCCTCCCTGGAAACTGACCAAAACAAGCTCCAGGTCAAATGTCATCTGCTTCTATGATTTGTAGTACTTTTAGAGTTAAATCAAATATTTAAAAAAAAAAAGAAAAAAAAACAAAAAAGAAGAGCTGCTGGAAAGCAAATCTGTGTACAGTGGTACCTCTTTTGAGAGACCCCTCTAATGAGAGACCACATATCTTTTTAAGACCGCTCTCTCAGAACACTGTGCTATCTTTTCCATGTTGTACCTCTAATGAAAGACCACGTCTTTTGAGAGACCACATTTTGACCCACCATAGAGGCAGTCTCTCAAAAGAGGTACCACTGTACCTCCAAAACTTGCATAGATTTGAATGCTACAACTTTTGTTTGTGGTTTATCAGATGTGCCTTCAGCGCAAAGCTATTAAATTGGGAATGGCACCTTGACCAATAATAGGTTTGAACATATTCAGTGTTGAAGCAAATTCACAAGTTGCCATAATTAGTATAAATCAAAATCTTTGTCACTTTTGTATGTTATTTATTGCATGCGCCTACAGCACAAACCTACCAATTGAAGTTGGATGCCATCCCTACGTGCAATAGTTTTGGAAGATTTTCAACATTTAAACTTTCAAAGGGCTCCTAATTAGCATATATGAAAATTCTACAACTTTTGTTTATGGTTCATTTGATGCACCTACAGCATTAACCTATTACTGGAAGATGGAATAGCATCGCTGCCTATAATAGTTTTGAAGATATTAAACATTTAAACTTTCAAGTGCCCCTGATTAGCATAAATTAAAATTCTACAACTTTGTTTGTGGTTTATTGGATGCACCTACAGTGTAAACCTATAAATAGAATTTGGAGTGGCATCAAAACCTATAATAGTTTTGAAGATATTCAAGATTTTAAATTTCAAATGGCCCTAATTGAGAAATAAAAAAAAAAAATGAACAAAAAGAGAATGTCTAAAGATAACAGCTTATTTGGGAACATTACCTTTTTGTCTGTGTTTTTAAGACTCAAGTGTGATAAAGAGTTATGATGAGGTTGTTTGGAGAAATATTGGTTCACCTGATTATAAGTGCAGTTGTTATGTACATGTATGATCCAATTTGTATCCATGCATTGCAGTAGTATGCTACTACTATAGCTTGCAGCCAATTAAAATATATTCAAACAAATACATTTTAGGAGTATAGTTAAATAAAGGCCCCATCCTAGATGGGCACTGCAATGATCTTTTTTATAAGATAGACCATGCACAGGTGGATAGATAGTTTAATATATAATAATGTGTCGTCTTTTGTTTTAGAAGTTTGAAGTAATTTACAGTACATGACAAGCCACAAAGTGTTTTGCTGTCATATATAACTTGGAATTGTGTTTTGCTGTAGTTATTCGACAAACTAAGGACAGAGCAGCCAGACTTCAGGGAGAAGATTGTACCTGTTCAGGGAGATATGTTGGAGGAGGGTCTGGGTCTGAGTGCAGAAGATGCTGAGGCACTCTGTACAAACGTCTCCATCGTGTTCCACTCCGCAGCCACTGTCAAATTTGATGATGCTTTAAAGTAAGAATTTGCCACCTTAAAAAGAAAGTAATTTATTTCGCACAAAATTGGTGTCAAATCAAAGGGCTCCTGGCACCATAATGATCATAATGATACACATATTCTGACATTGGTCACCTTATGGTTTATTAGTGTATGAGACATTCCTTTCAAGGGTAGGACTAAAGGCATGTGGCCAACTGAGCTTAGACTTGTTAATTTTCAACTCATTTTGCACACACACACACACACACAGCCCACAAACATGTTTATTGGGTTGGCTATTCATCTGAACATATGTTAAAATGTTGCCAGCTAAGACAAACTGGGGGGGGGGGGGTGTTTGCATAATTCTGATAGAGCTGAGGCACCATAATTTGACATGTCTTGCTGTTAAGTACTCCTCTTGCTCCATTACAATAGGGCATGTCACATACACTGTTCTGCATAATGGCAGCTCCAGTGTCCAGAGTTACAAGACATTTTCAACCTGTGAATGAAGCAGGTTTTGTTTATTCCCCAGGTGTCTCCACCTGCAGCAGGCGAGTGCCAGGGGGAAGTTAATTATAGGGCCACCCACATGCTTAGTTTTCTGAGGAAAACCTTCGTTTTGTGCTTGGACAAGAGGTTAATGATGTTATTTTATTGTGCTGATGACCAGACATAATCAAAGAAAAGTCACTGTTGCATTTTGAATGACATCAACAAGTCTGAGATAGTGGCTGGTGCCTGACAACAACTGTGTTCAATCACAGCTTTAACTGTTGCCTTGTAGTCATGTTTGCCACATGCAAAGATGTGAATAATGTTTGCTGAAGGGCTAGTGTGGTTTGTTTGATCAATGAATAAAGAGGCTATTTGGTCACGCTTGAAACAGTGTGTAAGTAAACAGGGCAAATGATATTGTGGATTTATCTTATGTAATGTAAAGTAATTGTATGTATTTGACGGCCAACTGACCTTGACCACTGACATATTAGTACTGGTATCAAATATGAGGGTTACATTAAGTGGTCAATATGTATTCATAGTCCTTGTGTGGCACCAAATCAAAAACATGTGGTTTGATATATATATATAATTGTGTGTGTACATGTATATGTTCATTATTTTTAATGTTACTTGTGCAAAGATGATTACCATATAATGATAGGACTTTCTGATTCATTAATACGTATTACAGACCACATGAGGAAACTGTTTCGTGTATGATTCCTAAAATTGATACCAATGTACCAAATAACAAAGAGGACAATGTCTACTAACAGGTGTATGTGTATATATTACGTATCTATATGTATGTGTGTGTGTGTGTGTGTGTGTGTGTATATATATACATATATATATATATATACATACATATACATGTACATACATATACATGTACATACACATACATGTACATACACATACATATACATCCACATACATACACATATATACATATATATACATATACATATATACATATATATACATACATATATATATATATATATATATATATATATATATATATATATATATATATATATATATATATATATATTAAACCATGTGCACAGTTATGTTGAAGCAAGCTGAGAAAAGGAAGCTTTACATTTAAACGCCACCTGTATTTTTCCTTGTACCAGGGAGCATGGTTTTCTTGTGTTTGTTAACTCAACATACAAGCACCGTAGTTGAGCATTACAAATTTTAAGCCTGTCAAAGGGACCCATAATAGTGACTATAGCCAATATCACAATGTTCTAAGGGGGGTGAAGATTCCCCCAGGGAAGTCTCTGCATGCTGCTGAAGCAGGTTTTGTGGGATTAGATTGAGGGATTCATTAATCAATAAAAATGTTTAATTTTCACCAACCAGAGATAAATCATTAGAATCATGTGGGGCACCTGTGGGAGGAGTTACCATTCCTGTGCAAGCCACACAGGGACCAACAAAATGAAGCTTGGGTCCAATTTGGCATAGACTTTCTCAGGTTCCTTTTTGGTAGTTTTTCTGTATATAATTTGCATGCAATAGGAGAATTAAATCAAATGAATTTGCGTGAAGGTAATCATAGCATTGAGCCAAAACAAGCCAGCCACAAAGCTATACAACCAGACCAGTCTCTGAAGACATGGTGTACAAAACAAACATTGTAACAATTTCTACAGAGGCTTAACATGACTGGTGCACAAAACAAACATTGTAAAAATTTTTGTTACTCTAACTTACTGTCAAACTTTCGATTCTTTCCAGAATATCCATGCAAATGAATGTTATAGGTGTCCAGAAAATACTTGCTCTGTGCCACAAGATGACAAAATTAGAGGTAAGTGTGGCATAACTGTGGCATCAGCAAGACCATTGTAATTGTTTTATCGGAGAACCTCTCTTTCATTGTCACAAGTTCAAGATACCCAGGTTCAATGTAGTAAGTTTATTATATTGAAGCGATGCTTCATTCAAGGTGATATGTTATCCAACTAACTGCTAATGCTGACAACAAAGTGCCATCTCTAGCTCAACAGCCAGCTGACTGCCCAGCTGCCCGCTAGGTGGCGCATCAGTGGACTGCTGCTATGATCCACACTCAACAGACTGAAACCAAGCTCTGAGTGTTCCAATTAACTCTCTACTGTCTTCTTTATGTACTGGAAATTAACTTAATTTTGCTGTAATTTGCTTGTCGCTTGTTTCACCGGTGTAAATTGATTTAGGAAGCCGTAACCATGTAATTATTGTTACATAAAGTTGAAGAAGGTACATTTAGGCTCACAAATTTGTGAGTGGTTAGCCAAATGGGCAAAACACATGCATGGGTTTGGAATTTTGATTTTGATTTTGCATCACAGGTTGTAAAAAGTCAGGGAAATATACATGAAGTAATGCTATGAGTGAAGGATGAATTAACCACTAGTATCATCTGCCAATTAGCCATACTGGAACAGCAAATTTCAAATGTTGATAAAACCCAGGACTTTTTTACAAATGTTAAAATAATTCCTGTCGTTAAACTGAATGATTTTTATTTCTTTTTGCAGTCATTTTTTTCTCTCTCTTTAATTGACCAGTCTGTAAGGTGTAATGCCAACATTTGTACCTTGAAGAATTTATTCATATTTCATCTACTTCCCAGGCATTGATCCATGTGTCCACTGCATATGCCAACTGTGATAGAGAACACGTGAGTGAGGCAGTGTACCCACCACCACTACACCCCAACAAGCTGTTACAAGCCATCGAGTACGTATTCTCTCCTCCCTATCCATCGTTAAATGTTTGCCTGCTGAGTTTCATGTTGAACCCTTTGCTGCTCAAATCACCTGGATGTAAATTGTCGTCTGCCTTAACATTTTTACTTAAATTCCCTGTTACTAGAAAACATTTTTGCTGACATCTGTATGTGAGACCATCTATGATGGCACACCCTTGTATAATAGCTTTCCTTGGTGAAGGTTGGGCACTGTGCCCAGGAATGGGTTAACTTTCTGTAGTCCATAAAGTCATGTTGACAGTACAATAATGTTGAGTTAGGCCTGTTAAGAGGGGAATGAACAGTATTTCCATACTGGTGTGCTGGAGAATTTTATTTTCCAAATCAGCATACTGGAAGCCCTCTTATTTTCTGTACTTTGTACTGGACATTATTTTGGAACATTTTTATTTTCTGTATGCTCTGAGACAATCTCAGTATTCCTTGTCTCAGGTATGCTCTACTGGGGCAAAATTATTTCTTGTACCAGCATACTAGGACACCCCTCCCTTCCCAAGCCCCTCTGTTTAGCAGTCAAGTCATATCCCCAACACAGTCATGATTTAGCACTCCTCGTACATGAATGGCTTGACATGTAAATATTGCCATATATGTCACTCAATCAAAGAAAACCTTGTGTCAGAGAAAGTGAGACCACAGAGTGTTATATAACGTGTAATCTGGTACATTCACTGTCTTATGTGATATGGCTCTGCTACATACATGACTGTATGAAAACTGGATGTGCACAATAGCACAGGGCTTTCCAACTATCACATTGTGGCAAAATAACAGTGACAGGGACTTCTGAAATTGCAACAACAAATTTTAAAAGATGATTAATTTGCCACAATATTTGATAAGCAGATATAGGTTGGCATTTTGTTTTACTTGATTTCGTTGTAGCATATCACTTTTTCAGCTAAAAAGGTGCACAAAATAATGTCTCTAAATTGTTGCCAGAATAGCTCATCTGAAGCCCTTATTTTCTTCACATTTCATGAACTTCATGGGGCTTCTCATCCCTTGGCCCTTACCAGGGCGCTGCTGCCCCTTGACCCTGCTGCCCCCCCCCCCCCCGATCAATGGCCACTAATACAATTGGCTCGAGGCATTTTACATTTTTCTCCAACATTTCTTCCATTGGACAGTCCTGTAGCAGTTCAGTTGATTGCATGTTTTCATGAGCAAATTGTGTGGGTGTCAATATTCCAAATTATGTCTCTGTATCTCATGTAACTTGCACAATTTTATTTGAATCCCTATGCCAACACCTCACCTTACACACAGGTACAAAGACTCAACCAGGACAATGTCTGAGCCTTTGTTACCAAATGGTTCTACATTTTTATTAGCATGTAAGATCTTGAAGCTTTTTACATTTTCACTCATTTTTTTTTTTTGCTGTACCACTCTGCAGTTGGATGGACGAAGGTGTGATAGATATTTTGACGCCCAGGCTGGTTGAGCCACGCCCCAACACCTACACATACACCAAGGCTATGGCAGAGTATCTCCTGGTGGAAGAGGCAGCAGATTTACCTGTTGCCATTGTGCGGCCTTCAATCGTGGGATCCTCTTGGCAGGAGCCCATGCCAGTGAGTACAGCAATGGCAGCTTCTTGTAAAACTAGCAATTCATACTACAGTAAAATTTCTATTAAGACCACTTAAGGGACTGAAAAAAATGTGGACTTACTAGAGAAGTGGACTTAATAGATGATATAACTTGATTCAGGATAAACAAAAATATGGCTGTAAATTTGTGTTCTTTATGTAGAATTGATATCTTTAGGGAGATGATCTTAATTAGAGATTCTGCTGCAGTTGTAACTCATTGACACAAGAAAATTTTTATAAGATGAAATAAAATTTATAAAAACACCCGGTGAGTATCAGATGGCTAAGAAGTGGGGTTTCTGAATCAGATTTTTTCAAAGAAGGAATTCAACGCATTTCACCCTGCCTGGGCTCATCAGGAACTGTGTAATAGTAGCTTGTAGCACTTCTATACCTAAGCATAACATCTCTTGGTAATGTGTTACTTTAGGTAGCTGTCAGCTTGACATGACAACTGTTGTCTGTGTGTACTTGAATCACATGATAAATATCATGTAGTTTATAGGTAAACAGACTTGGGGGGGGGGGGGGGCACTCCCTCAGAAAGAATCCTGGGTCATGTAGGATATATAAGGTTCACATGAGAACTAAAATATTTTTTATGCACCATTGCATACTGTAAATTGCTTTGGTTTCTCTGTATTCTTATTTTCGCTGATGGCTCAAAACCGTGAAAATAAAAAAACACAGTGAAATACTATTTTAACATTGTTTGAATAGGAATACCTGTGGTCCAAATTAGCTAGTACTGTGAGCTACCGCTGCAACACAGTGATTGCACACCTGCTACCTTCTTGGTAACTGGCCTTTCTTCGTTGCTGAGTAGGTCACTCGATCCTCGGCCGTCTCACACGGTTCTGCCATCGGTCTGTTGTGCGTTCAATCGTCCAGTTCTTATACGAAAATAACATGGGCACTGGGTGTTCTGGTGTCGGACCTTTACCCCCAACAAAATATCTTGAACAAATTCTGTCAAATTTGCCAGGTTCATAATCTTCTGGCCTTCTCATCACATTCAACCACTCCCGTCATTTCTGTTTTTCTTTCTTTGGAGGAAAACCATGGAAAGCTACGCCTTGCATCCAGGGGTACTTATCCAATTTACCCAGTTTTCTTGTGTGTGACTTATGGTCAGGAACTTTGCAATAACTATTGTAGACTGCCATTGTAGTTTGTGAATATTTCCATTATATGTTGGAAAATAATTATCAACTTTGGCGATGTCTTTTCCCTGTACTTTTTAACTGTAGCGCAATATGGCTGCTATATTGAAACGACCTAACCTGCCACAAGGTGCACCGGGAAATGACTATGGCGCCGTAGCGGCTACCGGCGGTACTAACTAATTTGGAAGTTAGGCTTTTTGTCCAAAACAGTACAATGTCAAAAATACAACAAGGTGAAAATTTTTACATGTGAAAAATAAAGCAATTTACAGTAACAGATATATTCCTGAAAAAACATGGTGAGGGAAAAATTGTGAGCTACTGTTAAATGACAGGTTTGATAAAAGCTATCATCAGCATGATATCAAAGGGGTAAGTGTCAACTGAATGATAGACATATGAAATTTACCCAAAAAAAATGAAATAAAAGTTAAATCTGTTCACCAATTGTTCAGGCCATGTATAGATTGTTCAGGCATATTTCTTGTCAAGTACTTTCAATGTTGCCATTGTGTACTTTGTAAGAAATACTGTGAGGGCAAATGGTGTTGGATAAATAGAGAATCTTCAACTTGCATTGCTATACACGAGTTACTATTTTCCCTACCTGCAACAATCCTCAGTAAGAGAAAAGTAGTGAAGTGTCACTCCCCATCCATATAAGATTTTGTGTATTCTATGTTTAAAAGAGTGTTTAGTGCGAAATGTGTCCCCCAAATGGGAGCATTGCCACCGCTTTAAAGACTTGCACATTTAATCTTTTCACCCTTAAGATAGCCAAAACCAGCAAGCGGTTAATTGTTGTCTGCTTCAATGTTTTCAAGTAACTTCAACAGTAATGAAAAACTATATGAAAGAGAATTATAAATGACGCCTATCAAGATAACATACCCAGGTCAACAGCTTTCTTGGTGTGGGTTGGGCACTTAGCATCCAACACATGTTAAGGAAAGCTATTGACTTCTTCCTAATTTAAGGGGCAAAGGGTTAAAACAAAGACCTACGTACCCATGCACAGGGGGTTTCTCTTAAATCACAGACAAGTGAGTTGAAACACAGAACTGCCTGTAACCATACTTTTGTTTACTCTGGGATGCACCAGATCTCACTTGCCCCTAATGGGTTCAGAAAACGGTTAAACTGGTCCAACAATTTAGCGCATCATGTGTCTTCTCTCATCAATAGTTGCTTTGTCTCTCCATCTCAAATTATGTTTCAGCAGTAATGGTGCCTTTATTAAGTTCTGCCTTTTTCTCTCTTGTAGGGTTGGGTGGATAACTTCAATGGTCCAACAGGACTCCTTGCTGCAGTAAGTATGAATGTGTCCTTGTGTAATGTACCTGAGTGCTGTCATTGGATTTTCCTGTTGCGTTACCTCTTGACCAAACATAAAAGATAATCCCTGGGTATTCAGAAAGAACTTAACTGTTTAATGCATTTATATAAGTAAAGCTGAATGTTCAGTTTTCAGCATTGGTTCCAATAATAATTCCACAGTTGATATTAAAGCAATGCTGATTTAAGCAATACTGAAACCATTTTCTCTACAAAATTTTAAATTCAAAAGTTAATGCCGGCAAAATGTGCCATTTTGGAGAAGTGTTGTAAACTTAAATTGTTAACCTAACATGACTGTGAAGAAGTATTTAAGCACATTTGTCAATATTAAAAGTAAAATTGCTTCGCTATCTGGTCCCCAAAAATTGCTTTTGCTACCTACAAATTTATGGTACAAATAACCTTGACCAGATAAACTACTTATAAAGTTGTATTCTTTCCTTATATTTGAACTTCTCATCTGACCTTGATTAACATTAAATGACCAGGGTGGAAATGGTCATTAATAGTGAATTTTTTTTGGACCAGTTCTAAGTGACCTGCAGTAGTCCAGGAGTAAATTTAACTTAAAATTCCTACAAAGGTTTCTGCAAAAATGATTTCAGATTGAGCATACTGGTACATAGTTCTATTAGGATAATGAATATTTACCATACAAGTATAAGAGTATGCTTATGAGCACAAAATACTCTCTGAAAAGCCAATATGTTCAAGTACATTACCTCAAAATTAGCATTATTAGTTCAGGTGAACATTGGTTGAAATTGGGAAAGAGTTGGTTAATATGAACATCAGGTTGAATACAATGTAATCTTATATTTACAAGTTTGCATAGCCAAGAGCCAGGTATGACATTAAAGCTATTATTTTCTGAAAGTACTGGTTATGGCACTGGTCATGTTGATGAATTTTTGTGGAAGTGAAGTAGACAAAAATGCATTGTAAATCCAAGCACATATTGTCATGCAGGTACCTGCATGTTTTTTTCATTTGTCTGTCGACAGATAGGCAAAGGAGTCTTGCGTTGCATGATTGGTAATTACCATGGGACAGCAGACATTATACCAGTAGATCTAGCCACCAATCTCATCATTGCTGCAGCATGGTACACTGCTCTAGAGAGGTAATCCTATTGAAGTGTATTACTATGTACCGGACAGCACACACAGCTAGCTATTGTATGGCCGGTGTATCATATATACAAAACTGCAACATTTCTATGTAAAGGTTATTCCAGTCAGTATGTAATTCTTCAGGCCTGATGGCATATACATGCATCTTTAATGTGTAGTTCAATGTATGCTTTCACAGTTGGACATTCCATTCTGTAAAGTGCACCTGGAATGTGATTGGTTGATCTCTTATCAGCTGTTCAGATCAGAGCTATACAGGGCCGCAACTGCAGTGTGATAGGACAATATGTAATTAACATAATATCATTCCCAGCTGTATGCTACACATGTATGTATTGAATGGTGTAAATGCTTTTAAAAGCATTTTTCTCAATGTAAGTTTTCAAGAAGATACTGAATATGATTCATTTAACAGTTTGTGATTCTCTTTTTTTTTTTCTATAATGATTCCCTCTTTTTTTATTTTTTTTATTTGTAGTTTTGTTAAAAGTAAGACATTTGTAATTACTCCAAGAATAAAAAATACAACAGAAATGAAAACAAAAACTGGTTGGTAAGATCCAGGCTTCCTTCCAAGTAGGAAAAAACCCCCCTAAATTGATAAGACGTATATGTTGTATGTACGTGTGTGTGTATGTATGTATGTATGTATGTATGTATGTATGTATGTATGTATGTATGTATGTATGTATGTATGTATGTATACACAGACATGCAACATATATATTGTATATTTGTTTACTTTCACTTTAGTGTATCACATATACATGGCTTTTTGGTTTTTGTAGGCCAAAGCAGATGAAAGTATACAACTGTACCACAGGCCAGATTAATAGACTTACCTGGGGACAAGTAGGTCAGTACATGTAATTATTGTACATGTATTTTTGGCACTTTCCCTTTGAAAGTACGGTGTCTCTGAGTTGTACGAGTTGGTTCAGTTTATTTTGTTTTGATTAAATGATGTGATGTTTTTGCAATGTATAGTAAAATGTTAACACATTTTCTGGCAAATGATCATTTGTTGTGTTTTTTTATTTATTTTTTGTTCTTGTTATTTTTTTGAGGGATATATATAAGAGAAAATCAAAGTGGAATATTTTGTAACCATGTGGTGTGTTGGTGAAATCTGGGCATGTAACATGACGATGATAAAACACTAGAGAAAAGTTAATTCTTGCTAGACTTTTGTATTATAGGATTTCCCCATCTCCATTCTCCCAAGTGATTCCCATGTGACACAGACTTGCAGGAGCTAGGGATACTGTCTCCCACACGGTAGATGTGCTGGTACTAGTGCTGGGGTCACCGACTCCCTCTGACCCCTGTGGACTTGGCCAAATTATGATAATCCAGTAACTTGGGAGCAAACTCTTGCGAAACTCCAGACCTGCACTAAAAACTTTCAATGCCTTAGTTGATTTTTTAGCTCTGCTGACCACAGGTCACAGACCTTATGCGATCACTCATGTCTGTCCGTCTGTCCATCCATAAATGTTTTGCTTCAGCCTTGTGAGCGTGATATAGTTGATTTTTTAGATTGCCCAAAAAACTTCCAGGACTTACCAAGTGTATGAAAATCTAGGGTGAGTTCGGTATTGGTTGTGCCACCTACAGTATTATGTAATATATGGGTCAAAATATGAAAATCTTGTGAGTGCTCTAGCATCTTATTGTGTGATAGATCTACATGAAATTCAGTGGCATTGTGGAGGAGGTCAAAGCCTAAGTTGTTTTTTGATACTAGTGGTGCTACTGATCATTTATCGGAAATTATGAGCCAAAATGTGTTTTAAGAACTAAATTCCATA
Organism: Hermodice carunculata; assembly: GCA_964020975.1. NCBI lineage: Eukaryota > Metazoa > Annelida > Polychaeta > Eunicida > Amphinomidae > Hermodice > Hermodice carunculata. Next base: position 57,361,518 of record OZ026612.1, read on the forward strand.
TCTCAAAAAGTAACTTGATTAGACTTGCTAAATTTTTAAGATATATGGACCATATCCAATGCTAGCATGTAATATCAATGACTTTGACCTATTTTTTGTGAGGTCACCAGGCCTGTTTAGTTGAAAGAGGTGATTTTGTGAAAGTAGGTTGTAGTGTGGACATCAATGACAAAGTAGAATTGAGCATTCAGATCAAAATTGCACTCATTAATTGCATTGTATATAAAACTCTACATGGTGACCTCCTTTTTGGGTCGCCATGACCCACTGATTGTGTGACCTTGACCTATTTTCCAAGGTTATTAAGCACTTAAAAAAAGGACACTTCATTCAATATCTTGATAAAGAATAAGGCAAGTGATGCCAAATGTACAAATGTGTATCATGTGGAAGTTTGATATGCATAAGACATGAATGGCTAAGTTTGATTAATTTTTCAAGGTCATGGATTGAATACATTTCAGAAAATGATTTTTTGATGATGATGGGCAGCAGAGCATTAGGCCCATGGGCCTCTTGTTATAATCTCAGTTGCTCTTATATTTTATACCTGTAATTTTGGTTTTATACTGATTATTTTTGTCAATGTGTAATTTTGTTTTTTGCTTATATTATATATATATATATATATATATATATATATATATATATATATATATATATATATGGATATAATAGATATATCTAGATGTATTTTTGTGCATTCTTGCCCAGCCGTAGGAGTTAAATTGATTATGACCATGATAACAATTATGATGACATCATCATCATTATTACATAAGCATATTGGTATGTTTGCAGAAAGAGCATCATATGATTATTTTATGAAGCATCCAGTAGACAACATTATCCGAATACCAAATCCACGTTTCACCACCAGCAGGTAAGGATGGGCCATTTTATGATTACATGTACCTTGGTCTTCATTTGAGTGCCCTGAGTGATCACCCTGGGAATATAGTGTTTTATCTGTAAACTGAAGACCCTTCATCATAATGTAGAAAATGGGATGTTTCACAGTCCCCTCTACTGGCACTTCTGGTCATTGTACAAAACTCATACAAATGTTATATTGCTGTTCTCATAATGCCACCACAGATTAGTTCTGAAAATGTCACCAGATAAGAAAAGAACAACAGAAGGACAAAATGTTATTGTGTGAAATGAAAGTCTCTGCTATCAATAATATGAACTGCAATGTTAATGTAGAGCAATGATTACTTGTTTACTTTTGTTTAAATATGATGTTTTTTTTTCATTTCAGAGTTTGGCATATCTTGAATGTGTGGTTTGATCATTATTTGCCATCATACCTAATTGACTGTAATAGGCTTCTACAGGGCAAGAAAGCTGTGTAAGTGGAACGTTACTCATCAGTTCTATGAATAATATCCTATTGTGATCCAGCAATTTTTACCCTCACCTTGTCTTGACAAGTGTCCTAGCTTTCAGCCAGGAGCAAAAAGATCCAAGTTAGCAGAGTCCAGTTGATGATGCCCATAATAATACTCACATTTGTTTTTATGTGTATCCGTCAACCATTTTCAACGTTAATTGGTCAGGCACAAAAATTAACTGCGTCAAGTTAGCATGGATGCATAAGGAACAAATAATATGGTCATCCTAATCATCTTCACTCTTCTATTGCTACCAGAGGGCTTCTTTAGAAGGTTTAACCCAACTGGGGCCAAAGCCAAATCAATTTCTAGAATGTATATGTTGATCAAAATTTGGATTTTCTGGCTTTAAGAACTCTTGAGCATCATGTTATTCTGCCCATCATATTATTTATGTCTCCCCTTGCAATGGGGGGACATATTGTTTTTGCGTCCGTTTTTTTCCGCTTCTTGTTCTTCTTCAACATATTGTTGTGTGCGTTGGAGACGCGATAACTCGAGAAAGATTTGGCTTGGGAAGTTGAAATTTTTTGTGAAGATGTTCCTATATAAAACTTTGCTTGGGATTGCAGATGGATGACCTTCACCAATTTTTCAAGGTCACATGGGCATGTCGTGTAAAATTGACGCGGACACAATAACTCTTCAAGGATTTGACTTAAGAGGTTGAAATTTTGCATGATTATGTACCATAATATGAACTAGGATGGGATTGTAGATGGATGACCTTGACCTATTTTCACGGTCATATGGCCACTTTTAAAAATCATTGTAGATGCACTCAAAAAAGATTTGACTTAAAGAGGTTGAGATTTTTGTGTGATTATGTTTCTATGTAAGACTTTTGAAAGACCTTGCTTGTTACTGTAGATATATGACCTTGACCTATTTTTCAAGGTCACGAGGGCATGTCATGTAAAATTGACACGGATGCAATAACTTCGCAATATTTGACTTAAGAGGTCAAAATTTTGCATGATTATGTACCATAATATGAACTAGGTTGGGATTGCAGATGGGTGACCTTGACCTATTTTTCAAGGTCACATGGGCATGTCATGTAAAATTGACGCAGACGCAATAACTCCACAAGGATTTGACTTAACAGGTTGAAATTTTGCATGATTATGTACCATAATATGAACTAGCTTGGGATTGTAGATGGGTGACCTTGACGTATTTTCAAGGTCACATGGCCACTTTTTAAAAATCATTGCAGATGCACTTGTGAAAGATTTTACTTAAAGAGGTTGACATTTTGTGTGATTATGTTTTTATGTAAGACTTTTGTAAGACCTTGCTTGTAACTGCAAATGTACGACCTTGACCTATTTTTCAAGGTCAGGTGGGCATATAGTCTAAAATCAATGTGGACGTGATAACTCAAGGAAGATTTGACTTAGGAACTTGAAATTTTATGTGAAGATGTTCCTATATATGATCTTGCTTGGGATTGCAAGTGGGTGACCTTGACATATTTTTCAAGGTCACGTGGGCATGTCATCTAAAATTGACACACATGCAACAACTCTGCAAGGATTTGACTTAGGAGATTGGAGTGTTGCATGTTTATGTACCATAATACCAACTAGGTTGAGATTGTAAATGGGTGACCTTGACCTGTTTTCAAGGTCACATGGCCACTTTTAAAAAATCATTGCAGATGCACTCAAGAAATATTTGTCTTAAAGAGGTTGACATTTTGTGTGATTATGTTTCTCTGTACGACTTTTGTAAGACTTGCTTGTGACTGCAAATTTATGACCTTGACCTATTTTTCAAGGTCACGTGGGCATTTCGTCAAAAATCAACATTTTGAAATGTAAATAACGAGTGTACCTTCATCATATCTGTAGATCATTGGAATCGGTATGCCATTTATAAAAATAAGGGTGACAATAGTAAGGTGCACGGGGAGACATTTGATTTTCTGTTAGAAAATCAGCCTGTTCTAGTTTTAAGACAGTTTCCTTTGCTTACAGATATATAAAAGGAATGTCAAAATTGCAGAAGTCTGTGCGTACCCTGGACTTCTTTACCAACAGACAGTGGACTTTCTCAAATGATAATGTCTTCATGTTACAAGAACAGCTCAGTGAAGAAGATAGAAAGGTACATGTCACATAAATTGCCCAGGATTTTTGGTACTACAAGCTTGCATCCTGTCAATCTATCTGAAAGTGCTTGTCTGGGCCATATTTCCGATACACCAAACTGTAAAACTTTCAGATGCTTCGTGAAATAAACAGGTGTATCATGTACCAATATTAGGCCACCTCGACCTTTGACCTTTGCCCTGTCGTAGAAAATACTTGTGCTGGCCATATTTCATATACATGTACATCTGTACTATAATACTTACAGGTACCAAACCTGGTGTCTGGCTACTTCTTGGTATAGGGGTGTGGCATATACCAAAATTAGGCCACCCTGACCTTTGACTCCACATACAAATTATTGTGCAGGCCATACTTCCTTTATTGTAAAAACTAGACATGATTTGGTGCATGGATACTGCTTGTGATTGGAGTGTGTTATATATTATATTATACCACCTTGACTTTGGACTCATTACCAGGTCATCCAAAATTCTTGTGCCAGCCATATTTCCCTCAGTGTAATACATGTACATAACAAACTTAGTGTGTAGATACTTCTTGTGATAGTGAATATGGAACATACCAAAATCATGTCCTCTTGACCTTTTGACCCTTGATCTTCACACAAAATGCTTGTGTTGGACAGATTTGCCCTAATGTAAGAACTAAAGCTCCAAAATTGTGTTTGGATACTTCTTGAGATAGCAGGGCATCATGTACCAAACTGAGGTCTCTGTCACCTTGACCTTTGACCCTGTGGTACGAAATGCTGGTCGGAAACACATTTCCTATGCTGTAAGAATTACAGATGCCACTCAAAAAGTCCCCCCCCTCCCCCCCCCCCCCCCCCTATGGAGAATTGAGGAAAAAAAATTGTGGGCGCCGAAGGTAATCCGTTTTCTGAATGTTATTTTTTTTGTGATGAGTTCATATCAGTTTTTCATACCTAGAGTACCAACTATATTTTATTGATGTTGCAGCAATTCAACTTTGATGTAAAATCAGTTCACTGGGCAACATACATGGAGAACTACGTATTGGGCACCAAGAAATATGCATTGAAGGAGGAACTAAAAAATTTGGCCCTGAACAGACAGAGGGTTCAAAGGTAGGAGCTCCGTAAGACAGCATCATGACTATTGAACCTCCCCTGCACTCTATATATTCTGTATCATACATACATTACAATTTGACTGCCATAATTTTAGTTTCAAAGCAGAGCTTTTACCACAAAATGATTTAAAATTTTTAAGACATTGGAAGATCATGTGATGAAAATTTTGAGCTCCCATGAATGTGCACATAATAAACATGAATTGTTCTGGAGGTGAGATGCATGCACATCTTACTTAGGGCTTCACAAAAGTTGACAGAAGGTTGTGTGCACAGCCAAAAGATGCTGCAAATTTGACTGTGATCAGGGTTGCCTGCACAGCAGCTACAACTTGCCTTCAAAACATCCTGGCATTAGACATTGTCACCTTGTGCTTGTACACTATATTCTTTACTGACTGATATTTGTGTGGTGTGTACTTGCATACACGTATCTATCATATAGGTACTCATTGCCTTGCCCTATTATTTCAGGTTGACCAGAATACACTCCCTCATCAACTGGATACTTCTCATTGTCATCTGGAGGCTCCTTGTGTCCAGAGTTCAAATATTCCGTTCCACGTGGCAGTTCTTCCTTTCCCTGGCTGTGAGGATTCTGAAAAAAATACCAGGAGTGGCAAGATCTTGAAACATGCACCATTGGTGTAAGTGTATAGGAGAATATTTAGTCAGGCAAATGCAAATCTATGTTTTAAGGAATTCAAAATAATAAGAGAAAAAATATTTACAATGTAGAACACTATGTCAATGTCCTTCTAGTCCAGAGATGCATTCTCCTCGGAGGCATATGGACTTTCTGATACACAATATTTGTTTTTCTGAGACACCCTGACATGTAAATATCCAGACTTTTCAACTCATGTGCATCATTAAATTAACGGGCAAATGTTTGGCCTTGTGTGTTTTACTGAGCTGCTGTAAATGCAGTATAGTCATAAAATTGTACATTAAATTTTGGGTTGCCAGATTGCTACGATTATGGGCATTCTTGTACTCCATAAAAAAAGAAAGTTTTTAGTAATTACAAGAATAATACAAAAGCAAAAGTTGTCGGTGAATGTATGGTCTATTTTGCACACTTCCAATGGTCTCCAGAAGCCAAGGTGCCAGCCATTTCATTGGCTACCACATAGTAAAGTCTAGGCTACTTCACTTGAGTTTCTACTGAACGGTAAAGGATTCAATTAAAAACAGTGGCTACTTTAACAAAATAACCTGCCTCATAGAAATAATTTATAGAAGTCTCACCTTCTGTGCTGGAAGATTCACTTTTGGAAACCATGATAAGGTTATCATGTGCAAGATGTTGAAAGACCGATTGTCAGTTCGTTTTATGACATGGATGTCTATAGTTTGGTTACTTCCTGACAGTCTAGTCTGGGCTTTCTGATGGGTTCAGATATTGCCGGACAGTAATCCAAACTTCCTAGGTGAGCGTCCACAGACAGTTCTGACTGAGACAAGTCCATGGACTGATTCAGACTGATGATGATGTGAATGTGCCATACACTATGGAATATGTTGAACAGATTTATGTCGACTGGGTGTCCTGTTGAAACTGATAGTAAAAAAATGTTAAGCCGAACTCTGTTGTGCTATGATAATTTTCTGATTTTTTATGTATTTATTTCTGCTGCAATGTCATTTTGCAGATGGACAAGTTTGTCCTTGTGGCACGGGACTTTGCATCTTTGTAAGATAATCTGAAAAGAGGAAATGAAGCCATAAATATAAATTGTTTCACTGCGAGTTAAAAGTATTGTAGCAATAGAACTTTATGTGATTGGATTCAGTCTCAGGACTGTAACTTGTGCCATGTGTTGTCTATAACGTATGGAAAAATGGATTGAGAGCAGTAAATGTGTGGCTATAATATGTACTGATACTAATTTTCTACCTGGTGACCACTACATTATTTCTCTCAAAGCATGTCAGTTTTATGTGTCTATTGACTATTTAAACATCCTTTTTATGTCTCCCAGTGGAACCAGGGAGACATATTTTCATGTCTGTTTCTTATGCATATTGTTGTGGTTCTGCCTTAACACTGGTTTCCATGCAATAAGTCTTGAAGAACTCTAACAAACTTTATGTAAGTTGGCAGGAATACATATCTGGGTAACTTTTTAACAATTTTTAATTTTATCTGTGTGACCTTGATTTAATTCTCAAGGTCATAGGGTCATTTGTGTGAAATCTTCTGTGGGATAACTACTGTAGAACACAGCAAAGCTTAATGAAAGTTAGTAGGATTATGTATGTGGGTGGGATCTCAGTTGGGATTGTATGTAGGTGACCTTGGCATAATTGTCAAGGTCACAGGGTCACTGTGAAATCAGTGTTCATGCAATAACTACTGAAGAACCTAACAAAACTCGGTGAAACTTGGTAGGATTAAGTATCTTGGTGAGGCCCAGATATGGATTGTATCTCAGTGACTTAACGTAATGCTCCAGACCACAGGATCACTTACATGAATCTGGTCTCCATGCACGTTATCAGCTGCCCCCTTCAGAGACAAACTGTTCCAACGGGAGACATTTAATTTTGTCCTGCAAAATCGGTAAACTCTATTTTTTCTCCGAATAGGTATCGTTGTTTGTCTTAACAAGTTAGATGTCAATCATATCAGTCTTTTATACCTATACATTCTTATTTTGATATATTAGAATATTTTTAACTTAACTTTTGTGGTCGTGATCATTATGTACAAACAAGATCTATTGATTTTGTTGCCTTTCACCCTGTTATATATTAATATGTAGATTTGTTTTGCACCATAAAAAACTATTAAACAAGATTTACAGTCGTATGTCTTGGTTCTATAGGTTTAGCACCCAAGATGGAGCTGGTTTGAACTGAGATTAAAGATTTCCAAGGAGCACTGAAGTCAAGTTCAAATATTAAATGGTATTTGTTTGAGCCATTGCTTGAAAATCTCCAGACATTATCTGACCAATTGATCTGCAAACAAGCACCAAAGTTTTGTCTTGCAAACAAGAAATGTGATTCAAGTGATGTTAGACACTTTTCGTTGGTAACCATTGTGATACAGGAGGCCGCAAACCTGATAGCAGCTGTTTTATGAGCAACATGAGGCAAAACTTATGCACGTTGTGTCTTTTTTCTTTTTAAAAGTCTGATGGTCAGAAGTGTTTTACCACATGGAATAAGCCAGAGGTTCATAGTGTTCAACCATTGTGTGGACCAGCAAAGTACAGGGTCATATCGATAGTTGTCAAGTTTTATTCCATTGACTGTACATGTGAGAAATGAAAGTTGGACTGATTTCTCAGTGGATGGTAGGTCTAGGGGTGGTCCTCACACTAAAATATTTTGGGCTGGAGTTCAAAAGAAAATTGTATAAAATACCACCTCTTGCTTATAGTCCCTGTGGCAGTGTACACTTGTAGTATAATATACATGGACAATTTACTCAGATTGAACTTATTTCTGTGTACTCGCCCAATATGTATGTAATTCGCACAGTCCATATCCATTGATGTCAGCCATGCTCCACACATAACCCCCTTTTTTATGGCAACAAACTACATGTAAAACAATGGGACAAATATGTAAGTTACATGAATATGCCAAATGCTTGTTTATTCTTGCAGAGTGAATGAAGCACTACCAAGATAGAATCACTGGTGAGGGGTAGAATGCCCTCATAACGTAATCTCGATATTGACTTAGAACACCATAGGATGGGCTTGTACAAGAGTAACAGAAATTCTGCGGTATGTGTGCAGAGTGACCTGTTTCAAATCTGTGACTGCTTGGTAAATCCAGAAGCAAAGGCCCTGCTGGTGTGGTGCAGTGTAGACTTTGTATCTAGTCACCAATAACCTTGGACATTAGGTCAAGAGCCCCATCATCATGTACAGATTACTAAGCACCCAACCCAGGCCAAGAAAAGCTGCTGACTTGGGACGTGTTATCTTGACAGATGTCATCTACAAGTGTCATTTAACTCTTTAAGTGCCAATTTTTGGACCGAGTCAACAGCTTTTCTATGTTTCTCTGGAACTAGAGGCATGCTGGTACCTGATTGAAAGGTCTTTTTACGAGGAATACAAATCTGGGATCCTAGTGATAATTCAGACTAGTTTAACTTCTGTAGATGAACTTTAGACATGATTGGCACTGAAAGAGTTAGATGTTTTTCTTTTATGCTGATTCTAGTGTGAAACCCCAAAGTACTGGACATGTGACCGCGAGGGGTTTTGGCTGGTTTAACCCTTTCCCTTGCCTGCGTAGACAGACCCTTCTCACCGCGGTCCGACTGAGGGCGAAAAAAACATAACCCCGCTCGAAGGGTCTGCCGAGGACCTGCATTAATCCGTTTCACAGGGCAATAAAACTGGTCATAAAACTTAGGTGCGAAGATTTCTGATATGGTTACTACGGGACGGCGGCCAATAGCGAATTTGTGTAATGGACGGAGGGCCCAACAGAAAAACTGTGTATTGCACGCAAGGCCAAGACGGGCGACGGTCATAAATATGCATGAGTAAACACTGTGGTGACCAATCAGCCAATCAGTGTAGCCGCGTACGTCACTTCCGCTCCAGATCTGTCCCACGTTGGTAAACAGTGGCATGTTTTGACAGCACTTACAGTAGCGGGAATATACAGATACAGATCTGAAATATACAGCTCGTTTTACTGAAGTTTACCGTGCCTATGGGTTTTAAACACATCACTATTGCGGGGAGAGAAATGCCGACGAAATGGCACCTGTTTTGACGGATTGTCTCAACGAAATCGGACAATTTATCAATTTATACATATATACATAAATGTAATTTTCTTCACCACAATTTGACCTGCTTTCAGGCAAGTGAAAATTGTTGGTGCATTTTACATGAAGTAATGCATTGTTGTACATGTTAATGGTGTACTTGTGCTAATACTTTGAACAATATCAATATATAATATTCAATTCCACTTGAAGCATTCAAAATTACTCCTGATTAAAGATGAGAGTGAAATATCATCAACTATACATACAACACACTGTGAACACAGCCACAGAAGTGTTCAAAAAGAGAGAAAAATGAAGATATGGTCTTTGAAATTTATCCAAAATTGATAAGACAAATCATATATCCAAAGTTCAACAGCAGTTTCAAGTGTAAATTGATTAGCAAATTGCTGTGCATATATATATAGGCTATGTATATATATATATATTTTTTTTTTGCCTTTGTCATATGCAAGGAAAATATATATTCACATTGGATATTAAATAGTTCCAACATTTGTTTTTCAAGTATTATCCTGTTATACACTGTGTAAATTGTATTATAATTCTCTGTATATTAAAACCAGCTTTTATTTTTGGTCCTGTGTGACAGTACAATTCGTCATACATGTATTTGAATGAAATATTCAAATGTATCAAATTAGCACCATACTAAAATTAAAAGAACATACAAAAAGGCAGCAGATTTTTCGTCAAACTGTTTACTAACCATTTGGGTACACAATGTACTTCATCTGCTACGATGGTTGTGACATTCTTCTGGTATTTGTCCGACAACAGCATGTCTCTCCATCTTTGATTCTTTAGCCAAGTTTCAGGAGATGCCATCACTATTTGATACTTCCCATCTTGCACTCCGTCATCATTTTCCCCCAGAATACACGCGGAAATCCCCATTGAATTTAGTTCAACAAGGTGCGATTTTAACAAGCTAACTAGCGGGCACACAAGAACAACTATCCCATCGTCTTTGCCCTGGATGATATCGTATAACTTGGGGATTAGTTGAAAGGTGATGGACTTCCCACTGCCTGTAGGTAGTATAACAAACGTATCCCTTTTGTTCACTATTATTTCATATAGTGCTCTATTTTGTTCTGACGATGTCTCAAAATCTTTGCCGCACGCATGAACTGCTTTTTTAACAAAGTCCCGGAATTCGTCATCCATGTTTAGGCTGTTGCAGGCAGCGTACGGTAAACCGCGATGGCGATGCAACAGGTACGGTCAGAGCTATTCTGCTCTGGAATCACCCTACACACATCGCATCCCACAGTAGCCAATTCACCCCTATAGGCACTAATTCAATTACTCGCTGATTACCTTATCTCAATATCAAACACTTTTTAATTGCTACCGTACCGCCCGCCAATACACAACTCGTTCGCACCTGGGTTAATTACTTAGATACAACCATGTCTACGATGCTAAAATTATCCCAGAAGGCTACTCGCATTTATGACTTCCGCTTCACAGCGCAGCCAATCAGGGCGGCCCGTTTCACGGAGCATCAGCGCTAGGATCTGAACGCTGATGCAGCTCCTCGGCAGACCAAGTCCGCCGTCAATAGAAATCCACAATATGAATAGCGCGGCGGTATTGGTCTGTCTACGAAGGCAACCCTTTCCCCCTAAAACCGGCTGGTGGTCAAATGTCGTCTGCTTCAGCGTTTTCAACTAATTTCAACAGTGATAAAAAACAATTTTGACTGAGAATTGGAGATGAGCCCTATGAGGATCACATGCCCCAGGTCAACAGCTTTCCTTGGCATGAGTTGGGCACTAAGTGCCCAACCCATGCCAAGGAAAGCTGTTGACTCGGTTTTAATTTAAGGGTTAAAGGGTAAAGGGCTCAGAGTACCAAGAAATGTTTCCAGGTGAAGCAACTGGCCAAGCAGTTTCAGAATAGGTCTCTTTAAGATTGTCCATGAAAATTTTTGAAAATAAATTAACAGTGACTGGAATTGACCTGGGGGACATGCCCACCAAGGCTGAACAGGATCTGGCCAAAGGGTTTTGAAATGGCAAAAATGTGATTGTTAATGGATTGATGACCAATAATCTGAAAGCCGCACTTACTGACAAGTTTGTGGAGGAATAAAAAGGTCCAAGGGTAGTTGTCATGAAAAAACATTTTGAATTTCTGGCAAAAAATCCAAAGTAACCATGATTGTTTTCAACTTGACCAAAATTCCCACATAAGTTCAAAGTATTTTTTCCTGAATGTCGCCCAAGGTATATGAAGAAATTGTTGCACGTTAAGTTTCAATCTCGCAGTGTGTGCATTTCTTTATACAATGGTACCTGTCTTGAGAGACCCCTCCAATGAGAGACCGCATATCTTTTTAAGACCGCTCTCTCAGAACACTGTGCTATCTTCTCCATGTTATTATACGTCTAATGAAAGACCACCTGTTTTGAGAGACCACATTTTCACCTGCCCTAGGGGTGGTCTCTCAAGACAGGGACCACTGTAATGGGTTCTCGGATTGGCTTTTATACAGACTTGTGTTTGCCATTCTCGGTATGAACTTTGAATAGTCATACTGACCAGAATACGAAACAGAGGGAATTTAATTATTTCTTGCATTGTAAATTTTGTCGGTAGTAACGAAATCTTAACTGCAGCCCTAATTGAGGGGAAAATGTGAATGTTTGCTGAAGTTTGAAGTCCGTATAGCTGTACAGTGTTGTGCAGCTTTGTTGAAATGATGAATTCCATTCTGGTGAAAGATTGCATGCAGTTATATGTTGTGAGCGTGTTTCAAGTACCAAAATGCCGAAAGTCTGTGGGTCTGCTTTATATGGCAAGTCCTGCCCCAGTTACTTTTGTGGCATCTAGAGCTGGACTTGCCGAGCAAAAAGGTGGAGCCATTGGTCAAGAGACCATACAGCATTGAGTAAATGGAATACTGTATGTGGGGCTTTACAGTTGCAGTGCCATGGATCTGCTCTAGTCAAGGAGCTTGCTTGAAGATGGAGTTCGCATTTTGACAGTTTCATTGGAATGGGACTGTAAACAAAAAATATGTGCCAAGAAATAAAAGCAATCAAATAAAATATCCTCTCTCACTATAGCAGTTGTCTTTTTATTTGAAGTCCCCAGATGCAATATTCTGGTTCTGTTTTTTAGAAGTCTTTTAGAATCTCATCTTACTGACAGGATAATATTATGGGGCTTTGGTAACTTGAGTAGGTTGCAAAAAGTGCAGGAACAAGCTATCCGAGCAGTAGTTAAAAACAAATATAATGCACAGACAGATCCCAGTTTAAAAAATCTATTAATAATGAAAGTTGGTTATTTATTTCATTTTTCATTAATTTACAATAAATTTCACATTAATCAACTGCCTTATTACTTTCATAGTTTTCACTTCAATCTAGCAAACTTGGTTGACTTGACAATAAGAAATATTCGGGCCCCCAGTATATATATAGAGGAGATCAAATTACAAATCTACCAAACTTGAGACCTCGCATACCAATCACATGAACAAACATATTACTAGGAACTGTATAAGATTTAAAATCCCAGATTTGATTAACTCCAATGTCCTATTCAATTTGTTGAGAGAGATAACCAGAATAGATTTATGTACATACAAGAAAACCGTTCAACAAAATATAATCGACCATTAGAATGAAAGGTGTTGGCTAGCAAACTGTTGTACTTGCAGACAAACTTAATATGTGAATGTTTACAGGTTATTGTTCATAACAAATTTGATTTGGAACCCAACAAGTTTGCCAACGTAATACTGGTAACTAACTCGAAGGTTCTCGCCTTCAGATTCTCTCTTTATTCTTGACCAATCAATACATATGTAAAAATATACACAATTGAATAAAACTAACAAATAGGCCAAAGGGGCTTTGTCCTCTCTCTGAAATGAAACCAGACTTTTATGTACCCCTGGAACATCCCAATATACTTGCATATATTATTTTAACCTCTATGGCCATAAGTCAATATTTTTCTGTTCTATTGTAAAGGAGGCTTTCCTGAATGCAGCTATACATGCCTGAAGCAGAAACTCATCAACAATACCAGTACCAGATGGTTTCAACTGTTTGTAGTGTCTTCAAAACATCCATTGTATACTGTATTGTTAGAATAAATTAATCCTGAATTGAGATGCAATTGTCAATTCAAATCTTGCTCTACAATCTACACTAGAAAGGGTATGTTACTAACCATATGTGTACAAACTCATCTTTGTTAAATAATGGTTATCGATTTGTGCAGTTATAATGACTAGTTAAACACAAATATACATGTAAAAAATGTGTATTCCTAGGCCCATGGGTGACTTCAACAAGTCCCCATGGGCCTAGTATTCTGCTGTCGGGCAAATTGATGAATTGAAGTGCATCATGGGGTGGAACCTGCTTATGTGATCATATGGATTATGGCCCTCACAAGTATCATAAATGAGATTTTGATTTCCCACACAGGCCCACTAAATTTGATGAATATCCACCAAAAATTAAATGTGCTCGAGTATTCACAAGATTTTAACATTTTGACTCCTAGTAGTATATTTATTGACCGAGGTCCAAAGCAATATATAATATATTGCAACAGAATAGCATAATTGAAGATTACTAAAAAAACATCAAAATTTCATAGAAGACTTTGAAATCATTTAAACCTTTAGCTTGTGATATTGATGCTAAAAATGTCTTAGTGTCTTTACCATAAGCTTCGTGTATGTATAAGCTGAACCAGGGGACGCCACTGAATCACGTGTGGTTCATCCTGTATCTGTCGACAGGTACACAGTCTCCGAGTGGGAGGTAGGCGGGCCCACCTTCCTGTCTTTTTTCTCAGTCTGTGCTGACAAAATGTAAACGAGTGAAGGTTATATAACAATACTGTAGGTGACATCACCAATTACAAAGTCAGCCTTGATTTTCACACACTTGACAAGTCCAGAAAGTTTCATGGGGCCAGAACTGTGGAATGTAGCGCGTTCACAGAAAAAAAGTTATAAGAAGGATAGACAGGCGTAAATGGTTGCAAAAACTCTAACTCATAATCAGTAGAGTGATATGAAAGTAGATTTAAATTGAATCCCAGATAATGTGGTCCAACGTGTGATGGTGTTATAGTTGAAGTGATATTCAGCTGGACCATTTGGAACTGTGTGCTGGTGATCAGAGACGGCTGAAAGTGTACCCTTCATTTCTGCAGGATCAGTCTTGTATCTTTTTATCTTTGTACAGATAAGAACCAATTAAAAAAGAAAAAATTGGGGAGCTTCAGCAAATTTCATTTCCAGACTACAACTCCCAAGAAAGTTGGCCAAGGCCTATCATGGAATGGTGAGACCAGTCAACATGTGTCCTTTGCTGAACGTAGACTCCATTTAGACCTGCCCTGGCCAAGGGCAACAGGTGGTCTTTCTGAGGAGGACCAAATGTGCTATACAAAAATTAAAGCCCCTCGCGTCCCTACTGTATTCAGGAATTTTTTAACTTACTTGTGTGATACATATGTATGCATGAAGGTTGCACCTTCCTCAACACAGGTTTGCTGAATTTCCTTGTTTTAAAATAGACAATACCTATATTTTTAGTCTGCCATAATTTCAAAAAAATCTAAATTTGGAAACCCTCATAGTTGTCGGACTTGCGTTGTTAAAAACTCGTCATGCATGTTTCATTATATTAAGTCCCCTGGCTTTACACCAATGGGATACATGATAAGGATTACATATGTGCATGGCAAGTTCAACTTAATAAGCCAGACTTCTGGAAACTGGAATTCAGTAACATTATCTTGATGAAGAACTTCATGTTAGCAATTCACTGTATTTCCACTACTTCATGTTGAGAAAAAAAGACCTAAAAATATATATATTTTGGCACTTTGGAAAACCTTCATTGTCCGATATTTTGATATTCAAAACCAAGCATGTGTGCCTGAATGGTAGCTGTCGGTTCTATTTTCAAATATACATTCCAGTTCCCATAATATACCAGCTCTTACCAAGAAAGCAGATTTGTCAAATACTCAACTCAAAGTCAATACAGGCAGAGTACAGCTGGAATGAACAATTGTTGACCACATGTAGACAAATTTATCACCAGATGGCAGTATCTACCAGTACCAAAATGCATGTTTATCTAATATATGAAGAGAAAGTTAACAAACCCAAATTTGTAAGCCCAA
Organism: Hermodice carunculata; assembly: GCA_964020975.1. Taxonomy (NCBI): domain Eukaryota; kingdom Metazoa; phylum Annelida; class Polychaeta; order Eunicida; family Amphinomidae; genus Hermodice; species Hermodice carunculata. Next base: position 57,377,072 of record OZ026612.1, read on the forward strand.
GTACCATTTGAACACTATCAAGTCCGATATTCAAAGAGCCAAGTCCTATCCCTTACCACTCACTGAAAAACTGTATACGTGTAGTTCTAAATCATTTTAACAAATCCATATTTCTCTAATATTAAGAGAAACTTCACAAACCCACATCTGTAAGCCCAAGTACCGTTTGAACACTATCAAGTCTGATATTCAAAGAGGAAAGTCCAATTTCATACCACTCACTGAAAAACTGTACAGTTGTAAATCATTATAACAAATCGTTCTGTATGAGGAACAAATCATGTGCATAAAATTTGAGATTTAGAAGCAAGTTTTAGGCTTTAATTAGCCTTTATATAACAACCAGTTCTCCAACTTAAAGTAAAATGCAAATGTAACTAGAAAAAAATTTGCTTAAAAGCAAATCTGTCTGTGTGTGTCAAAAATTTGCACAATTACAAACATATGCAGTGTTGCAACACTTATACAATATCCGTAATTTGAGCCCAACATGATCGAAATTGGATTAAAAGTGACAGAGTTATGGCTAGATGAATATTTCAAAGGTCCAAATGACCTTGATCTTTGACATCTAAAGGTCACATGTAAATTATAAAAATGTGCAGTGTTACAGTAGCTACAATTTGTGTCCAATATGATCCAAAATTGGATGATAATTGACCGAGTTATAGCTACATGAATATTTCAAATGGCAAAATGACCTTGACCTTTGACCTCTAGAGGTCACATGTAAATTACAAAAAATGTGCAGTATTACAGTAGCTACAATTTGTGTCCAACATGATCAAAATTGGATGGAAATTGACTGAGTTATGCCTGGATAAATATTTCAAACATACAAATAACCTTGACCTTTGACCTTTACAGGTCACATGTAAATTACAAAAATGTGCAGTGTTACAATATCTACAATTTGGGTCCAACATCATCAAAATCGGATGAATTCTTTGGAAGCCAGAAGCAATTGAATTTTTTTAATTGCCCTAATTTGCATAATTTTCAAAATCTTGACTATTCAGAACAATATGCAAAACTTCACTGCAGGTGCTATAGCCATGCAAAGTTTGAATTTCCTAGCTTGCACGGTGTCTGAGTTTAAGACGACACAAAAATCTGGCGGAAAGAAAGATAGGAAAGAAAGAAATAAAGAATATTGGGTAAAACAATATGTCTGTGTTCACACACAGACATAATAATGGGACCTAGAAGAGTCACATCATTAAGCGCATCATACCTGGAAACTGGTCACATCAAGGTTGTTGTGTTTCAGTATTAAAATTAGGCCTACAGGCCCTTTTTTTTTTAGCTCAGCTGACTTGTCAGTCAGCTGAGCTTATAATATGGCCCGTCGTCTGTCCACAATACACATTTACGACTTCTCCAAAACTCTCAGCCAGATTCACATCAAATTTGGTTGCAATGTACCTTGGGTGGGTCTTTGCCAGGTTTGTTCAAGTGGTCATGCTCCATTTATTTTTGGAATTTTTATGAATTTTCGGGGTTTGGGGGGCAAATCTTAAAAAATCTTTTCCTAAACTGCTCATCCAATTGCTTTGACATCACACAGTAACACTCCTAGTTCTCAATTTGTTCACAAGGTGGTGCCACAATTTTTTTGATTTTTTTAAATGATCTTTTCTGTGGTCTCACTATTTTTGACTTCCCCAGAACTGTTACTCAGATTAAGCTCAAACTTGGTGGATAGGATTCTTAAGAAAGAGTCACACCAAGTCATCACTTGGGTGGATTCCTGATTTTTAACTATTTTTTCAATTTGGTTGCCTGCAAAGCAGACCAAGTTCCGTGTTACTTCACTTGGTCTGCCCTTCACCAACAAGATTTTATTTATAGTAAGTGAAACAAAACTGTACTGTGACCCTCCTACTAGACTGAGACACAAATCAGGAAGTTCATCATTATCGCTTTGACCAGTAGCAGCCTCTATTCCCTAGTGTCCTGGAGCCTGTTACCATAGTAACCGTACTCAGCCAATTAAAAACTGAGTCACTTTTCCAATGCTAAAACACTGACCTTGTCAAAGAAGGACAAACCTGAGCGGAGTAGACAAAATACGGAGCTTAGGTCTGCTTTGGAGGCAATGAATTTGGATACTTACCTGTAAATGCACATTTCCCATTGATTAGTATGCAAGTCAATGGGCATTCTAATGCTATCATGTATTTTCTCCACCAAGTGGCAATGTTCTTTTTAAAGTTCTCTTTACATATTCTATGTCTCATGCCCCTGTAAAATTTAAATTTTTAATGAATTTTTCTTTAGGCAAATCTTAGAAATACTTCTAAATACCATATGCACTCAGCTTATGCTCAGCACAGGTCTATTCAGTTGCAACTTTGACTTTGTGAACAAGCTTAGGTCAGCTGAGTAGAGTCCACTAGTTTATTTTCATTTTTTTTTTGACAAAATCAAATCAAATCTTCTCCAAAAGCACTAGGCAAACTGCTTCAGAATTGCATAGGGACACTAGTGGTTACAAGGGCAAAACTTACATGGTACATCAGTGACCTTGACCTCATTCTCAAGGTCACAGGTCTACTTACATGAATTTTACTGTTTGCATCATTACTTAGCCTATGACTTTCATATTGCACATGGTGTCCTATATGTGGGGATAATTGCCCAGTACACAAATGAACTTGACCTTATTTCCAAGGTCACAGGGTCTCATTTCTGAATTTTATTGTTTACCTGATGATTTGAAGACCTTTGAACTATGACCTTGATGTTCTTCATGGCGGTGGTCCTCTGGTAAGGCCAGACTTGCACAGTACATGGATGACCTTGACCTCATTCTCAAGGTCACATGGACTAGTACGAGGAATTTCATAAGTCAGCTGAGCACAGGCTGTTAACAAGACTCTTAACTCACTGTATTTCACAGCCAATGCAATTACTGTATATGACTAAATCTATTAATTCATTAATCTCATTACATTTAATTAAAAAGTTTTAAAAATTCAAGGCTTAAAGAGCCACCATGAGAATTTATAAATGGATTGTCAGCAGGAAACCATATCTGTAATCCCTGTCGTTTAGCAAGCTTCACAGCCTCAAATCCATCAAAATGCATAAAGGGTTGTTTTTTAACATGACATGAAAATACTGTACATTTATGTATTACTGTGACCCAAATATTTGACCTAGTAACCTAATTTTACTTTACGACACATTTCCATGTTAAGTTTCACATTTGTGTAAAATTTCATCAATCTAAGTAAAAGGACAAAAATGTTATGGCCCCGACAAGTTTTTACATGGATTTCACATTGTGACCTAGATTTTAAACCTAGTGACCTACTTTTGCCATGCTACACTCCAGCACCCCAAGAAGTATGCACATAACAAAGTTAGTAGCTGTAGGTATTATGGTATAAGAAATTTGGTGCTGACAAGGTTTTACATAGAATTTTATACTGTGACCTATATATTTGACCTAGTGACCTAATTTCCCCTCATGACACACTTTTGGGTCAAGGTACATTATCATGTAAAATTTCATAAAAATAGGTCCAAAAGTTAAAAAAATTACAGTCAGGACCTGAAAATTCTGTTTATTTACATATCGTGGTGACCCAAATATTTGACCTAGTGACCTAGTTTTGCTTTATGACACTTTCTTAGACTAAGCTTCACATTTGTGTAACATTTCATGACTCTAAGTAAAAGGACAAAAAAGTTATGGCCCGGACAAGATTTTTCATACATATGTATTCTGTGACCCAGATATTTGACCTAGTGACCTACTTTTGGCACACGATACACCTCTATCCTAGGAAGTACAATCACATTAAATTTGGTAGCTGTGGGTGTTATGGTGTTGGAAATATGGCCCGGAGAAGCTTCGGACGGACGGACGGACTGACGGACTGACGGACGGAAGGACGAAGTGCAAACCTATAGTCCCCCACCAAGTGGGCGGGGGACTAACAAGCAGTCCCATGTAGATCCGTATCTAATTTATTGTCAAGTTAAAAAAAATTTCAATTCAGAAGTGAACCACCTTATCCACAAAATAAGACTGTGAGAGTTCTAAGCTCAGCTGACCTTGGATGCACAGGCTGAGGTGGTCTTGACACCGTTGGAATTAGATGTTTACCTTTCTTAAAGGCTATCATGATGTGCATAAATATATGACATTTTTTAGTTATTTCTGGATTAGTAAGTACACTTGCCTCTCGACCATCATTGCCAAAACCTCGGTGTCAGGGCATAACGCCCAAGACAATCGAGTTGAGTTTACTCACCTGATTGTTCCAAAGGCGTACATGCCCTCCTCCAGCACTTTTAAGTCTCGCAAGTAGTGCTCAGTGAAAGTCATAGACAACTGTCAGCATCAAGCCCACAGGATATCAAAAGTGACATTCCTTAAGGCCCACCAGGAGGCATTGAAGGCTCACATCTCATGAGCTCTATCTATGACATGCTCCAAGTCAGAAGGCCTCTACAGGGCAGTCTGGTAGGCCTTAAGGATTGTCTGGTTAATCCACAAAGAGATCGTGCTTCTGCAAACATGCTCCCTATGATGGTTACCCAGAAGCAAAAAGAGGGCAGACCCCCAACCCCTGAATCCTCTGTGCGTGAAAGGAACAAGCACAGAGCTCTCATTGGACCCTTGGCTCTTTCCTTCATGGACGGCACCGTATCCATGCCACGGTGGCAAAAGCCCTTAAAGGCTGTAGCCTGATCGATCTTGAGCCACTTCGTTCTTGCAAGGAAACCCAAGTGAGAACTCTGTGTCAACTGAGAGTGGTGAGGCAACCATTGGATTCGGTCATGTGCTAGAGCATGGATCTCCCTTCTTTGAGCCCCTGAAGTGAGTATTAATAGAAAACAAGTTTTCCACGTCCAGTACTTGAGGTCCACCCATCTGGGCTCCTTTAGACACTCAAAGGTCCACTACTTCAACATGACGAAGCGCAACGGAAGGTCCCACCATGTCCGTCCATGTAGAAGGAGAGATGAGCAGACAGATAAGGATCCCTCCCAATGCAAATGTCTAGGACCTTTGTGGGGGTTGAGGAGATGGCTGAAATCCCTGTACAGTCCTCAAGCTCTTGACAAGTACTACCCACTGCTAAAGCAGGAAGTCTGCAATGTCTGCTGTGCACGGAGACCAAGGATGTATGCTCCACTGGTGCACCAGTCTGACAACATCTTCCAAGTAAATAGACAGAGGATTGAGGCCTGCCTCTGGCAATTCTATCTGGGACTGGTTCTGATAAACCTCTGTCACGGATGTGCAGTGTGACAACCACCAAGCATAGAGGTGAGCACTTGACAAGATTCATGTGGAACATCCTCATCCCGAGGTTGTACCAGAAGTTTTGGTCATGCTGCTAGACATAGTGGGGGCTCAGCACTTAATTCCAAGAGGTCAATGGACCAATCTGTCCACGTCGTGAAGGCACAACCAGGATCAAATTGCAGTTGTGTGACTGAACCTTCCACAGTACCCACAGGCGTATCTGCCGAAATGGAAAGGTGTACACACAAAGGCTGCTCCAGTCCATGGCTATAGCATCCACTGCTAGGGCATGGGGGGCCCAGACTGGCAAAACGTAAACCGGTGGTTTTGTGTTTTTACTTATCGCGAACAGATCCACATGTGGAATTCCCAATCTGGGCCACATGGCCTGCATGACCTGTAGGTGGAGCGACCACTCCCTACTGGCTCACCTCTTCTCCAGAGATGGTCAGCCAGAAGGTTTTGTTGTCCCGAGATATACCATGCTTGCATGCAGATGTGTTCTGAGCACCATCGACTGATGCATCCAGCAAGTTCCATCAGCTTGCAAGAATGCGCTCAGCCTTGCTGGTTGAGGTAGCCAATCACGGTTCTGTTGTCACACTTCACACAAATGTTTGTGCTCCACTCGGTCCTGGAAGTGGAGGAGCGCTAAGCGAATGACCTCCAGTTCCAACCAATTAATGTGGGGAGATGCGGATTGCTCCAGCTGAAGGCCCAACGCCATCTGGCTCTCCATGTGGGCTCCCCACCCAGACAAAGAAGTCCTTGTGGATGGTATTTAAGCTGGGCATGAAAAGGAGCCAGCCTCTGTCCTGACATGACGTTCTTCCAAACGGTCCACCATCAAAGGTGCTGTTGGTCCTTGGGGAGGACCGGCACCCGGGCATAGAAGCCCTGGTCCCTGGACCATCGGTCCTGCAGTGCATGATGCACAGTAGTCTGGTGAAGGAAAGCAGCAGCCTGCATGAACACCAGAGGGACCTTAGCAAGGCCGAACGGAAGCACCCTCAACTGGTATACTTGACCCGAGAATGCAAACTGCAGATACTTCCTGAGACTAGGTGGTCTAGTCTGAGAGTCAGGAGCCCTGAGGCTTACCCAACTTCTTGGCTTTGCTGAAGTGCTTCCCCTTCTCAGATTCCTGCCTACTCTTCCTATGAAGGCATGTTACCAAAGTTGGTGCGAGAGTCAAAGGGCGAGTAGTTGTGGTCTGAGTGCCACCCTTTGGGGCTGAGGTGGCCAAAGACAAAAGTGACCACACAGTGCTGGTCAATGCCTTGGTGCTTGTCTGATAAGCAGAGTGGGCTTTAAGGTCCTGCGCCTACGGAACCACTTCAGTAATCTCTCCTCTGAACAAGGCTCGTGAGAAGGCAGGCCCCGTTCTAACTCTGCCAAATATGAGGTCAGTCAAGCACTGACCCTGGAGGTAGGCATCTCTCCGCAACAAAGGTTTGCCTCCAACAAGCAGGTGGTTCAGATCTGGTGGTCAACCCCTAATGACAATGAAGATGCAAGTAGCAATACCTGGTCAAGCCAGTCCCGCACAGCCTCCGTGATATGCACAGAACCTTTGAGGTCACCCAGGAGGGATCTCAAGGCACCCAAAAAGATATCTGAATATGGTGTTGTAAGGAAGGATCCCTTGGCATCCTCTGCAAGTCTATTGAAGGCATCGCCAGACACACAGATGGACGTTGGATGCCGAGCATCAAAATCTTTCCAATCCAAATCCACTGGAAGTGGGTGGGATGGAGAGAACTGCTCAGGCACAGAGTATCATCATTCCTGGACATCTGCCTTTGGGAGGAGTCACCCTTGCTGAAGCTAGCTAGACGTCAGCAGCTCCACAGGGATCTGTGTGCCAGGAGTCTTGACTGTGAGCTGATCACACAACTCAGCTTCAAAAGGCAAAAAGGGGATAGGAGTCTTATGATGCCTATCTTCCAGGTACAAACCCCGGCAGGACATGGAAACAGCCCCATGCCTCTCCTCCTACAATGAGACTAATGCTTGGTCTCCCACCAGGCTCTGAATAAGGGCTTTGGCGTGCTCAAAACCCTGCAGGGGGGAGCCAGAGTGGTAACCATGGGGGCAGAGGCATGTTCTGTGCTCTGCAGTCGCCACTGGGCTAGGCGTTTCAGAGCAAGAGGGGTGTAATCATTAACAAGTCAACTGTGGCCAGAGCCTGCTGATGGACGAGTCAGACTGCAGCTCATCCTCCTCCTCCGTGTCCAGGTCCGAAGAGGACTCGTGTGGGGAGCGGTAAGACCCGAAGCCTCATCAAACATTTTGATCGCAGATGATTGGGCGGCCGCACATAAAAACAAGGGATGTCACCACGCCCAACCAACCGGTAGCAACGATTTCTGCTGAAGTCATTCAGCCTCTGTCTGGAGAGGGGGCCTGCGGAGGACCGGTTGCAGGGGGCACAACTGCCACCGACTTGGGAGTCTGCTGGCAGAAGGGTGCCTGCAGGAGTTGTGAAACTACTGGGTCTCCAGGAGGCTCAAGGCACCGTTCCTCATGCAGCTTGAGTTTCACTTGCCTGTGCAGGAAGGTAGGCAGGGCACCCAACTTGAAGGCGGACGTCAGCAGGATTGCCAGCTGCTCCCTCCAGCGCAAACCTGGCAGAGGGGCAGGAAGCAAAGCCAGCACTGAAGCTGGAGGCTTTGAAGGTGGCACTTGGGTTGCAGAATGGGACACCGCCTCAGGAGCTCAGGGCTTACCAATAGCAGGAGGGGCACCACAGACTTGGGTGCCTTTCTTCTAACCCCGGCATGCCTGGACTCATCAGCCCAGGTCTTGGAACCAAGAGCTCAGGAATTTTGACCTGGCTTGGATGGTCTGGGATGCTCAGACTTATGATTAGAGCGTTGGACTGGCCGAAGATCCAGGATGCTCAGTGGGGACCCGTAGGCCTGCATTCAGGCTTCCCCGACTTATGTGGTTGCGACTCCAAGCACTCAGACCTGGAGAACCAAGACCTCGAGAGCAATAACCTGTGTTTAACCTTCCTCTTCATTTTGCACTCCGAAGTGGTAGGCTAAGAGGGGGCAATCAGTGCAAGCAACATATCCGCCTGCTGCTCTTGCTACTATGTCACCTCCTCTTCTTGCTCCCCCAGGAGGAGTTCAAGTGTAGAAGCAGCAGCCATTTGAGTCTGTGAGAGAGCCACATGGGTTCATCTTTGCTTCTCCAGTGGTGTCGCAGGTGAAGACTCAATGGAGTCAGATTCCAAAGCTCGGTCTTTGTCAGCTACTGCCGGCCACCTATGCCTCACTCTCTCACTATTTCTCCTTGCCTGCTCATAACGCAGCCATTTTTCTCCCCAGTCAGCACATTACTGGCAGGTTTGCTCGCATGAGCGAACAAGACCTAACTGTTGACAACCCAAGAAATGCTGATGATCATCCAAGTCAGCCATATAGTGGTTATGGGAGTCCAACTTCTGCCCTCTATCCAACAAGGAGGAGGGCGAAGTGGTCACAGGATCAACACCTATAGTTTCTGGCAGGGATTGCCTGGTGGGCAGTCTTCCCACTCTCTGCGATTTGAACATTAAGACCCCCTCTTGAATACATTTCAAGCCAAACAACCAAATCTACTCCTGGCTATTTCAGAGGCATCCACAGATCAAATATCAGCTATCTTGGTCTCCAATGAGTCCAGGACCACTAAGAAAGGATTTTCCACAGAAGGGAGCACTAGAACAGTGATGGCACTCGAACCAGCAAGCCAGTAAGTGGCTCCCAAAAGAAGGACAATCGGGCAACATGCACACTAAGAGTCACCACAAGATCCATGGTAACGGAGAGATGGCGCCACAGGACTGTCAGGTTTTTGGAACAATCAAGTGAGTGAACTAAACTTTCTTGGGTGTTATGCTCAGACACATAGGTCAAGGCAATGGTGGCCAAGAGGTTAAGTATACTTACTAATGCCAGAATTACTAAAAATTTCGTGAGTCTCGTCACCTTAAATATGATCCCAATGTCCTTTATGCACGGTCAGTGGTTCATTTGGAGGACCATAAATGTTTGCAATATCAAAGCACTCATTCCAATTTCTGGAATTTTTTTTTTTTTTTTTTTTTTAAAAGAAAATAAAAGCTAAAAGGATCCACCATTACCAAGATGTAAGCCAGTACGTTCATTTTGACCCCTCAAGGTCAAAATTAACAGCGAAAGAAACCCCAGTATATGTACTTGATATTAGCCATGCCACGGAGACCTACTATTGTCAAGATGCAGGTGGCAAGATTGACATTAAAACACACAACCCTCATCCCCCCCCCCCCCAAAAAAAATTTAAATAAAAAAATGTGTGTACACAAAATCAGGTATTCTCCCAGAGGTTTCTAAACAAATTTTTCAATAGATCTACAGTATTTTTCATGTTTGCAAGCTGTTAAATATTAGAGGCTACCAAATTTTTTATCATGTTCCCCATTATGAGTTAACGGAACTTTTAGTATGTGCAGGCCTGGTGATCTTACAAAAGCAGGTCAAGGTTACTATACAGTGAAACCTTTAGGGATGACCAAATTGTGGTCTTTCAAGACAGGTGGTCTATCATAAGAGGTACAAATAAAAAGAAAAGTACTAAGCAAAGGATGTTGAAACCGTTGTCTTCCAAGGCAGGTTGTCTCTCGAGACAAGAACCACTGTATCCTATAAATCTGGAAAGTCTAGTCCAGTTACTTTTCAAGATATGGAATTTTTTATCTTTCAACACATTTTGGCTCATAATTTATCAAATTAAATGCAACACCACAAGAAAAAGTAACAGACTGGCATACTTCACAGTCCCACTTAATTTCATGACCTATCCAACATTAAGAATCCAAGAGTGCTCACAAGATTTTCACATTTTGACCCATATATATCACATAATGCTACAGGTGGCACCACTAATATCAAAGTCGACCTAGATTTTCATACATTTAAGAAGTCCTGAAAGTTACGCGGGACTTAAAAACTGGGCTGTATCGCACTCACAGCAAAAAGTTTATCAATGGCCGGATGGACAGGCACGAGTGATCCATAAGCTCTGCAACCTTTGGTACCCAGAGCTAAAAAATATTCTGTACCTTTTGTTACTGTAACATTGAGCCAAGGAAGATCGATCAGCTAACCATCAATTGTCAAGTTGGCATTATCTTTGCAATCAAATGGCAGAATTACCACAGTGGACAAAACACAAGGAAAGATCTTTCTTCACACACAGTCTCTGTCACAATAAAGAACAAATTCATTGATTCTTTGATATTTTTTTAATCTTTTAATGTCTGTTACATTAAAATCGACCCTTTCTATGCCACCAGGGCAGAAGCTGTTGCAGACTCACTGTAAAAAAACAATAAATTATTACTAGTACATCAAGTGAGTATTTGAAAATTCAAAATTTGCAGAAACATTGAAGTCATAATAAATCAAATATTTTTAAGAGCAATATAAAATAGTGTGATAAATGTGAGAACTACCATGGCAACCAGCAGACAAGTACAGATGAAACTAGAAGAGAAGATTTGCTTCATAGCAAATATGTGCCTCTACAAGAAAGAACTCGACACTAATGGTACCAGCTAGGTATGGTCATGTATTAAAGTCACCATAAGCCTTAGAACAGTTTCACTACATAATGGTCTCAAAGCAACTGTGTGTCAGAGATTTGACATTTTAATTACTTAAGGTAATGTCCAACAGATTTTGCTAATTTTGAGATTTTGGGACATTTTGGTAGACATATATACAGTGTATTTGTTGTCTATCACTTGTCCAAATTTGGTGGTTCTAGTCCTAATAAAATCTGAAGAGGTTAAAATACTTTGAATGCTAATATGTTAGTCAATGGAGCATGTTAACCTTTGAGTGTTAAACACCAGGTACTTGCATCAAAATATCCAGTGTATGGGGATATTTCTAGAAAACTAATAATCTGATTTTGATCAAATAAAAACTGAAGAAGACATACTCTAATCATTTTTCTAAAAATGGATTAGAAAATTTACTGTAAAATTCTTTACAACAAAAATACATCCGGGCGTAAACTGACTTACTCCAAAAAAAAAAAAATTTATAACAAAAACATATCAGGGAGTTCTATGAAATGAACAGTTCTTTTTTAAATGTCTGTCAAAAATTAAGAGTCCACCAACTTTATCAATTTTGACAAAATCAGCTATTTTGCAATTTTTGCATCACCATTGTTAAAAGAACAGATGCACTCCTAAAAAATCCCTGTAGACATGTTTTGGGATCATTGACCATTTTATCTTGAATATTTTTCAACAAATATCTAAATTTCACAACAAACAATTTTTCATTCAAAATGCTTTCACTTTAACAACTCTGAATGTTAAAAATATCTTCAATGTAAACAGATTCTGCCAAGCTGTGTTGTCAAGTATATAGGTTTATAATATATAGGAAGGCACATTTCAGTGATATCTGGCACAGAAGTGAAGTCACTTTGCTATAATGGACATTGACATTACCTTACCTTAATAAGGGTAACAATTCTATAACTATTGGTTTGGGGTTTTTTGGTTTGCCTTTATCAGTAACAAACATGATGAAATTAAAGTGACACATACATTTGCCTGTTTTTTTTTGTTTTTTTTTTTGTTTTTTGTTTTAAATATAGTCAACATTTTTAATCTTGAAACCATGTAATTAGCATTTATTTTAATATTACAATTCTGACAGATTGTTCATTGGATCTGTCAATATTGCACACCTACATATGAAAGTTGGAACAGTGTCTGTAATACTTTCAAGATGTAAAAATTTAAATGTAAAATTGCTCTTATTACCATCAATTTTAAAACTGTGACTTTAGGTCATAATTTCACTAGATGCAAATAGATCACAAATCTATAAGCTGGAATGGCATCTGTATCCATAATACTTCGAGAAAGATAAACTTTCAAATTTTAAAGACTCTTATTGGCATACATTCAAAGACTTGGGCTTCGGTCATATATTTATTGGATGTATCTGTATCATAAACTGAAGATTGAAACTGGAATTGTATCTCTGTTTAAAGTACTCTTCAAATACTCCCAAAATTTTTAAACGTCCCTAATTAGCAAGAACTTAAAAATAGCGTTCGGAGAACAGATTACCCTTGGCATCCGCAATCCTTTTCGTCCTCAATTCTGCATTTTTTTTGAGACTTTGCAGCAGAATACTTTGCATACAATTTCCATATTGTTGTTTGTGAAATGAAATAGCACTTTTGGATGCGTTCCTGGGGCAAGTTCTGGTGACAGGGACCACTGTACTGTGCGTCACTGAGAGGGCCATCAAATAAATGCTTCAAAATTTTCATAACAAGTTTAAAAATAATCAGAGGAAGCTGGTTTTCAATAGGAACCTGGTCCCTTTAAAGGTCCTTCTGTGACAAAAATTTGGTGCAGCTACGGTGGGTATTTTTCGCCATATCGCGGTAATGTCAACAAGATGGACGGACAAATGACAGATGGACAATACCCTCCCCTCCGTCACTTGTGTTCATCATTTTTAGCTTTTTTTTTTTTTTTTTTGAATAAAAGATTTAAAATTTTATCTACATAATTCTAGACTTCTTGGCTATCCCATATCAGCAGGGCAATTTTCCTTGTACAGTTATACTCATAGAAAACTTGGGAGTTTCCTTTTCGATTGTTTTGTTTTGTTTCCAAGGAAAACTGCTGACCAAAGAAATAAAATATCCGGGGAAAAAAAACGGAAATGTCTTGTGCCGACATACAGCCATACTGGTAGAGACCAAAGAACTCCTTGATTTTGGTGGACTGTTGCTATGGGGTATGACAAACTCTCTTAAAAATATTGTGCACATGGAACTGGTCACAGAACAAACACCAGAGTTTGCACACATATATTGGTATAAAAACAGTTTAATGTGTTCAGATGTTGAGTTATTCCTGTCTACCAGACAACACAGAATACATTTTAAATACAAATGCCAAAATTTTTAAAGTTACCCATATACGTAAATTAAATTCCCTTTACTTTTTTGTCCAGAGCATTCACCATTACATCTAAAACGTGCGAACTTACTATTTCCAGTTGGGTGGCAGCACCTTCTTGGACTTATAGTAGCGGGCCAGACGGTGGATTCTGCTCTCCACAAGGATGAGACGGAACTTGGAATCTTTGTCCTAAAATGGAACAAGACAGCTTTTGAAAACTTTCCTCCATACGCAGATATTCTAGTGCATGCAAACAAGTCCATCTAATCCACCAGCCCTACATTTCGAACGCTATCAACAGAACAGGCCACAATCAGCAGTTTCATGTGTATTCAGGTAAATACACTCACTTTCTCTCCCACCCCACCCGCAGCAAATTCATGTGAGCTGCTGTCCATTCCATATTGCAAGTCAGCAATACAGTTGTCCCCCTCACTAGCAGCCACCCGGCAGATGTGGTTAGAATTCATTTGCATTAACCATTTTAATTAAAATTTACCTCTCAATTAAGGCCCCCTCTCCAATGCGTCCAGCAGCCAATATTCAAATGCAAAAATCATAAAAATCACCCTCAATTATGGCCAACAATTTTTGCAAGGGAAGCGATACACTGTTTTTTTTCTTTAAATTACCCTCGGAAAATTACAGTCATTCGTGTGTTTCCAGGCGGTTCCAGGAAATAGAATTTAGCGGAGGGTTTTCAAATGCGAGGTATCCACAAGCGAGTGGTACTGAACAACTTTTTTTCACCATTACCCATGATGCATTGAAATGTTAAAACAACACCATCACCTTTTTTGTATTTGTGTTGTTTCATCCAGAACCACTTCCTAGTAGTCATTACCCTATTACGCAGTCCAAACTCTTTACTCTCCGCAAGCTAACCTGTCCAACCTGTCCATATTGCACGTTCTCATGTAGAATTTTAACATAGGCTGATTAGCCCAAATAAGTTCAGGGTCTTCAGCAGGAAACTACTCAGAACATGTTTGGAATCCTGTACCACCCAGCAGTGAATAAATTCAGTGACATTTGCTCCAATTGTCATTCCTGCCATAACCAGATTACTGAACAAAGAGGTTTTTCCAACAGTATCGATGATATCAACTCAGCAGCGTGTCTTCATCGAACAAAAGCAAGGCCTTGGCCCTGGAGAACAAAATCAAGTTCATAAGACTGAACGAGCTGGCAGAGAGCTCAAGAAAGTTGACAGAGGACTCCGACATGAGCAAACCCAGATAAATAATATTGCCAAGTCCAAAGATTTCCAGGCTCGGTGGGAGAGTGGTTCCATGAAAGACTGCAAGATCATCGAGGTAAAGAGGTGTCTCTTTAAAGATGTGAACAGCAAAGCGTACGAGTGGTTCTGTGAGGCCAGGGTGAAGAACCACTATATCACCAGCAAACTTCTCCAGGAAAAGGCTATCCTGCTGAGCATGAAGATAGGACCTGAAAAATTTACGGCAAGCAACAGGTGGCTCCATCGCTTCCAAACTCGTCATGGCATCAAACAAGCTGTCTTGGTGGCAAAGGTAATGACATAGACCAGGATACAGTGCAGGCGACAGCTCTTGAAAGGTATTTACAACTGTGAGGAGACCACACTGTTCTATCGTAGCTTACCCATCAGTTCCTTTGTACAGAAGGGGGACCCATGCAAAGGAAGGCAAGCTAGCGAAAGAGGGGATTCCTGTACTTCTGTTTGCCAGTGTGACAAGAGAGAGAGAAGGTAAAGCCCATGATTATCAGCAAGTTGAAAAATCCACATTGCCTTAAAGGATACAAGATAAGCTTGGGGGTGACGTACGCGGCTAACAAAAAAGCCTGGATGAACACAGAAGTGGCTGAAAAAACCTAATCACCAGATGAGAATGCAAGACAGCCATATTCTGCTGTTCCTGGACAACTGCAGTGCTCATCCCCAGCTGGACCTTTCCAACATAGAACTGGCTTGCTTCCCACCCGATACCACAGCAAGCCTCCAGTCCAGGGATGCAAGCATTAGCCAAGCCTGCACTACAGGAAAAATACTCCTTAGACAAAGAAGTCTTCTTGATGGCTGAAGTGGACAAGACCACATGTACTTGTGAGTTTGTTTTTTCCTTCATATTTTGCAGGAGACAGTCCTTGGTAATTTATTGACATTGTAATTAACCCTATTCACGCTGCACTAATTTTCACCCACCGAGACCCCTCTGCTGCATTAATTTTGTGGATACGTAAGTTTGACAATAGCCATTACATAAGAATAATGGGATGATATTTTTCTTGACACTAGTCACACCAAACACCCAAATTCTACATCAGAATGAGTTTAAGGAATACAGCTTTGCATTTATAAAGATTTACCCACACCTCATTTGCCCTGTTACCCTTGTTACCATGGCAACAAAGGGAAATTAAGTTAAAGTGGCTGAGAAAAATTGCAAATTTACCATGGAAAGTTCACAAATAAAGTCTTCAAACTAATTATACAAGTGTTTTCTGCTGTTGTTTTTTATCCAATTTTCTTTATATTTACCCTTGTAACAGGAAAAAAGGTCGAACACATTTATTTTTGTTTTCTATCTTCAAATATTTCTATAGAATACTTCAATATTGTGTCAATAAGGGCTGGGTAAGGGCCCATGGTATATGTAGAAAATTCTGTCCCATAATACAACTGATATTCATGGAAACTGTTTAGGTAAGTATGATAAAAATTTTCAGGTAAGTATGATAATTTTTTTCAGGTAAGTATGATCATTTTATTTTCAGCGATGTGTGAGTTCTTATATTTTTTCCCACAAAGGCATTGACTTATAAGCCAAGGTCAAAATGTCATCTCAATAACTCATAAGCTCTGAAAATGAAGTCAAGTAATTTTACTTCAAACAGTCAAACTTTTTTTTTTGGATAGGTGTAAGTTTTTCAGTGATACTTGATGACAACTAATCCTCCACATCTCTGCCCTGGGCCTGGCTGGCCCTGTAATTTTGAAGGGTGTGATACAGGCGGAAGCAGGGGTCCACACACAAGGGTTTTTCACACTCTGGCCACCAGTAGCGTGTTTCTCTTCGTTTCCGCGATTCCCCCTTTGTGTGTCTGGTGCCTGCTGCAGGGCTACACACAACACACACACGACAGGGTCGTGGGTTCTTTGCCCCTGGTGCTGGGGGGATGGCTTGAGGAAAGTGCCTGTCTATTAGCCGTCTTTCGGGTGCGCCTGTATGCCTCCGACCCTTTGCACAATGTTGTGGGGCATATGAGACCAACTGCCGACCAAGTTCACGTCGAAAATCGTACTGACTTAACAGTTTTGCACCACTGGCAGAACTGCACTGTTTATACATGATAAAAGCATTTGTTATGGCCATATTCAAGATGGCAAATACCAGCTTTTTCCACCATTTTTGGGTTTTGCGTATGAATGTGTTGTATTTGTTCAACTGATCATTGCGATCTACCCCTCCCATATACAGATTATAATCCAATATTGCAGTGGGCTTCACAATAGGTTCCCCAGAAACATGTTCAACTTTATTTGTGACAGTCATTGTACCCTTGTGAATTGTGGATAGCATCGACACTTCGCGTTTGTCCTTCCATTTGATAGCAGTCAAGTTCCCCCTCTGTCTATAGATCATTTCTCCTTTTTTCAGTTTTGTTGATTTCAATGCAACTGGCATTTCTTTTCTATTCAGTCGCACAGTACCTACAGCTAAAGTTTGTTTTGCGTACAGGTCATCAAACAACTTGGGACTGGTATAAAAATTGTCTACATATATTTCGTAGCCTTTATTCAACAGATCGCACCGGGAAAGCAGACCCATTACCACATCGTAAGTGTGACCTAGATTTGCGTCCGCATCTGGGTTTGGGTCATAATCTTTGCCGGTGTAAACGTCTGCAGTGAGAATATATCCATTGGTCGAATCGCAAATCGAGTACATTTTCATTCCAAATTTGTCTGGTTTGTTCGGAAGGTATTGTTTGAAAATTAATCTTCCCTTCCAAGGCACCATACCCTCATCTACTGATATCTGTTTCTGGGGCGTGTACACTCGGCGAAAGTTGTGATTGGCTTCATCATAAAGTGGCCGGACCTTGAATAAAGGGTCATGATCCGTGTTGCCACGGGGCACAAAGTTTTCATTATTGTTCACGTGGAAGAACTGCAGGATTGATAAAAATCGATCCCGGCTAATAGTATTGCCAAATATTGGTGTAGAAATGACAGAATCAATCAACCAATACTTCTCCAGGTGTGGTTTTTCTATGAGACCGCTCAACACCAACAAGCCAAACCACGCCTTCATTTCTGCATTTGTTGTGGGTTGCCATAAGTTCATGCGATCGTGTTGAGATAAAACACCACGTTGGGCCCGCTGTTGTTGGGCATATCTATTTGTTTCAATACAAAAAGTCTCAAATTGATTATCGGGAATGAATAAGTTCAAAAAGTCAAGCGGGGAAGAGCCAGACCCATGTATGTTTACACCTGGGCGCCCAGTGAATGGCACTCGCTCTGGGTCATCATTTGACCTTGACCAATTCATCGCCGTATCGGTGTCAAAATCTTTGTCATTGTCCAGATCTGGTACTGCAAATGTACCACAACGCTTAGATAAATCTTCTACAGATTCATTTTGAAGGTCAAAACCTTCAAACTCGGCTTCAGAATCCGAGTCCGCAAAGAATTCGCGGCCCCATGCACGAGCCTCATCGAACTCAGCGCCCGCCATTTTGGATTTTTAATGTCGTCCCTGACAACACTAAATTTGCATGTAAAATACATGTACGCATGCGTATTTCTTCAAGGTCAAACAACCGCCAATAGCAAGTTTACATTACTAGGTTCATTTCTGAGAAAGACCAATCGAAACCAATGGAAAATTCCCACGCAGCCGACGCTATAAATAAATTTCATTCATAAACGTGTTTACACGGTCTCGGTGGCTACGGAAGGTACCGCTTGCACGTGTTAACACGTTCCCCGCGTAATTAGGGTTAACAAATTTGTTAACTGAAAATAAAGACCTTGCGAGGAAAAATTTAAATTGGTCATTTTGTTTCACATGACACATTTACTTAAGTTTTTTTGTTTTTTGTTTTTGTTTTAAATTTTCATATTTTGCAGGTACCAGTCCCGGATGCCATCTTGTGGTTTCAGTCAGCATGGCAGTCTGTGGCACCGGAGACAATCCAGAAGTGCTTTCAGAAGTGTGGGTTCTCTCTAGTTGCTGTGGAAGTACAAGATAATGATAAGAACTGGGATGCAGAGGACCTGTTGCCCTTGCTTCCTGCCGGTACAACACTGCAGGAATATGTTACAATGGGCAATGCTGTGGCTACAGGGGCTACACTGGGTGATGACTGGGAGCAGGCTTTGTTTGATGGTGCTGTGAAGGACAATGCAAAGAAAGACTATGACAGCAGTGGCGATGAGAATGACAAGGAGAAGGCTGACCCTGTGGCCTAAGCAATCTCCTTGAAAACCGCATGGCATTACACAGATCAACTTACAGATTTTGCCCTCTCAACCAACAATGAAGAACTTCCAAATCTCATGGTGAAGGCTCATGATGTGATCACGGTGGTGGCGCAAAAGGCAACAGAGAACTTGAAGCAGGCAAAGTTGGACTCTTTTCTTTAGCCCTGTATGCAAGGCCACCAGCAGCACAGACTTTATGGATTAACGAGTCGGTGAAAAATGTAGTGATCTCATGTGCAATGCTCGTGCTAAAGCTGAGTGTTATGAACACAGCTGACCTTTTATAATCTATATATATTTATTTATATATATTTTTGTTCTTTTTGTATTAACATTATTCATATTTGTGCAATGGACATGGATATGACCGACAGTGATACATACATGCGTGTGTGTATATATTGGTGCTACGTACAATAGCTGGACACAAAAGTCATTTTGCAGTGATGTACTTCAAAGCCAAAAGACTTTCTAAATAAGTTTTTTAAAGAAATATATCGACAGTTCACATTTTACAGTGAAGAACATGCAACACAATGTGTATGTGCAAATATGTTTTCTTTATGAAGCAGTGGTATGCAACAAGCATGTTCTTTTTTTTTTTACTGGTTGGTACAGGTAATGGTCATGTGGTTTTATATCCCCCTCAACAGAGGCCACCCCTCTAATAGGACCACTTTCATCTTGCAGAAAGGGTGGCCTTCATAGAAGGTAACCACTGTGCTATAAATCTGCAAACAGCTCCAGAAGTGCTTGACAAATTACTGGCACATCTCCAGTTCCACATTGTAAAAATCCAGAAGCTTTTGCACAACCATGTATTACTTCTGCTGTGTTTGTTCTGGGAAAAGTAAGCAAGTTGCAAAAACATAGGAGAGAAATGGAAATATATGGCCCTCCCAGCTGAGTGCCCTCCACAGGACATACACAAGAACGTTTTACCCTGGCTCTTTCTAGTTTCTACTTATGGGAGACAAAATGTATCATTCAAAAGAGTGATACACAGCAACCATAATTTTCTTCATATGACGGTGTTTGATGCTCCGATTTCAAGTTTCATTACTCAGAATACGTTTGTGCTCTACCATTGAAGTCTTCTTTAAAATTTTAAAAAATCACTTCAAAATGTATCTACTATGGATATGTTTTTCACAAAACTGCACTGAACAAAACATTAACCATGAATTGTAATCCTTTCTCTACCAAACATTCATTCATACACAAGAATAATGTCAAGGAATTTTGTGCGTTTTAAATAAGCAATGAAAGTATACGTACAGGTTCACTGCTGCTTGATTATCTTCACTTGGCTACGTATCGCCAATGCAGAGCTAGCATTGCCTCATGGTGATTTTAACTTTTTTCAAAGGCAAAATCATTTAGATCAACCATCTAATACAATTTTTGTATTGATTATATTAACCATTCGTCATACATATACCAACAGCTAGCTCTGCTGTGTCATGTTGAACTGTCGATCTGATCATTGCAGGAACGATCTAAATTGACAGGTTCAAGTAACACTAAAGCGACGATATCGTACCTTCCTATTCCTTTCCAAGTGTTTGCGGATAGCAACAGCCTTCTTGATGAGATGGTACAGGTCCTCTGGGATGTCCGGAGACAGACCCTTTGCCTTCAGGATCCGCAGGATCTTGTTGCCAGTCACAAATCGCACCTGGGCGACTCCATGTGAATCCCTGAGGATAACGCCTTGGGTGAAAAAAACAACAAAAATACAATCAGGATTTCAATAATTTTCATTTGATGACAAAAACAGTGCCGAGTTTAAACACTAAACATGCAGGGACACCCTCAATAAAAACTGCATGCACAATTAATTATGTAAAGCTCCCTTCTTAACAGATTCGAAAAAGTGCCAGTTATCAACTGAAGTTTATAACCTCTGCTTTACCACACAATTGGGTGGGTGGGTGGGATTCTATATGCTTTAAAAATATGTTAGATCACTACCTTACTAGCTTCTTAGAAAAGGCAGTTATAAAATGAAGTCCATAACCTGTGCTTTACATTTTTTTCCTGTCCCATCCAAATTGTGTGTATGGTGGGGGGCAATTCTGTAAAACTATACTGTACAAAAAAGCTAAGCCCCCCCCCAAACGAAAGAGGCGCTCAACTTTTTTGTACAATATATGTTAGAACACTTCACTCATATATCTGCTAAGTTTAAATTCACCGTCATTTTCACTTCACCTCATTTGCAAATGTAATTCTTTTTGCAATGATCAAGCTTGATAAAATTCTCCACTTACCAATCTGCGATGGCGTCAGACCTTTCTTTGCCAGTTTATAGATCTGTTCCTTAACATCTTCTGATGTCAATTTCAGCCACTATATTAAAAATTGAAATACAACTTTTATCAAATTTGATATTACCCTACCACCATTACCTCATGTCAAAGGAAGAATTGATTTTTACCTTGTTCAAAGTTTCATACAGAAATATATCACAGTATGCATTGATTTATGACAAATTGTAAGCATAGAACTAATCCAACGTTTTGCCTGCAAATACTGAAACAATATACAAAAAACATAAAGACAGGTATTATTAATCTTATAAAACTGAGTCAGATTACATTATGTGTCATGGAAGCCAGGTGGACACCAGTGTAATTTTAAAAACCAAGTATTTCAAACCTTAATTTAAATACATTAATAAATCTGATAAGAGGAAACTTAACTACTTCCTTCCTCCATTATCCTAATGAATTGAAATTTGTTCTGATCAGTCAGTCAGTCAGTTTTAAGTGAAGTTAGAAAATATGCCACATCATTGTGAAACTGAAACTCTGAATTAGGTTCATACTGGTGACCCTGCAGCTTGCCACAACAAAGAATAACTTTCACTCTCAGTCGCACCTGAGGTACATATTTAACATTACCCCTGCTAAACAAGTGTTTTATGTTCCATGATGTTCTCAGTTTCTATTATCAAGTGTGTGCACTTATTCTCAGTTTGCTGAATTTACTTCCCACACAAATTCTGTTTCAAACAGAATATCTTTCCAAAGACACATTTGTAGTAGGTACACACTTTGTGGGGAACTGTTATCTTATCATTACCATTAATTAACTTAAACCATCAACTTACATGCCTAAAATGCAACCAGTTTCAAAGTCTCAGTACTTATGCCAGTGTAGGCAATGGCAGAGTCAGACTTCCAGTCTCCCAAGATTCTACTAGGAGTCTTACATTTTCATCAGTGCTAGAATTACCAGACAATGACCCGTTTCAACTTTTGACATAATATTATGATTTGTGGTCTTATAAGAGGGGTGTCCTATCTTGAAGGGGGAAATACAATGAAAATGCCACACTTGCTGCATGGGGAAGTGGCCTTTGTAGAGGGGGAGGCGGCCTGTACTGGTATTACACCTGGATTAACATATTTGCAATAGCTTTATAAAGAATGCAGTTTACACTTACCGTGGGTACACTGCGTCTGTATGGCAGCGCCGACTGGGAAATACCCTTTCTGAAAGAGTAAATTTTTTTTTTTAATGGGCAATATTAACATGTTTATTGGTTTAAAGTTCTCTTCTGGTTTCAACACTTGCTCCAGAGGAATAAGTCTTGCCAATACAGGCCTTCTCATTTGGACATTCAGAGCGAATTGCAGATTACTCTCCAAAAATAAGCCAGGCAAGCTATTGGGAGAGCTACTTCTATAACGCTTTTGCTTTTAGGGTTGCAAAGGATGATTGGAAAAAGGGTTCCCTGTATATAATAGGTTTTATGTTTTATATACACATGTAAACCATTTTTTTTTCATTGTTTACATTTATTTTTATTTATACCAAGGACCCCAATGGAAGTAAGCCAGGTCAAACTAGCTTTCTTGGGTCATCCTGTTGCTGGTCAATACTTTATATACGTAACCTGATTTTAGCTTGTATATGAATTGTTTCCTATGCCTTATTATTTCAATTATACATGATATGATTTCTGTGATACTGTATTACACTTTTACTTTACCTGTTTATTTTGTAACATATGATTTGAGTTCTGTGATATTTTATGCATGATGTTTTTAACTTATGTTCCACTATTTGTCATTGTCTGTTTATTGTATTTATTTCATGTATTGTCATTGTAATTTATGACTTGCACCAACTAAGGTAAAATCAAATCAAATAGGTAAATGAGGGTGACCGAGGACTCTCACTCTCCTTAAAAAGGACGGATTGCTAGTGTCATTTCGATGTAACTACTGCCATAAACTTTTTCCACACTTTCAGTCCATATGTAATCCGTTTGACAAGGATATATATCACAAAATGCAGTTCTTTGAAATGCAAGGGGCCATTGGCATTGCATGAACTTGTCTTGCACTCAATGCAATGAGGCCTATGATTATCTCCCATGATTGTTATGAAGCTGTGCACCAATCAGAGGCCTATCCTGCATCAAGTGCGAGACTAGTTCAAGCAATGGCTCCTTGTGTTTCAAAGTCAATGAACTGCATTTTGCAATATAAATCGATGTCAAATCACAAATGGATTATATATTGACTGACAGTGTGGAAAAAGTTGATAAGGGATCAGTGTACCTCGCTTGGATTAATCAGCAAAAGGTATATGTAGGTTCATTGTTTGATCAGCCAAAAAACTGCACGTAACTGGGTGTGCAACATTCAATTGACACCCCAAGGGTCCCTCGCAGATTTCATTTGGTGATGAATTGACCAGTAGTGTTTACACCAAAGAGAGGCAGAAAGCAACAAGACAACACTTTGAGAACTGGATTTTATGTTACACAGACTGATAAAATAACATTTGCTTCGCAGTGATACCTTTACTTTCGTCATATGTCCAATACTTTTCGAACAGGACATGATTTTCGAAGAGAAGTATTGTCCATTACCGGGAGAACAGAACATTTCCGGGGGTGGGTAGATTCAAGGGGATACTGGACTTCTTTGCAGTTATTGACAGTAATACGAGTACCTGTGCTCTATCCTAGCACGGAGGTATTATACAGAATGAGAGAGCATGCTGGCTACTTCAAAGGTTCCAGCTCTGAAACCACCAAGTTTTATGGGGGCAATTAAACCTGCACACTGCTACTGTGTGGCTGCCCTGGCACAGCTTGTTTGAACACTGAGGCTATTAGCGCTCAGCGTTCATCAGTATTTTACATCTTTCGGTGATCTCCAAGGTGCTGGGTGACAAGATTCGCCGATTTCAAGGCTGATTTTCTGCCTGGCCAAAACATGACACATAAAATGGTTAACATCCGTGACCAGATCTTAATTCTTGGTACATTTTGGTGGTATTTTGACAATCATGTCGC
This sequence comes from Hermodice carunculata, assembly GCA_964020975.1. NCBI lineage: Eukaryota > Metazoa > Annelida > Polychaeta > Eunicida > Amphinomidae > Hermodice > Hermodice carunculata. The sequence goes on from OZ026612.1 coordinate 57,401,106, forward strand.
ATCTGGGTATTTCATTGTACACATATTTATTCAAGCTAAAATGCCCATAGGAGATACGCCATCCAGGGAGAAACTGGATTTCCTCCAGATTTCCTGGTTTTCTACCTGCTCAAATGACACCCAAGAAATGACAGTTTACATCCATGGCAAAATCTCAGATCAGAGTACAGTTTGCCATTATTTGAACGAACCGGGCATATCCAGATTATTCATTTATAGGCCCATTTATATGAATCTCCATTCAAGCAAAAATTGCCCCTACTTTACATCCAGACATATCCGCCACATCTAAACACCTATCTTGGAGAAATCGAAATTTTCCACCTATTTTGACGGCGATTTTCTACCTGGCCAGATCAGGCCGAAAAATTAGCATTTATAACCGCTGCAAGATCGGAAGTCAGTGTAATGTGGCAGTATTTTGACCAACCGGCAGCGTTCGGAAAGTTTATTACTGAAGATCTTTATTTTGGCAAAATTTTTCTTACATCATTCTGGAGTTCCCCTTGGAAACGGTACAATTTCAGTATCTCAGGCTCTTGTAAGAGTACGCCGATGTAACAGGCACCATTGAAATTGTCTTGACGGACACTAGCGATTTAAACTGACTACGAACACATGCAGGTGATTGGTGCCCGCTCATATTACACATCATAAAGCCCCACTGTTCCGGAGCATTGAAGCTAGAAGTTGCAATGTGCTATGAGTGACAAGCCTGGCTGAACAGGGCCGCGTTTTCAGAGCTTGGGTACAAAGCGGGGCGCTTATCTTGATTGAGGTAATTAATGCAAGACAAAGGGATTGTTTGCACAATTAATTGGTCACCGCGGGGGATTGATGCGAATGATGGGCTCAACTGGCCGTGCTCGCCTTCTGTATAATACTATTAATAGTACCGCCATGATCCTAGTGACAGTAGTGTGGTACGGCGTTCTATCAAAATATCCGTGTACATTTGAATGTTCTGTGCTATGACGGTATTTTGAAGGAATAAAGCGTAGGCTTATAGCGCGTTATTCGCCTGCGCAACTTCCTTTCGCGCCACCGTGCCCGTATATTCGTGGGTTTCGCCATGCCATGCAGCCAGCCTGGCAGCCATGCGGCTTCCGCTGTGTGCTTTTGCATGACAGAGGTTCCTAAGAAGCCACACACATGTGGTGAGCTTTCACCCTCCCATTAAAATACATCTTTGTAAATTTATGTAGTTCACCTATATTACCACATGATTTTTCATCGAAAATAATGCGATTCATTGGTAATTTTTACAATTTTATGGCTCACCCTGGAGTGTGCATGCGACCCATGATGGCGGATTGCGTGAGAGGCCGAATCACGTGACTCAATAACGCACGTGGTTCCGGTGGGTTGCGCCCTCATCTGGTAATTTTTCACACCACACAAACATGGCTGCGCCACCGAGAGCAAGACCGGCCCATTCTGATCCGCAGTGCTCTCTCACTCCAGTCGATATAGAGACACACGAGTTTATTATCCCGCAGAAAGAGATAAAAGGGGTATTTGACATTGCAGCTAAATGGCAAAAATCGGAGGCCTATCAGGAAATGCTAGGATTTATACTTTATCTGAATGAGGCAGCCAAAAGAACCACACTGAATGATCATTGTCACGTGTCAGAGGCAACAGAAAAACTGGTGGCTCTACTTGACACACTTGATAAGTGGATTGATGAAATACCACCCATCGACCAACCGCAGAGATTTGGAAATAAGGCATTCAGAACCTGGTTTGCCAGACTTCAAGAGAATGGAGAAGTGCTTGTCAAAGAAGCTCTGGATGAAAAATTTCATAAAGCAGTGCCTGAATTGGTTGTTTATTTGATTGAAGGAGTGGGCAATTCAACTAGAATTGACTATGGAAGTGGACATGAGATGTCATTCGTTGCATTTCTTTATTGCTTATTTAAAATTGGAGCATTAAAAGAAGATGATAAAGTAGCAGCAGTAATTAAGATGTTCCATAGGTACATGGAATTTGTTAGAAAATTACAGAAGACCTATAGGATGGAACCAGCAGGCAGCCATGGGGTTTGGAGTCTGGATGACTATCAGTTTCTTCCTTTCCTGTGGGGAAGTGCCCAGTTTCTTGGTCATCCAAAGATCTTTCCAAGTTCCTTCACAGATGAGAGCGTAGTGAATAAATATGCAGGTGACTATATGTTTCTCCAGTGCATAAAATACATCAATTCGGTAAAAACCGGGCCATTTGCAGAACATTCCAACCAGTTGTGGAATATCAGTGGTGTTGCACACTGGGAGAAGGTCAACGGTGGACTGATTAAAATGTACAAAGCTGAAGTTTTAGCCAAGTTCCCCATTATTCAGCACTTTTTCTTCGGCTCGTTATTATCGGTTAAGCCAGCAGCATCGCAACAATTGAATGCCACGTGATGCTTATGAATTCTGTTTGGCAGCAGGTGTGCTTGCAGCTCGGTGAAGATTGTGAAATGTCATGTTAATATGTATGGCACTGCAGATTGTAAAAACTGATCCTTAATCAGTTGCTGATCACATAACTTTTAAATCTTAGTGACAAGGATTTTCTGTGGCAGTTTGGCTCATACTAAACGAGTCATGATTATCTACAATCAGCAGCTTGACTGTAAGTGAGACTGACAATATTGGTACAGCTTTTTTATCAATCTGGAATGTTACATGGACTCTGTGGAGCATAATTTTTTATATAGTTTTGATCAAAGCAAATGCAGCTTCAGCACACAGAATCAAATTCGAAAATGCTATATATAGACCAGACATACCTGATTAGATAATTCTTTCCAAGTTAACTTACATGTTGTCATAAAGTTGTATATTTTTGCGGTTAGTTTGCATGACAAGCACACACATGTAGGTGTGTTGTAGCTTTTCTAGCAAGAATTTTGACAATTTGTCAAATTGTAGCATTTGAAACAGTTTACTAAGTGAGGTAAATGAACTTCATTTGACACCAGAAGTGATGTGTCATTGTGAAATATTACATCAAGGTTCTTTGTTGTTCACGTGATTAAAAATGTTAAAGGGTACACTTGTGTGCCACAATGTACAATATCTAATGTTGACATCAGTGCTTAAGATCTAGATATCACTTCATGTCAGTCTGGTCTGTTCATTAGTAAATGCAGCATAATCACACCTTCAGGAGTGACAGGTAGCAAGATCGAGAAGGCAACATGAGCAAGAATCACCCTGCAGTAGAAATAGATAGTAATTGTAACTGTTGATTTCTTTAAGCATTTTGAAGATAAACTGTCATATAACACCTTCAGGAGTGACAGGTAGCAAGATCTAGAAGGCAACAGGAGGAAAAATCACCCTGCTGTAGAAATGGATAATAATATTAACTGTTGATTACTTTAAGCATTTTGAAGATAACTGTCATCTTGTGAATTGTCTTGTAACCAGCTGCATATTACATTGAAAAGTGGAGAAAGCTTCTGCAGCCCAGCTGCATATTACATTGAAAAGTGGAGAAAGCTTCTGCAGCACTTGTTTTGAAATAAATTCCACTACCATGCTCTTCAGACAAACACTGGACAACCGATAAGAATGGAATAAACAGTGTCTAGGCTGCACTAGGGTTATTATTTTGTGAGCCAACTTGGCTAGAATTATTTAAATCTTGTAGCAAAATGTAAATTTTGTTAGCCAAAATCAGCTCACATCTTCAAACATGTTACATCTAATAGGCGGCAGTTCAATGATAAAAGAGTATTACTGATTATGAAACTACTGAGTAACAAAAATTTCTTGAGCCAATTTGGTGAAAAGGTAAATTCTTTTATCCAAATTCCACAATCATTACCCTCTGGGTAATTGGCTAATGGCCAGTGCCAGCCCAGCAGTTGTAAGGGTGATACATTAGCAGTTGACAAGCTTTAACATATCACATAATGATATTCTTAATCCACCCATGGAATGCCACAAAACGTTTTCTGAAGGGTAACAAACTGCAAGGATCTTCACTTTTTATTTAAACACCTAATAACATTTATAGTCATAGTGTCAACACAGCTATTACAGAAATTGTAACAAATATTGATCCATGTCCTGTAATTTGAGCATAATGACCTCAAATTTGTAGCAAAGTCAAAAGTTACACTGTACACTTTAAAAAAATGTTTTGCATATATTTATTTTTTTTTAATTTTGTCACATTCCCCCATAGTATTAAGTTAATATGTGTTACACATGGTGTCGCTGGCTAAATCCCAACAGCAATAATAAAGTAAAAAATTTGGATGCTTTTTACCTGAGCTGACTTATCAGTCAGCTTAGGTTATAGGATATTTAATCATCTGTGGTCTGTCCACAATTCATGATTCTTACTGCTCCAACACTGGTAGCTAGATCCTGTTCAAGCTTATGGTCCTAAATGGGTTTCTACTAAGTTGGTGCAAAATGGTCACACTCCAGTAATTTTCAGTTTTTTTTTTTATATGGGGGGGGGGGGGGGGGCAAAATTTAAAAACAATCTTGTCCAAAATTTCTGGGCCAATAGCAAACTATGAGGGCTCGCTGAAAAGTTCTAAGCCTAGCTGTGAAAGACCTGTACAAGGTCTATGGTTTTCATTTATTTCTTAAAAAAGTCATTCACAGCAGAAATGATGTCACCATTACTAGGAAAATGGCAACCAGCTAGTTCCTGTTTCAGTTTGGGAAACAGGTGGAAGTCTGACCGGGCTAAATCTTGTGAATAAGAGGGATGGTCAATGAGTTCAAAACCACAATTGTGGATTGCTGACATGGCAACCACCGATTTGTGAACAGGAGCATTGTCTTGGTGGAAGAGGACTCCTTTAGTGAGCATTCCTGGTCACTTAGCTTTGATAGCTTCATGCAACTGTCTCAGTAGGTCAGCATAATATCTTCCATCGATAGTCTGGCCTTTTTCAAGAAAGTCAATCAGCAGAATACCCTTGGAATCCCAAAAGACTGAAGCCATCACCTTTCCAGCAGAAGGAACCGACTTGGCTTTTCACGGGGATAGTGATCCCAGATGCTTCCATTGTTTAGACTGAATTTTGGTTTCTGGTTCCAAGTGATGAATCCAGGTCTCATCCATGGTTACAAATCAGGCCAAAAAATGAAGAGGATCTGCTTCAAAACGGCACAAATTGTCATGGGACGCCAGGAATCTGACACATTTTTGATCCGCTGTCAAGAGCTTTGGCACCCATCTTGCAGAAACTTTTGTCATTCCCAACTCCGAGATGATAATGTGCTCAACCCTCTCATGAGAGATGCCCACAACACTGGCAAAATGTTGAGTGGTCGATCGTCAATTTTTTTCAGCCAGCCCTCGTAACAAAATTCATTATCAAGCCTCCCATAACTTGGCATGATCAGATGGCATAGGTACGGCACTGCATTGCTTGGTAGGTCACACTACCCTGACCCAGCCCTAGCTCAACTATGAAAAGTAACCTTTTGCATCCATTGGTAATTCTTTAGTTATCCAGTTTCCTGGTATCTGCATACCAGCCTCGTACCTAATAGTTGTATACAGGTACCTTTTTTGAAAACATGGAGTTGCCTAGAACTAAAAAGACACAAATCGTACTTACCCACCTGTCCTCAAAGTTTAACTGCTAGTAGCCATCACAGACTGTTACAGTGGGTGGTTCATGTGCAAGGAATAAGATCAAATTGTCCATAGTGCAGGTTAAAAACAGTTCAGTATCAGTTCACATGTTTCTGATGGCTGGAAGCGCTATTAACTGAAAAGCTTCCACTGACCGTGCTGCTACAGGATTAGATCTTAGTCTGTTCCAGATTGGTACTGTCTGGACGAAAAAGGAATAAATAAAACAGGTTAATGGTTGCTGGAGCTTGATTGTATTTATAGTCGTTTTTTCAAGTGACACTTGCGGCCAACAATAACTGGGGGGAAGGGAATCTTGACTATCCTGTTTTGTATTTTGTGAAATAAGATGGCGTCATGTAGATTTCTGCGGGTTTGAAGGGAATCCCAGCCTAACTGGTGTACCATGCTGCTCATGCTGTAGAACCAGTTGTAGTCACCAAGGCAGAAACGTGCAGCAGCATTTTGCTCCCTGCTGAGTATGTGGTGACCAATCACTGGAGGCATATTCTAGGCGGGGTCTGACTAGTGCATGGTAGGCCTGGGCTTTAACTCTAGGTGGACAAGAAGATAAGTTACGCCTTAACAGTCCCAGTGAATGAGAGGCATTTTGAGCTATTGTTTGGCAGTGGCTGTCCCAAGTTAGCCTACTGTTTACTTTTACTCCAAGGTAAAGATGGGGTGAGACTCTTGGGATAGGTTGATCTTCCATGAGGTAGGTATAGCAAAAAGAAGTGCACTTTCATGTCACAGACATGATGGCACACTTTGAGACATTAAATCCATCAACCATTTATTGGCCCAGCTTTGCAGAGTGTTGAGGTCTTGTTGTGTTTTAATTTCTTGGTATAGAATAATGTCATCAGCGAATAAGCGGATAACAGAATGAAGTTCATCAGCAATATCATTTATGAAAGTTAAAAATAAGAGTGGACTTAATACTGTGCCCTGGGGGACACCGGAGACCACTGGTTAATATGTTGATGTTGATCCATTTACTACTACTGCTTGTGATCTGTTGGTAAAAAAAAATTGTATCCAATCAGCTGTCTGACCGTTTACTCCCAGGTATTTTAGCTTGAGAATGAGACGTTTGTGAGGCACTCGATCAAAAGCCTTACTAAAATCTAATAATGCTATATCCGTTTGTCCTTTAGATTCTAAGGTAAGTGCCGAATCATGTATAGTTGAGACAAGCTGAGTCTGGCATGAGAACCCAGGTCTGAATCCATGCTGTCTAAACGTGAGCATGTTGTTTTCTTCCAGGTGGGAGGTGATGTGACTAAATAATATATGTTCCATGACTTTACACACTATATATGTAAGGGAAACTGACCTGTGGTTCACCGGTTCTGTTTTGTTGCCCTTTTTGTAGATGGTGCTGATGAGGGCTGTAGTCCAGTAATTTGGCAAGGAGCTGGTCTTGTATTATTGCTGGAAGAGAAAAGTGAGAACTCCAGATATTTCATGCGCTAGTTCTTTAATCCCTCTTGCTGGTAGTTCATCTGGTCCAGTGGCTTTGCATTGTCTTAGCCGAGACAGGAGTTTGGTTATACCATTTTGCGTGAATTGAATGTCACTGATGGGACTATATGAAGATGGCCCCAGATCTCTGGTAGATCCTAGGTATTTTCATGTGTGAAAGCCAAGTCAAACTGCATACTAAGAGCTTCAGCTTTGCAGGAGTCTGTAATATGATGTTGGCCTTTTAAATATAACACTGAGATATTTATGTTCTCTGTTTTCTGTAAGCAACTTTAGGTAACTGTAAAATTTCTTTGAGTTTCTTTCACAAACTATTGCCTATAATGTTGCAGATCTATATAATCATCATGAGCTTGATGTATTTGTCTCTGAAAATGGTTGCGTTGGCATTTATCTGTATTTTCATGTTCATTTCAAAAGCTAAAATAATGGTCTCTCCAGGATGTGTCCTTGTTGCGAGGTACTGTGAAATATAACAGTGAGTAATCATTAGGGTTGGGATGTTGCACTCCGTTCACGATACGACACATATCTAGATATTTGCTCCACGATACGATACATATCACGATACACATTTCAAGCTAGTTGACTGTACTACCATAGGTTACAAATTGCAACAATATGTAAATATACCGTGTAGTAGGTATAAACTAGTAATTAGCTGCATAATTCATCTTTTCATCATGATAGTGTCTTGAAATACAATTTGGACAGGAAATGATAAATACACCACTTATAAGAAATTATGCACTTTGAGGGAAAATACATTGCACTTTTTAAAATTTTGAAGTTATTCATGAAGAAAATTACGATACAATTCGTATCTAAATATTCTCTTCACAATTCAACACCCGATTCTTGAAGCCAAGTATCACGGTACACGACTGTATAGATATATTGTCTCAGCCTTAGTAATCATGGTAATCAAAATATGTACCAGACATTTTGCAATGTAGGGCTTGGTATTGCTTTCAATGTGCAGTGACACTTGTGGGTACCCATTATTTTTTTAGGCTGATACGTTTTTCCTGTTAACTTCAGTCCAATTGGTGGTCTAAGTGGAAAGATTTTACTGTGCTTTGGTCCAGTCTGAAGTTTCGGCAAATGGTTTACACAGTTGTCTTGTTTTAAAGTTTATAATATATAATTTTGTTTGTCACAAATCCAATGTTTAAAATTATTTAAAGAGTAGGACTTTAAGTCAAATTTGTTTCCAAAATTTTAATAATCACTTTTTATAATTGCTGTGTAAAAGTTGCATTTGGCAAACATTACCACAATGCCACAAAATGAATCAATTTTGTAAGCCCTAATAGCATAGAAAATTCCACAACTGTTGTATGTGGTTCATTGGAAGCACTCACAGCGCAAATAGATCTATGAATTGAAATTTGAATGGCACCTCTACATACACAATTTTGGAAGATATTCAACATTTAAACTTTTCAAGTGCCCCCTGATTAGCATAAATTAAAATTCTACAAGTACCAGTTGTGGTTCATTGGATGCACCAACAGCACACACCTATAAATTGAAGTTTGAGGGCTCTTTCACCTATGAAAATGTCAAATACCCCTAAAAAGCATAATTTTCAAAATGATCGCTCCTCTTTATAAAAAGGTAAGACTTTCTTTGTAGGCATATAATCAGGGCAAGTTCAGACTTTCTAGGGGTAATAGTGTCCTAGAAAAATGGCAGACAAAGTTGCTGGTACGGAAGAAAAGGAAAAAAACTAGAAAAGATTTGCATGATAGCAAATCTGTGTGTGCCTCCACAATTTGCATATATACAACAACTTTTGTTTGTGATTTATCAGCACAAACTTATGGATTACCTATAATAGCCTTAAAGGTACTCCAAGGTTCGCACAGAGCTTGAAAAGGCTTGAAAAGTATGGAATTTCATAAAGAAGTCTTGAAAAGTATGGAAAATCGATTTTCCGGGTTAAACAAAAACAAACAGAATGAAAAAATCTATTTGTGTGACTTTATTTTAATGTTTGTTGCAATACCTACGATCGTAGTTTATTTTCATTGCTAAATATAGCATCTATGGGGTTTTCTGCATTGCACAGCATCATGGGAGGCACCTTTTTCAACTCACAATGCAACGGGATTCCTTGCAAGATTTTGAAAAACAAGAATGCGTCATTTTGATTACGAGTGATGGTCCATCATGAATTCAGGGCTCGACAATTCGCATGTCCGAAAGCTCGGGCTTGTCAGAATTGGGCTCGGGCTGTTAGAAATAAAAAAAGTGCTATCCCTGCGGGCTAGGCCTAGTTGGAATTTTTTACTAGTAAAATCCGTCAAAAAATAATAATATTTTGCAGGGCAAACTCATCTGCAAATTAACATCAAATGCTATTTATCGGTGGGTTCAAACAGTGTTAGAAAAAAAATACGTGCCGTGAGATGACTTCCCGGGCAAAAACAGCACACAACTGCCAGTCACACGCAAGTGACAGCGTGGACACTGGATTAGATCTGCGGTGAACTGATGCAGTCTCACGGACTGATTTGGGACACATTCGGCAATTCCCGCTATCCCATACCTTTGCGTATTTGCCTGTGACTCCAAATAATTGTTGCAATAAACACCGGAATCTTTATTTTCGTATGCTGCAACAAAAACAAAGCTTCCCGTTTGTGTGTTCCCTCCGTAAATTTACACATGTTCACTGGGCGGAAACCATGATGAAAACACCGTAGCACGAGCCGTGATTGGCTGATTTTTGCATGTGACTCAATTGACCAATCGGGTGATGTGTTGTGCGTCAGACCACATGGCCAAAGCAGCTGTTTGTGTACAGTTGCAGGAAAGATGTAGACGGTGCGCACGCTCGATATCTGATTTGAAATATTAAAATTTTCGTTTGAATTTGATTTAAGAATACCGTTTATTGCGAGGAACTTGCCAATACTGTATACGCAAATTTACTACGATGTACCGATAGCATTCATGGTAGGTACGCAAACGATATGCATCCCATCAGTGCATCACGCCATCCGAGGCAGAGAGAAAGGATTCTGAACTGAAGCAAATGCAACTATTTAATCGTTATTTAAGTTTGTACGGTCTCCTATAGTCCCAGAAATTACAATGTATTTTTCATCGTTAGTCACCCCAAGCAAATAGCTTACTTTCAATTTGTATTTTTGATATTTTGCCAGTTTCACTGTCAGACAGTTGCAGCTGGAACCATAAAATTTGACTTTTTTTTTTTTTTTTGATTTTGCAAGCGACAATAAGGGGCAAATACATTTTAAGGTAAAGGGTTTGTCTAGCCTAGGCCTTAGCATTGTTAGAAAAAAACGATGTTTATAGAAGTTTTATCAGGACAAGTGGATTTTGAAATCTACTTGCCCAGCGGACACGTGATTTTTAAAAAAAATTGTCGAGCCCTGAATTATGGATAAATGACCGTAAATGTTTGCCGCATGCATAAATTGTGCACCAAGCCGCAACAACAATGGTAGGCTGTACATATAATGAACTTTGGCTTGGAAACCCCAAATAAAAGGACTGGGTTTTGCCTGTAAAACAGGACAAATACAGCGCAAGATGCAAGGTGTGTGCAAGTAATGTGCACTTGAAAAATATGGGGGAAGCAGAGCTGGCTAGTATCAAACAAAAAGTTGTTTTTTTGTTCAATATATAAATGGTATACATTGGTACCCCTCTCGTAAGCCAACCCCAAATAGATGCCACTCCCTCTGCAAAGGCTACTTTGCTGCACAGCAAGTATGGCATTTTCATTATAGTTTCCCCCTGAAGAGAGACCACCTCTCGTAATAAGGAAACATTTGGGGTGGCCTTATAAGAGGGGAACCACTGTATATATATATATATATACATACCCATAAAACCACGGATAATTGAGTTTGGAATTTTGGAAAAAATGGTTTGGAAAGTACTTGAAAAAGTATGGAATTTTGGCTTTGCTTTGCTGTATGAACCCTGTACTCAACAGTTTAACTTAAGGATTGGCCCTAAGTTGCATAACTTAAAGATGTTCCACTTTTGTTTGTGGTTTATTGTGTGCGCCTGCAGCACAAACCAGTAAATTGAAGTTAGAATTGCACTGCTGCATCTAATAGTTTTGTAGATATTAAAGAGTTAAATTTTCAAATGCCCCTAATTTGCATAATTTTCAGTGCACTCATCTAAATAAAAAGGCAAGACTTCATGTACAATCATGCCAAGTTTGGAGTTTCCATGTGTGAGAAAACTGTCAAGTGAAATTGCTGCTGGTAAAGAAAAAAGAATTCCAACAAAAACAACTTCGTGTGTTGGCACACAGACATGATAAAGAAACCCAATGAAGACAGAATGTCTCTGTTGGCACACATAAAGTGATATTGAGTGAAAATGTTAGTCTTGCCATTTAACGGGGGGGGGGGGGGGGCTACTCCCCATACCGAGCGTAATGGGGATGTGCCGCTCTGAAGGGTGCCTTTTCGCAGGTACTTTCCCTAACAAAGGTACATCAATTTTTCCAAGATCTCCGTAACGAAGGTCCATAAAATTTTCTGAGACCCCTAACCAAGGTCACGGATAAAATCGAAGGACCCTAATCAAGACCAGACGATTTACGCTCCAGCCCCGTGAAGAGGGCGCATGTTGTGAAAGTGATGGACGCGCACCAATGAAGATCCATTATTTGGTAGGATGGGAGCCCTAATGAAGGGTCATTTTGAAAAACTTGAGATGCACACCCCCACCTAAAAAAGTAGGAAGTGCCCCCCCCCCCCCCCCCGGGCCATTTAACTGCTGCTGAATCCATGCCACACCCTCCGAGTGCATTCCCACTGCACCACAAAGCATCTAAACTAGGCAACAAATGTTACTCTACCCTGTCTGGAAACTGTATCGTGTATGCTTTTATAGACATCACCAAACTTCGTTTTGACGTGTTACAACGGTTTCTCCACTTGACCTCTGATTTTCAAAAGCACTGGCACCCACACTGCATTTTCACTGGATGCAAGTCCCAGTTGATACACAAGAGTTTGTAAAATACAGTTTTGCTATGCAAGAGTATAAGACATACTGCCTTTGGTAACACAATGCCTTCGGTCTTTCATTTCCAGCCAGCGGTAGAAATGTTTCAAGTGTTAGATGTCCAGAAGCAAAGACATTTTGGGTTTACATTTGGAGTGGCCTTCAATTTTTTCAACTGTGATGCTGGTGAAGCAACATGCCTTAATTGGCTTTCAAAGAAAGACCAAGAATCTTGCAGGTAGACTGGAAGACTGAGAAAGCATCACAGAATTGCAAATGGAGTCGGTGTCTTTTATGAAGCAATGACATTAGAAGAAAGTTTCATTTTGGGGGATGCCCAAAAGGGCGAGTGGGCAATAGGACAGACTTGTGCATTGATTAGTCCATAAAAGAAGTGATACCGTCATACAAGTGAGAGAGAGAGAGAGAGAGAGAGAGAGAGAGAGAGAGTGAGTGAGTGAGTGAGTGTGTGTGTGTGTGTGTGTGTGTGTGTGTGTGTGTGTGTGTGTGTTAAAATCGCCCATGGGAATGGAAAAAAAACTAGAAAAGATGATTTGCTGCATAGCAAATCAGTGTGTGTGTCTTCAAAGCACATTGGTATGGCAATGTACAACTATTCCATAACACAGGAGTAGAAGTTGGAATGGCATTTCTATCTATTACAGCTTTGAAGTTATTCAAGATTTAAAATTTCTAATGGTGCTGTTTAGCATAATTCCAATTGCTACAACTTTTGTTTTAGATTCATTACATGCGCAATGGTCAGTAACCCCCTAGTAGAAGTTAAGATCGACATATTGATATTTATTTTTTTATTTTTCCTCATAGAGAAACAAGTACTAATTCCAGTTAGCCCTGATATACTAATTTAGTTTAACTTATTACTTGTATATCTGGTGTTATAAGTATTTCTAAAATTTTTGTGTAATATATTGTAATTGATTTAGTTTGATATGGTATTGGTTTGTATTTACAGTCTATTGGATGGCGGCACAAGGCACTGCCTTCATGCCATCCCTCATCAATTCTATTCTATGTACGTTTCTTTTTCTGTAACTCTTATGAAAATAAACAATTACTCACTTAAAAAAAAAAAAAGTTCCCCCGAGAGGGTCTCAGGAGGATACGGGGGGGGGGGGGGGTGTTACTGCACAGGGTAGGACAATGGTCTAGCCATGGGATGATATATGTATCCTTGCAGCACCAGGGAAGTTAATTGCTCTGAGTCTGATTAGTCAATAGTTTAGAAGTTCCAGAGACACAAAAACAGGCCTATATCATTTCAATGCACACCCCGTACGCTGCACTGTATACTTCCCTGCTAGTTATTTGCTCTGATTGGTCAATTGTTTTCAAGTTCAATGCAGGAACATGTACAGGCCCATGTTATTTCAATCAATGTATACCCGTGCACTGCCCTGTACGCTTCCCTGCTAGTCATTTGCTCTGATTGGTCCATAGGTTTGAAGTTCCAGAGAAATATGAAGGGCAGGTGTGATTTCAATGCAAATTCTTCATTGCACAGTATGCTACCACCCAACCGATGCCAGTATCTATTTTTGAAATACCAGTATACTCCAGGTTAAAACAAAAACAAAACCCACAGTATGGAGGAATTTTTCTTACTTATCATAGGATAAGCCTGCTGCTAATGTATTTTGCAAAGTCAAATTTTTACCTTGTCCCGTACAAACGTTGAGTGTAGTCAAATGTGAAGTCTGATTACCTCCATACTTTTGTTTTTTATCCCTATAGGATGTTTCAAAAACAGTTTTGCTGATATATCTATAAACACAAAATAGAGGATTTGGAGAAGATGGGAATCACTATTTGCCTAGTTTATATACACAAGGAAAGGGTAATGTCATGTTTGAACTTTACGTGATACTGAGTTTTGCTTTTTTTCTTCAGAATTAAGGCATAGGATATATTCATAGAAACAGGTAAAGCTGGGTGTAATCGAAACATATTCTGCCTCACTTTGTCGGAGACTCCTGTCAAGATTTAGTTTATAATGTATAATTCAGTTTGATACAAATCTGTTAATGAATAGCAGTCTTTTTTGTCTAAAATGTGTCACCTTGTCAGTCAGCTGAAGTTATAGTTTCAGTCTGAGACACCTCCGTATATATATGTAGAAGATTTGTGTTCGGAAGGTCGTAGAATTGGACTCCTGCTAATGACTGAAACAACTAAATTTGTACTAAAGCTATGAAAATGATTGAAGTTTTACGTGGTCGGCAGCATAAACTAAACAGACGCTCTCTTGAGTTTTTTAATTTTTCGTTCACACACCCAGTCGTGGAGTACGGAAAAACAGTATTCACTAATTGTTCTCTAGCCAATGAAACCGAACTGGAAAATGTGCAAGTGGCAGCGGCCCGTGCAGTCACAGGGACAAGGCGTTTTACTATAGTCATAGTCAATTTTACAAGGAGACAGGATGGTAAACACTGGCTGTTCGAAGGGACATACAGAATTTAGTATTAATCATTTTTAGAACTTCAGACTGGATTTTACTGAGAATTTGATAAATTTGAAATACATTCCTCCTATATCTAGGTCTTTTATGTTGGCATATGTATTCAGTTATAGCACTACATTTCGTTGATTTGTATGTGCACCAACTGATAGAGCGAGACTATACAACTCCGACACTGTATACTCTCATCAAGCTACACCAATTTTTTTTTTAAAGCAGCAAAAACGTTGATGTACACATTTGTATCTTGATACCTTCAGCTACTTAGGAACTTTTTGACTTCCAGAAGTCTAACTGGAAGCATATTCAGTGCTAGTAAAAATATTAGACCTTGTAATTCCTGTCTGGTTTGGTTGTGTCGGCTCCATATGGTTTGGCTTTCAATACATAATTCAATGCTAGAGGCAATACAAAGAATCATACGGATACAATAAACTTTTTTTTCAGTCTTGTAAATGATATTTGTATGCACTGGCATCTCAATTTTAAGAAACAGAACTCGCAAAAATGTAGACTTACACTGTATAGAGTTGAAATTTGTGAATCCAAAAAAAGAAAAAAAAAGTGTGATGAACCAATTTTAACGAAATTACTGCAGTCATTACGTTGTTGCAGTCTCATTAAATGTGCTCACCGGAATGATTGGGGGCAGACTGTGACCAGTAGAAATTTTGAAGCGCCTGCCCTGCCATCCTTTGAAAAGTTTGGGACTTCTCGTACCCTGTATGCCATACCCAGACAGGAAATATGAAAGCTAACGGGAAAGCCCAGTTTAGTGAAGTTTTTGTGTCTCGGATATCAAACTGTCCATTTGAAAATACAGTCTCAAATGCCAGGAAAACCTGAGAGTATCGATTTTTCAAATATTTCAGGGGGAGGCCCTCCGGACCCCCCGCTGAAAGCTTCGTACCTTCGGCACTCACAATTCGAACCCCCTTTTAGAAAGTCTGGATCCGCCTCTGCCAAGACCATGTCCCAGCTCATTTTTGCGCATTCTCACGGAATCTTTGTGCCACAATTAATGAGAAAACTTCTGACTAGACTAGTGTAAGTGAAATTTTGTTGCATGCTTTCTTCTGGACGTGCGCGGATCCACAGATCCACAGAGAGAGAGAGAGAGAGAGAGAGAGAGAGAGAGAGAGAGAGAGAGAGAGAGAGAGAGAGAGAGAGAGAGAGAGAGAGAGAGAGAGAGAGAGAGAGAGAGAGAGAGAGAGAGAGAGAGAGAGAGAGAGAGAGAGAGAGAGAGAGAGAGAGAGAGAGAGAGAGAGAGAGAGAGAGAGAGGGCCTGTAGGCCTACCTCGAAACAGATCCTAAGTTCATGTTTCTGCACTTAGGTCTAAAGACCTCCATGTGCAGCTCGCCATAAATTTAAGTATTTAAATATTAATTTACATACAATTAAATCCTTTATAATAAATATAATGTCAATAAGACTGTCTTTATCTTATTTTTCATCCAAACACACTATTGCACTTCTAGCTCTTCCAAAGTTGTGTGGTCAGACTCTCTGTATGGTCAAATTTTATACGTTGTTTCACCCAAAAGCTGTCCAGTTTCCTTTTAAACGAATTTATTGATGATGCACCAGCCACGTTTTGAGGAAGACTGTTCCATGCTGCCAAAACGCTCACAGAAAAGCTGTATTTTCGTAGATCTAATCGTGCCCTTTGAGTTTCAAGTTTGCACTTGTGACCTCTGGTTGATGTGTTTGTGCTTGTTTTCATTAACCTTCAGTTGTGTTCTTATCATATCTTCCATTATCATTCTGTGGAATGTAGATCTTCAGAGAGTTTATCCAACCCGTTTCAAATACTACGTCAAAACTTTTCTCATTAATTGAGAATTTTTAGTTGGGCGCTTTGCCCATTCTGTTTCATTGTCAACGTCAGGGAAACGTCACTTTGTCACCGCTCGCATGAACGGCGCATTTTGTTGCCAATGGGAATGGCATTTTTTGGATACAGTGAAACTGAGACTAGCGACGGCCTCCTGCTTGACCGGAGCTCAGTATGGAGACAATGACCGGCATCGGAGATTACCGTGGGGGATTAATTCAAAGAATTGACGGAAACGTGACACAAGCCCCGAAAGTGGGAATTCATGCAAACCAAAAAAACGTCTATGCGATCAACGCTGTCAACCGAATGAAGATTCTCAGTTCGACAGAAATGCGACAAGAAAAAGCACATATTGAAAAGAAAGTGATGCAGGAGTTTCTTTCTCTGCATGGATATGACTTGCTCGACACAGTCCTTGGCGAGGGAAGCTATGCCAAAGTAAAACTTGGCAAAGTTAAGGAATCTCACCTGAGGAATAACCCTCGGGTTGCAGGGCTTGTGAAGAAAGTTGCACATAAATTTGTGAGTTTTACGCGGATATTTGATTTTGACATGTTAAAAAAAAAAAAAGAAAAGAAAAGAAAAAGAAGAAACTCAGTATCTATATTGGAAACATTAACGGGAAAGTGAAACTATTTGACTTTCTGTCATAATTTTATTCACATTAATGTCCAGATAAGTGTCAATTTTTTAATTTACAGGAAGTATTTTGTATATTGTGACTGTGAGAAAGGGCCACATTGAAAGTACGCCATAGGCCTATAGTATTGGTGTTTTGCCCCAATATATGACCCAATATATCTGTATGCCCGCTTCAACTAAAAAAAATTAGAAATAAACAAAAATATCGGCCAAGATATGTACATAGGAAGAAGCACATTTTGTAACAAAATATGTGTGTTTGCTAAGTTACAACTGTGTGTGGCAATTTGTAATAGACTCGGTAGACCTGTTGATTATTGACAGGACACGATTTTCTGTCACTCCATTCGAAACAAAAACAAGGAACATAAAAAAAAAAAGCTGGGAGAATTAGAGTTAAAAAGGTCAAACTCCACATTTGCACAAGCATCTTTCTGTGCGTAACATATTATGATACATGAGGATCCGCAGCCTGGGAATCTTAAAATTCTGAATGCATATAAGTTTTGTTCAGTATTCACTATGTTATTAACCTTGGCTGAGTCGTTCCTGAAACTGTTTTTCCCCCGAAGTCGGGGTTAAAAATAAAATGCGATCGTGTGATACGGATGCGTCGTAAGAAAAGCAGAACAAAAGCCGAGGGAATGCGTTTTCCAAAGCAAGCATTTAATAAAATTCGATAAGTTCAGTTTCATAAAATAGTCAATAAAATATGCACAGTATTCGGTATTCCGATAAATAAGCCTTTATTCCCTATTCGATTTAAAGGCTGCGACATCCTGATGTATAGGCCTATGTTTTGAACTAGCGCGGAGATATTTTCACAATCAAGCTGCTTAGTTATGAGTTTATATTCTGGTGTAAAATCAAGTTGTTTCAACTTGTGTTAGTCAAGAAAAGATGAAGGCACACGATTCACGCATACATTTTTAGGTTGCCATCAAAATGATTGACAAAAGGAAAGCACCAAGAGATTTTTGCAGCAAGTTTCTGCCTCGGGAACTCAGTGCATTAGCCAATATTGGATATCACCCAAATGTGGTAAGTGAATGTGGAAATGCCGCATCTCTGAAGGGGTAAAAGTGAGTTGAAGGAAACAGGACGTAAGCAGAATAAGTCGGCCACTTTTTACCTCCTGGCATATGGCAAGTCATTTTAACGTTTAATCCAACTTGGCGATATCATTAAATCATTTAGCGATATCTCTTAATCATTTGATGATATCTCTAAATGGTCTCATTTACTGATATCCCTAAATGATTTGGAAATATTACCAAATAGACATGTATTTAGCGATATCGCTAAATAAGTGAATCGGTGCAAATTGGGTAGGCCTAATTGTACTGTGACAGTAGAAGCGCGAAGGAGCAAGCATTTGGACCTGTAGGCCTGACTGTTACGGTTGACAACAAAATTAACAGTTAGCATACACTCTCTTCACAGCATGATAATAAACCCATTGACAATGCAAGAGAAGATGATTAATTTTCAACAAAACACTTTGGAAGGATGAAGCCATCGCACTTCCCTCAAAATCAGCAGTCACTTTTGACAAAAATAGGACAGGATGCAGAAATACATTTAGCAATATTGCTAAATAATTTGGTTATGTCCCTAAATGATTAAGTGATATTGCTTAATCATCCCGAAATCATATAGCTGAATCATACACATTCAGGTATGCCCTTTAATGATTTAGCGTTACCCCTATAAACGATTTAGCGATAGCAGTCAATCATTTTATGACATAGCTAAATCATTTTGCATTATCGCTAAATCGCTAAATCATTTTGCACTATCGCTAAATCATACACATTCAAGGATATCACTAAATGATTTGGAAATGATTAAGCGACATCGCCAAATGATTAAGAGATGTCGCCAAATCATTTAGCGATATCACTAAATGATTTAATGATATCACAAAATATTTAGCAATATCACTAAATCATTTGGCAATATAGCTACATATGTACTGATATATCGCCAAAGATTTGGCGATATCTCTAAATGATTTAGGATATCGCCAAATGGGATAAATGTCAAAATGGTTTGCCATACTGGGTGGACCAAGATTAGCAGTTGTGTAAGCCATGCTACAGTGGTTGCATGACCATAAACTCTTCTTTCATTTTTCATAGTGGCCCAGGCCTGCCAGGGGAGGGTAACCTTGGGTGAGGTGTTACCCACTTCTTGAGCAGACAAGAGATAGTGTATACACTGGTCTGCCCCAGGCATGTAATTTACAGACCGTGGTAGCAATAGCAGCACTTCTCATTCCCTTTAAAAGCACATATTAGCTGCATAATGTTACCTCTTGACCATTATTGGATAGACCTGTGTGTCTGCATAAGGGCCAGAATGTTGGACACAACTGAGTTGGGACTCAATTGCTCTGAAGAACCGATGATCCCTGTGGGTGCCACTATTCTTCCTTCCTCCTCGGGCACCATTTCTGGCTTGGTCTAAGAGTTGGGAGCTCCATTGACTTTCGTCCTGAGAAACTGTTTTATTGCTGTGCACACTACTTCTACTACAGAATTTAATTTCTAAGCTCTCCTAGTCTCTTCCAAGATAGGGACGGCTTATATTTGACCTGTGGATCCTAGAAGAATTGTGGAAGTAGGTAAGTCTTGGCTCAAAACCAATCTTTTCCCAGATGGTGTCTGCCAGGTCGAATCACAGACAGAGGGAGGAGAGTGGCATACAAGCAATCGCTGGTTGGCAGTGTGCTGTGGGTGTGGAGCCGGAGACCACTTCACCTTCTCCCTTGTTGGGTAGAGGGCAGAAGATTGACTCACAGTACCATTTCATGGCAGGCTGGAACAACCATGAGCACTGTTGCAGTTGTCACCAACAGCTTGGTCATGTGTGTTCTTGTGAGAATACATGTAGGTTTTGTACATCTGAAAGGCAGGCAAAGCACTGCCTGGATCTTCCGGCCCAGCTTGACTTGATCCGAGTGCTGGGAACCCAAGACAGACCTGGTGAAGCCACGATGGGTACCTACAGGTCCCCATCTGGGCATCGCAGAACCCTCTGACACCTTAGTTCAAACGTCTTGAGATCCCAGAGCACAGGTACCCTGGCCGATTCCCCAAACTCCCGGATCTGTGACCTCTGGTCAATGTCCCAGTATCTCGGAGCACCAAGTTGGTACTCTAGCTGGAGTGTGCTAAAGGACCTTTTGGCTCCTGTAGTTGCATCCCCAACTGCAACCTGGGTGCCAGCTCTGGTGCCTCCAACCCCTGTGCTGGCAGTGCCAGCTGCTCTCCCTTGGGATCCTACCTGGATCAAGCAGCTGGTGATACCACTGTGCCCTTCCTTTGAAACAGGTATACCCTGGTTCCCTACTTGGAGAGTAAAGCAGAACATGAGCTATGTGAGACAGAGATTTTATCTTCATCTGCCCCTGCCAGTACTCCCATGTTGTGTCTGAGCCAGTCATTTCGGATGAGCAGCTTGCTGCCTCCATTCTGAGCCACTTCTTGCCTGACCCACAGGCTTCAGAGTTCTCACAACTCCAGCAGGTGCACTCCAGCCAGTTGACCCTTAGGTCAGCAGCTGCTGTGGCTCCCACCCTGAGCTTCCTGGAAAACCTGCTGTCTCACTCTTCATGGGAGAAGCAGATGCGGGCTGTGGAGGTGGCAGGGCAAGATATGGTGAGGGACATGCTTCTGTCACAAGCAGCCACCCCATCTGCCTCTGATGAACAGCTGCTTGGTGGTGTTAAAGCTATGAAGCAAGAATGCCATGGAGTGGGTGGAGGATCCCGGGTTGCCTGGGTGCTGCAACCTACTCTTCCTAGTCCCCAAGTGAGACAGAGGTTGATGTCAGGTTATAAATCTGTCATCACTGAATGAGTACTTGGAGATTTTGTCCTTCAGGATGAAGACCCCAGTCAGTGGCAGCAGCGGTTGTCGATATCCTCCGGGCTTGCTGCTGGTGATCATCTATGACTTTCACCGAGCACTACCTGACTTGACTGTGCTGGAGGAGGACATTTATGCCTTTGACAGCATAGCAGGCTCCTAATGTGCATAGGTTCCTGATACTTGTCTGTTAGACTTCCCTTGTCCCCCCAGGGCAGCCACCGTATTCGAGTTATGGCACCTTTGGGGTTTAGACTCGGATGCAGTCTATAGGTTAGCATACCAAGAGTGGGCCTAGATCTTGTCTCAGACTTGTATTAGGTGCATGTTTCCAGAGTCCACTGGGCCAAGAGCGGGCGGACTTGTTTCAACCAGACATTGCCTTATGCCCCCCCCCCCTTCCCGGTGCCTGCCATGTTTTCCACAATTCACTGGTCTCTGGTCTTGCTAGATCTCCAGGACCCAAAGAGTGGAAATAGGCAGCAGCTCCCAAATATGGCAGGCTGCTCTCAGGTTGGCGGTTGGCATCCTGGGGTCCCATTGGCTAGTCCCATGCTGGTCGGTATGGAGTGTTTCCAGGCTTAAACTAGGATCCTGCTGTTGGCGGCCTCATGTCCATGAACCTCCCTGAGGTGTTCCCAACAGATGTCCCCTGCTCACTCGGACCGATAGTCCCCTCTGACTGTTGGTCCTGGTGGTTGTTGGTCAGTATGCGTGTTTCATTACTCCCTCCTACCAATGCGTTTGTATATCGGCAATGGTGGTTGAGAGGTAATGTTATGTAACTAATACATGAAATTTTTAGTAATTGTGGTATTAGTAACTATACTTACCTCTTGACCACAGGAGAAGCCCACCCAGCCTCCCTGCTTCCACTCCACAGTTGATGTTCACTGACCTTTCACAAGGAGGAAGGAAAAATAGAGGCGCATGCACACCAGAAATCACACACACACACATCCCCATTTCCACAGAAACAGAGCATGATGCCACTGGGTAGTGGAGAGGTAAGTATACTCACTAATGACAAAATTACTAAAAATTTCACATTACATGTGCCCAGCATTGTCTGCAGCTTAAAATAGAAGGGAGATTTGCCCTTCCCCTTTTGTTTCGCACTGTGCCTTTTCCTTTGGCTTCGTGTCCTTTTCTCCTATCTTTTTTCCATATTTTGGGCAATTACCTTCTTGTCATGAAATTCAATATAATTTAGACCAATTGAGAAATTAACTTTTCAATCTATCTATACACAGTATTCAAGATACAAATTCAGAACTTGTTCCATAAAAACCAACAAAAGATGCCTGTTATTTTTGGACCGCTACTTTTGGGTGCCCTTTTTGATTGTCATTGTATGCTTAAAAGTGCCCGTTTAGATAAAAGATTCCCTGCCCTCTTGAAAAGCTGGAGACAACACTTTGTACATGATTTAATTTTTACTTATTTTGATAATGTCACTAAAACACAAAAGAAAAACCATGGGCAAAAAATATTCTAACACAATTATGTTTGATAAGAATTATGTGAAAGCCACCTAATCTCAATGTCCAGGAAATGGCTCAAGTACAAAGAATAAGAAGGGTAAAAAAAGTAAAAATAATGTTAACTCACTTAACAAGAAATCTATCACAGTATATTTATCTATGACCAAGATCATAAAGTGGTTCAAAGCCCCACCAATTTCTTGACAATTCTGCATAAATCAAAACAAAAGTGCATGCCCCTACAGGTGCAGATGTACGAGTGCTTCGAGACCCCAAGCTACATGCTACTAGTATTGGAGTATTGTGAGAAAGGGGACATGCTAACTTACATCAATGAATATAACAAGAACAACAAAGACAAGGGCATCAATGAGAAAGATTCCAGACGTCTCTTTGGACAGTTGTGTGATGGCATGAGTCATCTTCATGAGAGAGGTGTTGTCCACAGGTAATTTTGCTTGCTCAGTCATGTGTTTGCCTGGTCAGAAAGGATTGTTTATCTGCCTATCAGCTACAATCATAAATTGTGTTGTATGATTAGTCATGAGTATTTATCAGAATTAAGTGATATTGGCGGAGCTGCAACATGCTCTCCTTTCACCTCTGCAGCCCAGGTTTGATTCACGGCTGGGGAAGCAAGTGGAAAGAGTTCCTACCACTCTGACTGTGCACGTTGGTTTTCTCCAAGATCTTTGGCTTCCTCCACCAAACAAGTAGGTAGGGAAGTACACGCCACCATCTGTGCCATGGAGAGGGACTAATGTTGGCTTGGCCTGTTTCACAATCCATGTACGGGTCTATACTTTTTGGGTGATTATGAGGTAATTAAACATTCTAGTTTTAAAATAAAAGATTATGACATTGGGAGGTATAACAGGCACTGGATTATAGAGTGCATATTACACATCGTACATATACATGCATACACAGTAAAATATCATCATCTTGAGTAAGATAACCAAGAAAAGTATTCTGCTTTTTCTCAAAATAAGAATGATTTTCTTGTTTTTAGAAAGAAAAATAGATATATATTCTCAATATTCTTGTTTCAAGGGAAAAAATTTCTCTCTCACCCAAGATTTTCCATATCTTGTTTCAAAAAAAATGTTCTTAATGTTTTTCTTGAAACAAGATTTTAAAAGTGCTGGTCTCATCGAGGTGATCTTCAGCCTCCCTGTACTTGCAGACAATTACATCCATGTATTCAACCTTGGAGCAGTCATGGACATAATTCCTCCAAGATTCAACAAAGACCTATCTTTAATGCACGAGTCGAGAAAGCCATCTCTGGTTTACTGTTGGGTGCCTTCCTGGTGATCATTTTAAATGTTGAATTGGACTCTTTTTTTTGGTGGGGGGTGGGGGGGGTCATGAAAAAGAGAGGGTTTTTTGGTTGTTGTTTTTTTTCACACAGTAAATGTGCCTTTAGTGTTGGGTCTGATTTGTACATTTTGCATGGATTTTTCATTTAATATTTGGCATACAAGCATAAAATATGTACAATAAAACCTCATAATATATCATTCAGGTTTGGTATCTTCACTTTCTCTACAAATGCAGTGGGTAAATCTTAATCAAAGCTTGGATGCAACTCTAATAAAAGCAATCAGTTCTTCATCTTTCTGGGCCACAGAACTGCACAAATATAAATATATTGCAAAACTAAGGTAACCAAATCTATCTTGGATTTTAAGCTCCACAATACTTTTGGATTTTATGAAAATCAGTTCATCTGTTAAATGAAAAAAAAAAAACACTATGAAGGTTTTATGATTTCAGTTCAAAAAAACATCACCCAGGCCGCCTTATAATTACATGTAATTTGCAGACATGGTCAAGCACACTTTATGAAACTTGCCTCCTGTGGCCAATTTTCTCAGAGTTATTTAAATTGAATTTAAGTTTTGAGCATTTTTAGCTCCAAGTAAAGAGATACTTCTATGAATTACAACAGACAGATAATAACCTAAATTCATGATACAACAAATATTAATGTCCTTAAGCAAACACAGACATTCAGTTTTCTCAAAAATCTTTTTCTTTCTTTCTTTCTTTCTTTCTTTCTTTCTTTCTTTCTTTCTTTCTTTCTTTCTTTCTTTCTTTCTTTCTTTCTTTCTTTCTTTCTTTATTTCTTTCTTTCTTTCTTTGTTTATTTTTCTTTCTTTCTTTTTCCGTCTTTCTTTATTCTTTTGCTTTCTTCCTTTATTTTTCTTTGTTTCTTTTTCTTTCTTTCTTTCTTTCTTTCTTTCTTTCTTTCTTTCTTTCTTTCTTTCTTTCTTTCTTTCTTTCTTTCTTTCCTTCATTCTGTCTTTCTTTTTGTCCAGATGTTTTTCAGAGTCTGCTGTAGCTAAAAATCCAAAATGGTGCATGGCCATATCCCTATCATTAAATTTGATCCTCATCTGGAATAATTAATGTTTCAAAATTTTGCAAACTCCAGGCAACTGAAATTTTAAATCTACCCTATTTTCAAGCCTATACCTGATATAGGTGAAATTTTCAGTTCAATATCTGAGTTTATGTCAAAGACAACTTCTATGGCATGCCAACAAAAGTTCAGGAATTTGAATTGATGTAAAACTTGCCGAATTTCCTCCATGATACACACCCAGCCACCTCACCCCACCCACCCCTCTTTTACCACATGTACAAGCTGATTACGGTCATCTACCTTTGTGCTGCTATACAACCATTTTGCATGCATAACAAATCAGCACAAATATTCACATGTTTGTATTTTCTGTGGGACATTCTGGAAAATACGGGAGTATACTTTTACAGTGAAACTTCTTACAGATTAACATGCAAAGTGAAACTTTGGATCTTTAACTGATTCATCCCAGAATGTAGACTGTTAAGCCCCTCATTTCTTACAAGGGAAAATTTGTCTGCTCACTTCAGCAGTGCATAATTTCCAGTTTCAAGCCACTGATACAAAAAATTGTAGAAACATCCAAATCTTGAATATAGCTTTTGAACAATGCATGTTTTATCTGTGTTTAGGCACAAACTTAGGAGATATTGGAATGATGTCAAATTTAACTCTTTCAGTGCCAAATGTTTTACCGAGTCAACAGCTTATTGGCACACATTGGGTGCAATGCACACAGAGAAAAGCTTTGGATCTGGGGTATTCTCTCTGGAACTATAGGCATACTGGTACTTGATTGAAAGGTCTTTTTATGAGGAATACGAATCTATGATCCTAATGATAATTCATACTAGTTTGACTTAAGTAGATCGACTTTAGACATGATTGGCACTGAAAGAGTTAATAGGCTTTCTTGCGAAGGTGTTTTATCTTGTGTCAAAAGGATATCTGTTCCTCCATTTTCCTTTAGCACAACTTCAGTGTTGATTAACAATTTACAATTCTAGACATGTTATTTAATCATTTTATGAGTTTTAAGTTTCTCATCAAAAACTGTTACTAACAGTCAGCTTTATGTAAAATATGTCCTATACATATGATGAAACAAGAATGATGTTCATGGATTACTGATTTTGCTGTCAACAATGATTTTTTAAAACAATTTTATTCATGCTGTTGCAAGATAGGTTGTACATATTTCATGATCTGTCTTTCAAAACAGAAAGACCTCATGCCTATATGTATGACATGTAATTAGTTCCATTGAAAATTACCAGAAACTGTCCAGTGACAAAACATTTGTCTGCCTTTTTTTTGTTTTTGTTTTTTTTTTGTTTGTTTGTTTGTTTGTTTGTTTGTTTTGTTTTGTTTTTTTTTGTTTTTTTTTTTTGGTTTGTTTGTTTGTTTGTTTTTTTTTTGTTTGTTTTTTTTTTGTTTGTTTTTTTTTTTTTTTTTTTGGTTTTTTTTTTTGTTTTTTGTTTTTTGTCTTTTTTTTGTTTTGTTTTTTGTTTTGTTTTTGTTTTTGTTTTTGTTTTGTTTTCGTTTTTTTTTTTTTTTTATCAAGATCAGTAGATATCTCTCCTTAATGTCCTCTTGGCACACTGTCCTGATGAGAGCCATTGCCACAGTCACAAAAAGGTTAATGACCAAAAACTAGGCTTATTTTAAGACTTTTCCTGGGGGGTTTCTGTCACTGGTTTTGCCTAGTTTTCACTTATTTTAAGAATATCTTCCATTTTCTTGCATTATCTTCTATTTTTAGCACTAAGTTCAAACTAAATGTTACTCACAGTGTGTAACTCATATATACTTTGTTTCATATGGTATTAATATGCATGTTTGAAATCTCATTCAGTTGTGTCCCAGAGACAGTGAAGGATATAACTACAGAAGGTGAAAGATATGACCAGTGCAGGAATCGTTCTGTCCATTCACTAATGAAACAGATGCTCTTGTTTCTGTAGTTTGCCTAAGAAAATTGGTGGATAGTGAAGTTGTCTGAGCATAACTCGAGAAAAGACTATGGATTAAAAAAAAAAGAAAATTTTTCCTTTTTTGGCTGGACATTTTCATGGCTGAGATACCATGCCTACAACATGTGTGACTGTGATACAGTTTCTTGTAAAAGTTGATCATGGAGTTAAGTAAAACATGCAATTTCCATGCAATAAAATGGATACAATTTGTGTAACTTCAGGGATTTAAAGTGTGAAAACTTGTTGGTGGATGCCAGTGGAAATCTCAAAATATCAGGTGATGTACATATTTTAAACTTTGTTATGCAGTGGTGCCCCTCTAATAAGGCCACCCAAAATGCAACCAAAAAAAGTGGCCACATTAGAGGGATGGCCTTTCTTGAGAGGGACAATACAATAGAAATACCACTTTTATGGCTCTCTTGAGGAGGCCTTATCAGATGGGGACCACTGCAGCAGCAGCAGCAGCAGCAGCAGCAGCAGAAGCAGCAGCAGCAGCAGCAGCAGCAGCAGCAGCAGCAGCAGCAGCAGCAGCATCATCATCATCATCATCATCATCATCATCATCATCATCATCATCATCATCATCATCATCATCATCATTCCATCCTGCTGGCAGTTATATAAATTGATGGTCTGCTAGGCTACAGCTAATTTTCAAGCCAGTATATTGTCATACTAGTACTCATTGTTTTAAAAGTGCTTAGTGACACATCATATCAAAGACTTTAATTCTTTACTGGAGTTTCTCAAAAATTTGTTTCATGCAACTCCTGTGAATTAAACATATATTGAAAGATAATATGATAAAGTTAATCTTGAAAGTCATCAATGTACATTTGTTGTTGATACTAATGTAGATTTTGGATTCTCCACCATGCTGCCTACAAAACGTTCCATGCTACAGACACCCTGCGGGTCATATGCATACGCTGCCCCTGAACTCATGCTTAACCAGAAGTACAATGGTAAACAGGCAGACGTCTGGAGCATGTAAGTGTGTCACACACTCTAAGCATCCCCTTATGATGTTATTTTACCACATAAGTAATTGATAATTATTTTCTTGTAGGCTAGTGCTGTGACTTTATGCCATTGAAATTGCAGAGGATATATGTAGAACTGTCTGGCCATGTATCTCGCATCAATAAAATATCTGAACCAATATGTAACATGCATGTTGAATCACATCAATCAAATGAAGTCCATAGTTTCTTGTAGATAAAAGAGCTGATGTATTAACCCTTAAAGTGCTTATCATGGCTATAGTCCTTTTCTCATTACTGTTAAACATATAATGGTTAAAAGATTCAAATTCCTCATTAAGATGCCTTTCATTAAAATACTAGCATGCCTAGTCTAAAGCAAAAAGTAGTCTTAGTCAACAGCTTTTCTCGGGACACTGTGCACATTGCGCACAAAGTGTCCCAAGGAAAGCTGTTGACTCAGTCTTAAATCAGCACTTTGAGGTTTAATTTGTGCACAGCTTTGTTGAACTGGTACATTCTGTCATGATAGGTCTTATCTACAGTTATAATCTTTTTTACTTTAATTATTCACAACAAAATTAAGTAAAAACATTGAGACTGGCAACAATTTATATCTGGGCACTCTGGCCATCTCAGCAAGAAACAGCTAATTCTAAGCTTTTCCCACACATTTAAACAAACTTGCTAGGACAAATTTATGTCTGGCTAAATGTCACACCTTGTATTCCAGCTTAAGCCTTTTTTTTTTAAATGTTCTCCCTTTTTTTCTCTGTACACGTGCATGTTCACCAGGGGAGTGATTCTGTATGCCATGATCAATGGACATCTGCCGTTCAGTGACCAGATCATCAAGGACATTGAGGAGAAGAAACGCGTGCATAAATTGACCTGTGGGAAGCATATCAGCCCAGGTAGCTCAGCAGCCAGTACTTTGACAGTCCCAACTGCAATCATGACCTCCTTCTATCAGTGCACACACAGTTTATAAGAGTTGAGAATGAAAATGAAAAATGCCACTAAAATGTCTTTTATATATATATATATATATATATATATATATATATATATATATATATATATATATATATATATATATATATATATATATATATATATATATATATATATGTACATATACATATACATATACACACACACACATATATATATATATGTATATATATATTATCACATGCATCAATCAGAAAGGAATGAACACTGAAACAATGCTCTGTTCAGTTTTCAAAAGTCCTTAATAGTTTAAATTGAATTCTAATTTTAAAGTAAAGTGACTCTTTCATTCTATTTGAATGTGTTTTTAACACTGTTTACCTAATTTATCAAACCTAACAAATACATGAAATAATCAAGTTGTGTGATATATATATATATATATATATATATATATATATATATATATATATATATATATATATATATATATTACTATTATTATTATATGAAACAGTTATAACTTTGTGCAGGTGTTTTAAAAAAAGTTATACCTAAATACATGTATACATTCAACCAACAAGAGCTTTGCTCTATGTGCCCAGATTGCACCTAGGAAAGTTGACTAATGGCATATCATCCTTTATGGCAAAAAAGTATCCAATAGCATACATGATATCTGATGTTTGCTTCACATTTTTATTGGCAAATCTAGCACGCAGATACGGTGGTGTTACGGTTAGGTCCTCTGGGCTTAAAAACGCTACTTGTTTATGTATAAACAGAAGCAGTGATGATGATCAGAAAGGTCCTGAAGTATGACCCACGTCAGAGACCAACTATTCAGGATATAAAGGATGACCCGTGGATGAGAGGGGAGAAATATAGACCAGGACATCGTCTGTATAATCAGCATGTAAGGGAACAAAATCAAATGTGTGGCATGATGTTGTGTTTGCAGGGGAATTAAGTTCCCCGCCTTGCAAGCCTTGATGATGCCTTTCCATTTCATTCCAATAGCTTCATACTAATTTTTATTGTCATGCAAAAATTACAATATCATATCATACTCTGTGTGTGAATTCAAATTGACAAATGTGTTGCAAGACTATACATGTTGGCACAAAATGCACAAAAGCACCCCCCCCCCAAAAAAAAAAGGATTAAAACATTTTCTACATTAAAACCTCACTTTTTACACCAAAAAACAGTAGCGTTTGTTTCCCATTCTCACTAATTATGCCCCCCTTCGAAGAAGGTGGGGCATATAGCGTTGCACATGTCGGTCGGTCGGTCGGTAGACTGTGGTTTCCGCACAATAACTCAAGAAGGTTTTTAGCTAGGACTTTGATACTGTACACGTGTATTATTCTAGTCAAAAGCTAGGCAAAGTTTGAAGATGGGTGACTTTGACCTAATTTCCAAGGTCACAGTGGTACCTGAGGCAACTTTGATTTCCACACAATAACTGAAGAGGTTTTTAAGCTAGGGCTTTTATATTGCACAGGATTATAGTCCATATTTGGGGCTAGACAAGGTTTGAAGATGGGTGACCTTGACCTCATTTTAAAGGTCACACAGCCACTTTACTGAATATGGTTTCATGCTTTCTGCTTGATAACTTATACCTTGGAGCTAGAACTTTTATATTGCACAGCTTTATGTTTCTCTGTAAGGGCTAGGTTTAGTTTGAAGATGGATGACCTTGACTCAGTTTTCAGGGTCACAGAGAGATTGTAGAATTTCTGTGGTTTCCACACAATAACTCAAGAAGTTTTTGAGCTAGGACTTTGATACTGTACAGATGCATTATTCTAGTCAAAAGCTAGGACAGGTTTGAAGATGGGTGACCTTGACGTAGTTTCCAAGGTCACAGTGGTACCTGAGTCAACTTTGGTTTCTGCACAATAACTGAAGAGGTTTTTAAGCTAGGGCTTTTATATTGCACAGGGTTATAGTCCATATTTGGGGCTAGACAAAGTTTGAAGATGGGTGACCTTGACCTCATTTTAAAGGTCACAGAGCCACTTTACTGAATATGTTTTCATGCTTTCTGCATGATAACTTATACCTTGGAGCTAGAACTTTTATATTGCACAGTTTTATGCTTCTCTGTAAGGGCTTGGTTTAGTTTGAAGATGGATGACCTCGACTCAGTTTTCAGGGTCACAGAGAGATTATAGAATTTCTGTGGTTTCCGCACAATAACTCAAAAAGTTTTTACGGTAGGACTGGGATACTTTACAGGTCTACAGTTGTTGCTAAGGGCTAGAAGAAGTTTAAAGTTTGGTGACCTTGATTTAATTTCCAAGGTCATGTTGGTACCTGAGTTAATTTTGGTTTCCACATTATAACTGAAGAGGTTTTTAACTAGGACTTTTATATTACACTGGATAATTGTCCGTATTCGGGGCTAGGTCAAGTTTGAAGATGGGTGACCTTGACCTAATTTCAAAGGTCACAGAGCCATTTGGTTGAATACTGTTTCTGCATGATAACTTGCATTTTAGAGGTAGCACTTTTATATTGCACAGCTTTATGGTTGCCTATAAAGGCTAGTTTGAGTTTGTAGATGGGTGACCTTGACCCAGTTTTGAGGGTCACACACAGAGAGTAGACTTCCTGTGGTATTTGCACAACAACTGAAGAAGGTCAAGTGAAAATGAGTGACCTTGCCCTAATTTCCAAGGTCATAAAGCCACTTTGCTGAATATGGTTTCTAAATGATGACTAATTTTTCGGCTATAACTTTTATATTGTCCAGGTTTTTAGTCACTTTTTAAGGGCTAGGTTAAAATTTAAAGATATGTGACATTGATGTATGATCAACCTTCACTAATTTCGTAAGGTCACGAGTGCCCCATCTACCACTATCAATAGGGTAGCGAGGGCAAGGGTAATGAGGGCAGGGGGCATCTATGTTTTACAAACATATCTTGTTTTTTTAAATTTTTGTTTGCATTAATATGAAAATAAATTAAAAAATAATTGAAGCATGCCCACAACAGTGTACCTCAAGCCAGTTAAAATTAGCGTATCAAGGAAACAGTTGAACAATGTACAGTTACAGCGAAAACATCATTAAACTGAAACTCAGATATTCAACATTCACTGAATCACACAAGTTTTGAGGGAGTTAATGTCAGATTCTTTTGTTGTTGGAGTCATTTATCTGACATATTCAGATATTGGACTCATTTAACAGGGAACAGATGGTGTGAGTATAGCGAGGTTTTGATGTATTTAGTTCAAAGATAAAGGAATTAATACATGCAGGGAAATTAGCAAACTAAAATCCATTAAATGGTTGTTGATGAGTGACTTTGTCTGTGTACTGTACAGCAACGTATGGGTCGTGAGTCACTAAACCCTCACATGGTGATGCACCTGGGTGGATTCACTGCCCCTCTCATTCAGCATCAGAGCTTTCCACGAGACTCTGCCACCGTCACCATCAACAGCCAGCCTCGTGAAACTGTTACCTTGAAGAGCAGGAGCGCACAAAGCAGTAAGTACAGAGCAAGGCAGGGTGAATATGATTTTGTCATCTGTACTTGATTGGGATGAACTATAGATTAAGAGTGTCCCAAAGGGATAACTTAAGATTTTAATATGAGAACGTGCACCTGTAAATTAAAATGATTTTTCTTATTGCCAACAAAAACAAGCAATATTCATTTGCGTTTAGGTGCACACTCTAATAGGCACGGAAACACTAAAAATGCATGTTAGAATTATTTAAAAGAAATAGTGACCTAAATACACAACAAAGCAGTATGAATCTTTATGTTTTTAACAATTTTATTGTTAAACTATCGAAAATATAGATAGATAGATAGATAGATAGATAGACAGACAGACAGACAGACAGACAGACAGACAGACAGACAGATACATACATACATACATACATACATACATACATACAGGTAATGCAAAGGTACAACATATATAACTAAGTCTGTGTGTCTATTTAAACCTTAGTGCCAAGTGATGCTTCCATATTTTGTCTCACTAAATTAAATACCCTGCTTATGAGTGCTTTTCTTGCAGACAGTACATAAGTGAACAATTTACAGATGCTAGGTATTGTCAAAAGGTATTGGGAAAACTTCAGAATGTGGATATTGCATAGTTGCCATGTAATTATGTTTGTGGTAAAACTCATCAGCTACTCTTCATCTCCTACTGTACCACAGGCATCAATTTCAACAGAATGAAGGCTGTGTGATCCATCCAAAGCTTCTGATTTTCAAAATATTCACTAAGATTATAAACTTTTATTACTGTGTTTGCAGGAGAAGCATATAGGAAGGCAGTAACTCCAAGAGGTGGAGTGTCTCGCTTCCAGTCCAATAGGAGCCCAGTGCCGGTAACTTACAACAGCACAAATTGAAGACAAATACTCTAGTATTCCTTTAGCTTCTAGGCCACTTAGAAATGTATCTCAAGTGAGCCTGAATTATAAATGATTGTAAAATGGAAACAAACATAAGATATTGCCGGAAATTTTGACTCAAGTAAAGCTGAACACATAGTGCGCTCAGCCATGTTAAGGGGGTCAAAAAAACCTTGTGTTACCTCCTTATGTATTTAAACAGAGCTGATCAGTATATATAACCTGAAAAGTTGAAAATTATGTACAATATGTTATCCAAGTCAAATAAAGGGAGTATTTGCACTTAACATGCAAGTTAAAACATTATTTATAACATGTAAGCCACATAAACAAATGGAGCATTTGCACTTAACATGTAAGTTTTTTGTTTATCAGAAGTTAAAGGCAGGCCGTGTACAGACAGCCCAGCCATGCCCTGCCCCCTGTTCATCCTCCTCCAAGACTACTGAGCTGCCAAGTGCACCTGTTGTTTACCTGGGAGTGGAGGGAAAGGCCAGTAAACAGATGTAGGTACCATTTTAGTAGCAACAGTTATGGGCAATGTCAAGCATTACGTGAATACTGACACAATTAAATTTTGTTAATTTTACCATGTCTTAAAATGGTTTTTTTTTTTTCAAAATTGATACAAGTGCATGTGTGTTCATATTAAAGTACATATTAGATTTCAGAGGCCAAAATTAGATTGAGTTTTATACATCCAGCACGTAATAGAACCCACAAAAGGATTCAAGAAACTGCTTCAAAACTGAGCAAAGGGTGAAATTGGTCATGCATTTTGGCACATTTTGTATCTACAGTGAAACCTCATTATAATGACACTCAGATATCCAACATATTCAATACAATGACACAAGTTTTCATGGGAAAAATTTTATTTTCTTTGTTATTTGACTCATTTATCTGACATATTCAGTTATCTGCCACATTTTTTAGGGAACAGATGGTGTCATTATAATGAGTTTTCACTGTACTTTCATCAACACTTGCCTGTTTTTATTGCTTCAGAACTGCAGTGTGAAATTGACTTGCACATGTAATTTGAGAAACAGGGCTGTTAATTATATTAATTAATTTTAAGTTACTACAGTAACGAGAGTTGAATACCTTTATCTATATATGTAAATTTGCAACAAGTTCCGTCTGGTTTACATTGCATAGTTACAAAGAGACCCTAGCAGACGGACAGTAAGCTTGTGACTGGCAACAGACTTTAGTCATTTTGTGCTATGAAATCTTGGTAAACAGTGATTTTGAGTTAACCCTTTCCCCCTTAAACTGGCCAAAACCGCCTGGTGGTCAAATGTCGTCTGCTTCAGCATTTTCAACTGATTTCAACAGCAATGAAAAAACAATTTGACTGAGAATTGAAGATGAGACCTATCAAGACAACACGACCCAGGTCAACAGCTTTCCTCAGCATGGGCTGGGCACTAAGTGCCAAACCCATGCTGAGGAAAGCTGTTGACTCAGTCTTAATATAAGGGGGAAAGGGTTAACCATGCTTACAGACACAGACATAATACATTTGTACTGGGACAGCATCGCATGGACCCAAATTGTTGAATTAAGTGCAGCCTATGTCCTGTGAATGTTAAATTGCTGATCAAAATGCTCCAGATATTGTCCTTAATTTCCATGTGCAGTTTACCTGTAATGACCCAAATGTAGGACCACAATGACAGTCAACTTTACGTTTCATTTTATGAGTATGCGGGATGTTCATTGGGAAGAATATGCTAACAGGCTTAACCCTTTCCCCCTTAAACCGACCAAAACCGGCTGGTGGCTGGTGGTCAAATGTCGTCTGCTTCAACGTTTTCAACTAATTTCAACAGTAATGAAAAACAGTCTGACTGAGAATTGCAGATGAGACCTATCAAGATCACCTGTCCCAGGTCAACAGCTTTCCTTGGCATGGGTTGGGCACTTAGTGCCCAACCCATGCCATGGAAAGCTGTTGACTCAGTCTCAATTCAAGGGGGAAAGGGTTAACATCCAATCTGAAGATTTTTGTAAGTCAGCAGTGTGATTTAGTAAGTAACTTTTACAGGCACAGGGACAAGTTTCCACTCATTCTGCACAGACCGGCACCAGGGATGACTGATAACTCACCAACAGCTGATCTGGAGCCATCATTTAAGCTGTCTAAAAGCCAGTCTCTGGCCCAGCATTGATGTTGATGACAGCACAAGGAACTAACCACCAGTGACAGAACCCTTAAGACAAGACATTGCTCACATGGATCTTATCTCTGAGACAAGTAGTTGGAAACTAAATTAATATCACCTGCAGGTAATTAATTACTCGCTGTATTTCAGAAGCGAGTCATTGTATTTTACTATTTGGTAAGTTGGTGGGCATATTTCATAATGAGTAGCTGGATATAGCTGATCAGTATATTTCATGATAACTAATTGCTTGCCTCTGTATCATATATACATATGTAAATTAGAAGAAAAAAATAATAGAAAAGATAATGCCCAGTCAGCCTCCTCAAAATAACTAACAAGTACAGCGCACCGGTATTATTTTGAGCCTGTACAGAAGTCATACCTGCAGTAATCCTCAGACAGAATTTTGCACAATTTCTAGGTATGTATGGGTGCAAAAACTGAATTGAGAAGAGTGAACATCTCTGCTAACAATGAATGATTAACCTTTTATCCTTGGGTTAACCCTTTCTTGGTCAGGATAAGACTGAGTCAATAACTTTCCTCAGCATAGGTTGGGAGTATTATTTCATGCCATCATCAGATTTCTTACCTACAATTCTCAGGAAAAAATGCTTATTATTTACATGTACATGGAATTTAAGTAAAAATATGAAAGTGATGAACAATTTATATTCAGCACTTTTGGGTAATTTAAGCAGGTATCCTTTGCTTGGGTTGGATGCTGATACACACAGACCTACATGTATCTGAAAAGACCATCCCAAGGAGGACCAAATTGTGGTCTTTCATTGGAGGTATTTAACCCTTTCAGTGCCAAAGTTTGAACCGAGTCAAAAGTGTTTCTCGGCCCGCATTGGGCGTATTGCGCCCAATGCGCGTCTAGAAAAGCTGTTGACCTGGGGTATTCTCTCTGGAACTAGAGGCATACTGCTACTTGAATGAAAGGTCTTTTTAAGAAGAATATAAATCTGGGATCCGAATGATAATTC
Organism: Hermodice carunculata; assembly: GCA_964020975.1. Taxonomy (NCBI): domain Eukaryota; kingdom Metazoa; phylum Annelida; class Polychaeta; order Eunicida; family Amphinomidae; genus Hermodice; species Hermodice carunculata. Next base: position 57,437,363 of record OZ026612.1, read on the forward strand.
AGACCTATCTGACTTGAGTAGATCAACTTTAAACATGATTGGCACTGAAAGAGTTAATAAGATTTAAAAATTGCTAAGCAGGGTATCCTGAAAAGGTGGTCTTTCAAGATACATGTAGGTGGTCTCTGAAGCCTGGGACCACTGAACATGGCTTGCTTGTGTAGGAAGCTGGAGCTTCATGCCTTACATGGTAAGACACTGGTACCAGGGGAAGTTGTTGATCTTGGCTCCACATCATGGGTCCCCCCCCCCCCAAAAAAAAAAAAAAACATTCAAAGTGTTTGCTTTCAACAAAAAAACGTCACTTTGATATTTGACACCTTGCTGCTTTTGCCTGCTTTTTTTGGGGGGGGGGGGGGGTGAAGGGTTCAATGACCCAGAGTTCACAGGCAGTTTAAAGGTTTTGCTCCAGAAGTGTCATTTACAAAGCATGTAATCCACATGTATTACAGCATGAAATTGATGAAAGTGTCACAACTTCTATGATAAAGTGATAGAGGAGACCAACCTATCAGGATAGCATATGCTCATGGTTAACAGCTTTCCCTGATCAGGATAGCATATGCTCATGGTTAACAGCTTTCCCTGATCAGGATAGCATATGCTCATGGTTAACAGCTTTCCCTGATCAGGATAGCATATGCTCATGGTTAACAGCTTTCCCTGATCAGGATAGCATATGCTCATGGTTAACAGCTTTCCCTGATCAGGATAGCATATGCTCATGGTTAACAGCTTTCCCTGATCAGGATAGCATATGCTCATGGTTAACAGCTTTCCCTGATCAGGATAGCATATGCTCATGGTTAACAGCTTTCCCTGACCAGGATAGCATATGCTCATGGTTAACAGCTTTCCCTGATCAGGATAGCATATGCTCGTGGTTAACAGCTTTCCCTGGCATGGAGAGTGTACAGAGTGCCTAACCTTCACTGTAACTCGGTCTTATTCAGACCATGAGGGAATTCACGTGAGGGGGCATGCAAAGTATTTTGCACTTGAATATGAACCATTGGTGAAGGCAAGATGCATGACTGATGCAGTTAGATATTTACATGATTTAACATGGATGAATGGATAATTTGTCTTGAACTTGAAGACAACTTCAAATTCCAGTGTTGTATGCAGCAGTGGGTTGTGTAATTATTGAATGTCAATGGATCGTATGGAGTTTGACTGATATTTTACACACTCCTACGCCCTTGGGTCTACAGCTTTCATTGCAGTGTTCACCCACAGTGCACATAAAAATAGCAGTTGACTTAGTCATAATTTGACCAGGAACATATCCGGTGTACATTTCTTGTGCACTTTGGCATCTGTCATACTGAAACGGATTTTTTTAAAATGGTTTGACATGCATGAATTATGTAATATTGTATTGATAGTGTCATGGTGACAAATGTCTAGGGGTCTGATGTGTTTTCATCTGATGAAATGGAAATAATTTTTGACAATAGAGCTTGATATGAATTATGTTCCTGTGTCTCTTATAATGACAGTTGTTTCGGGACTCCTGTTTTCATGATGAAGATTAAGTTTGGGGTTTAAATCATTCCATACCAGTCCCCGATTTTTCCATACATTTACCTAGATTTAAGACAACAACTGCATATTTAAGTTCTTCATGAAAAGAGCTTTCGTTCAAGTACCAACATGCCTATAGTCTTAAGTCAGTGGTTCTGGCACTGCCTGGCAAGTCATGCTGCAGCTGCCCTTGCGGCAGCTGCAGCATGACTTGCCAGGCAGTGCCAGAACCACTGACCAAGTCCTGTCATCCTGGTATGGAATGAGTTAATCCATTCCTGGTCCGAGTACGATGGAGTCAATAGCTTTCCTTGGTGTGGGTTGGGCACAATGGGCACACCCCACACCAAGGAAAGCTGTCGACTTACGGTGTGCCATCATGAATGGTCTTACATACAAATCTCAGCAAAAATGTTTTCTATCAATGAGAAATGGAAGTAAAAGTGTTAATGATGATTTACATCCAGGCAATCTGAGCAAAGAAAACTTAAAGAGGAGTATTTTCATTTACCTATAATGGGATTGTTATTCAGTTCATTCAGTTAGCATTTTCTTTTATTGAATAAAAAAAAAGGAAATAAACAAATGTAAAAATCAAAATGACAGAAACAAAGCAAGTTTCTTAAATATTTAATGCTGAAAATACACATTTGTTACTTTTTTTTTTTTCATCCATAATATTACTCAATACCACATCATTAAATGGTAAACTTCACAAGCACCTTCATAGTCAGGAATGGTCACATATAGCCATTGCACTGCACATCAAACATTTCACTGTCATCTTTAACCATTGTTTGCACTTTTTTGTACAAGTAAGTTGGCTTTCTTGAAACATGAATGAACATACCTCACCCCCAACCCTAGCTTTGTACATTTGCACACACACTGACTTGGATAACATACTTTCTTTGTTCACTAATCACTGGATATGATTGATATATGTTCTTTTAATCAGAAATTACCAGTAACACTTAGCCTGGGGATGAATTCTGCATGTTCTACAGCCATTACATTACACAAGCTTTTATACATGCATTATTATCAACAGTCCTCATCTCTGTTAAGCATTAAAAACAAGTATGAAATTATCTATACGGGAAGAGGATACAGACTTTTAAATAAACAAAATGCCACTTGCTTGCAAAGAGAGCAACGGCTTCATCAATAACTTTGTTTTGATTGCATATAGTTGCTGCACTGGCTTGTATACAAAGCTTTGTACCATAGACGAACAGCATTGCTTGCAAAGCGAATGTCTTAGCACAGCTACTCACAATTAACAACCATGAGGGCAACAAAAGTGTATAGTCCTGTGCTCGAACAGATAAAATCAGCAAAAGTTGCAAAAAAAAAAGAAAAAAAAAAGGCTCACAATGCAACTACAGTAGTTTCTCCTTTGACAGTCTGCCTGCCATTTAAGATGACATTTTATGAGGACTTAAGTCCTAACAGCCATCTTTTCCACACTGTCTGACCTCCAGTGAGAGACCACCAGTTTTATGTGACCTTTATTGGACTTGCTCTTGGGATGGTCTATTAAAGAAGGGACCACTGTGCCACTGTCTCCTGTAATAGGAACCAAACTCCTGAAGTCTACTTCATAAAACTAACTTACGTTACATAAGGTAACTGGAATATGCTGCTATGAAAAAACTCCAAAATCATGCAAAGTCAAAAAAAACAAAAAAAAAAAGAAAAAAAAAAAGAAACAAACAAACAAACAAAAAACCCCACTTAGTTTTAAGATATTACCATAAAGCACTTGTATCTGAGATGACACAATTCTGTCCAACTTGCTGTCTGCACTTATTTCCTAAATATGTACTTGCCTCCTGTTTACATAAGCCTGTTTAAAATAAAAAACAATCTGCCACTGTCACATATACATGCATATGTGTATGGTCTGAAAGTTTTCTTCACAGGTAATTAAAAAAAAAAAAAAAAGCAAGAGAGCCATGGGCCAAGTGCTCTGCTGATCACCATTATGCCAAAATAATTTCCTGACATGTATTCCCTCCACGACTTAGAAAAATTAGTCAAGGTTGTCCATATTATTCAATATCAAGCTTTCACAAGATACACATACAGTTGGCATCATTCTCCTTATTCTTTATCAAGATATTGAACTAAGTGCACTTTTCTTAAGTGCTTATTGACCACGAAAATAGGTTAAGGTCACACAATCATTGGGTTAAGGTGACCCACAAAGTAGGTCACAAAGTACAGTTATATACAATGTTCTCATGCAATTTTGATCTCGAGGCTCAATTCTCTTTGCCATATTGATGTCCATGGTACACCCTGCTATTACAAAATCAACTCTTGCAACTTAACAGGTCTAGTGAACTAACAAAAATAGGTAAAGGTCACTGATCTTACATAACATATTAGCAATGGACATGATCTATATATCCTATAAATTTGGCATGTCTAATTTAATTACTTTTCGAGATATGAAATTTTGCATCTTTCAAGACATTTTTACTTATAATTTCTGTCAAAGTATAGGTGGCACCACTAGTATCAAAAGCAACTGAGATTTTGACCTATTCTACAATTCCACTAAATTTCATGAAGATCCATAAACAAAATGCTGGACTGGTCACAAGATTTTCACATTTTGACCCTTATATTTTATAATACTATAGGTGGCCCCACCAACATTGACGGCCACATAGATTTTTATACACTTTATTGTAAGTCCTAAAAGTTATATGGGCCAAACTCACATACTGTGGGGTGCAGAGCATTCACAACATAACCCCTATATTCCAACTGGCCATTTGACCTTGACCTTCAATTTGGATAAAAAAAAATAGCGTCTGTTCAAAATGTATCTGCCGCATCCAGCTTTCCATACATGATCTGTTCGATAAATTGGGAAATAACTTTTTAAGTTATTGACAATGAACTTGGACAAGTGCCAAAATCCATAATCATTGGGTCACAGTGACCCCAAAAGTAGGTCACCAAGTTCAGAGGACAATGTTCTCAAGTGCAATTTTTATCTGAAGGCTTAATTTTCTTTGCCATTAATGTCAAAGCTACACCCTGCCATTAAAAAATCACCTTTCAACTTTACAGAATTGGTGACCTAACAAAACTAGGTCAAGCTTACTGATATTACATACACCATACTAGCATTGGACATGGTCTATATATCCTATACATTTGGCATGTCTAATTTAATCACTTTTTAAGATATGGAATTTTATATCTTTAAACACATTTTGCCACATAGTATCTGCCAAATTATAGGTGATGCCACTAGTATTATATGCACTGAGATTTTGACCTCCACAATCCTACTCAATTGCATTATGATTTATCAAACATTAAGAATGCTTGAGCAGTCACAAGATTTTTACATTTTGACCCATATATTACATAATACTGTAGGTGGCACCACCAATATCGAACTCAGTCTAGATTTTGATACACTTGATAAGTCCTGCAAGTTATATGGGGCTATCTTGAAAACTGGACTGGATCGCGCTTAAAAGCAAAAAGTTTACGGACAGACAGACATGAGTGATTATAAGATCTGCCACATTTGGTCAGCAGAGCTAAAAACACCCTACTGTACACAAGGTTAGTTCCTTACAATGTCTTTATGGCTAAGATGTGTATTTGTACTGTTCTTACAACAGATGGAAGATGACCTAAGTCCTGATAGCAATGAACCAAAGTGCATTTTCCTTCTTTCTTGTACTATGAGAAAGGCAAAATCTTATCATACTTATATACATGATAATGCATAAAGGAACTCTGCTCTTTTATTTATCTATTTATTTATTTGTTTTATTTATTTTTGTTTGCTTGAATATTTAGGACTGAAACCAGTGTAGACTTGAACTATGGTGTCACAAACAGGTTACCATATGTACAGGCATATGAGGCCCTTTTTCTTACCTTGACAATTTTGAGAACTTGAAATACAAAACTTGCTGCATGAAACCCATTCACCATCTGTTTGATGTATACACTTGCACCCAGCTTACCCGCTTGACAGAAAAGGCCCTGGACTGGACCACCAGACGGATACAAAAATGGCATGAGAGTTTAATAGCCAGGCAAGCAAGCACTCAGCAGGCCCTTGGAAGAAATCGTAAGAATTAACTTCCCTTGCAAGTTCATTGGTTTGTTTGGTTCCGTCCGTTGCAAGAAATAACCAATGAGAATCCCAAAAACCTTGTCATTACCCAGCTGCTTGAATGTTGTACATGGGCAAATACATTCAGGTGACAAAATATATTACACCTGGACTTATCCGGTTGTCTAAAGTGACACAGCCGTAGAATTCTCTTGGTGTTTGAAGGTCATTGACTTGATCATGTGGTTAAAATAATACTGTTTCTGTACCATAAACTCGTTGGTTACAGGTTCTATATTTTGCACTGATATTAATCATACTACTTTTTTGAGCAAATGAATTGTCATCAGTATCCTTCCACTTCGAATGCATAATGTCATGATTCAAATTGAAAATTAACAGTGAATGATTCTAACCTACCATTTTGATATGGGTAAAACAAGACACTTGCATTAGATAAACCTTACTAACATTAATTGATGATTTTCAAAGAATACAAGCAATCAGAAAGTAAAGCATTCGACCTGATTCATTAGTATTATTTCACACAAGTTGTACTTTCAAAATTAACCTTTTCCTCCTCGGAGACTGAGTTAACAGATTTAGCGGGCATCATGGTACATTGTGGGCAAAGTGCCCAACCAATCCCAATGAAAGCTGTTGACATCAGACATGCTATTTTAACAGGTTCAATCTCCAATTCTCATTTAAATTTTTCAATTTATGGAAAAAGTACAGTAAAAGAAATTATCAAGGTAGACTACATTTTTCATCCTGCAAGTTTTGGTAGTTTCTGTGATAGAGAGGTTAGGCATAAAAATGACCGTACACTGCGAAGAAATGCTGGTCTCATGAAATACTTGTACAGTTTTACACTTTAATAGGGTCTGACCATGACACATCTGCTGTCTCTTCATCCTAAAAGAACATTCCCAGTAAAATTTGTAGAGACCTATATCATTTGTTCTGAAGTACATCAACACACACCAAAGGAAAAAAAGAACCGAGAAATATAGGACATATATATATAAGAGTCTGTAACTCCTTCCCAAAAATACTCTACCTTAGGTTTGAAATAAAGTACCAAAATAAAAAGAGGACCCAGACAGTCCTGCACTCTGCTGGCATGCAGCTGAAACATAATAAGTGACTCAAGAAACCCAAACTTTGTGACAAGTTCCAAGCCTCAGCTTCAGCACATTCAATTTATCTGTCCTAGACTACATATTTTAGCTCACAGAGACAACTCACACTTATCAGCTGTGATGCATCAAAACATTTAAGTGTCTCAATTTCACAACAATACATTTTCTTTTCTTGAGCAAGGCTGCTAATTGGTACACAGTTTTAACTCATTCCACACCAGTTCCTGATTTTTCCGTATATTTACCTAGATTTAAGACGACAATTGCAGATTTAAATTCTTCATAAAAAGAGCTTTCCTTCAAGTACCAGCATGCCTATAGTCTTAAGTCAGGGGTTCTGGCACTGCCCAAAGCCTCTGACCATAGTATGGAATGAATTAATAGCTAACCAGCAAATAAGTTTGGTAGGTATAGTCTATGTCTGTTGTATAAGCTTTTGCCAGACTGCAAGGTCTCCCAAATTCAGAGCAAAAAAGTGTAGCAGCTCCACTCCACGACTCATGCAGTACTTTTATGCCTTCATTCTTTGACCTTTTTGAGTAATGATATTACCCAAGATACATCCTTCAGAGAAACATAGTATCTATATAAAATGATATTTACATGAATCAATGGCAGCATATCCCTAGATCCCCAGACAACAGTACCGCAGACCTCTGAATTCTGGAACTTTTTATGAAAAATGTTGTCAGCATTTCATAGATTTCTTGCATGCAGTCATACTTTAAATTTCAATCACACTGGCTGCATCGATTTTAGACAAAGCAGTTCTAGCCACAAGAAAAAGTTAGCCCCATGCGTTCCTTTGGCATTTTTCAGCTTTTGTATCTACCATCACTCATCCAGTAGCATAGCATTTATTTAAGTTTTTATTGATTACATTTTGGGGGGGGGGGGGAGGGAGGGCATTGGTGCATGGTGCCTGGGTTTAGTTAACAAATCATAAATCACAATTTTTTTCCATAATATCTGTGACTACACTTGATCACAACTTCATGAAAACTAATTTCAGTGCATACAATAAGTTTGAACAGTAAACAATGCTAAAATCGTGAAGTTCCTTTGTTTCTTCACACATAGAATCTTCTCCCAGTCGTTGCCTGTCTGGAAAGTTCAGTGGAAGTTAGTTTGATCTTTTATTTAATTTGTTACCCATTCATTTAACCTGTACAGTAGTTGTATTAAAGTGTATGCCTTTGACAATAAATTGTACCCTTACGGTTTTGTATGCACAGTGCATATTATCCAGAACTGCAACTTTATAAAAGAACTGATTTGACCAAAGCAAAGGTGACCGTGTCAGCTTTTTGGCTGTCTGCCACCCCCCATGCCAGATTTTTGGCTGTCTACCACCTCCTATACCAGGTTTTTTTGGTGTCTGCCACCTCCCATACCAGGTTTTTTTGGTGTCTGCCACCTCCCATACCAGGTTTTTTGGCTGTCTGCCACCTACCATACCAGGTTTTTGGCCATCTGCCACCTCCTATACCAGGTTCCTGGCTATTTGCTACCTCCCATTCCAGGTTCTTGACTGTCTGCCACCTCCCTTAGTAGGCTGCTCATCACACTTGCAATAGTTTACACCTTGACTGATCACTGGAACTATATTTTTACACATAAAATTCTTTAACCCTTAAAGTGCTAATCATGGCTATAGTCGTTTTCTCACTACCGTTAAACATATAACGGTTAAAAGATTCAAATTCCTCATGAAGAGACCTTTCATTCAAATACCAGCAAGCTTAGTCTAAAGCAAAAGGTAGTCTTAGTCAACAGCTTTCCTTGGGGCACTTTGCACGCAATGCGAGCAAAGTGCCCCAAGGAAAGCTGTTGACTCAATCTTAAATCAGCGCTTTAAGGGTTAAAAGTTTGCACTAATCCTTCACACTCACCATCTTCCCTACCCAGTGAAGTTCATGTTGAATGGGCTTAGCTCTAGACAACAATTTTCTAACATTAAAGTCTTCTCAGACAGACAGTCACACCCCCATGGTATCCAACAGGCTAAGATGATGAAATCTACTGTACTGACTTTCTAAAGAATGCACTCCTGCAATACACATTTGGCAATGTGTCATTTGTTTAACAGGTCAAGTTCCAATGCTTGGACAAAACTTGAAACCAAAAGATGCTCCCTGTTGTGTTACAGAAAGAGACACTATATGTGACTCATGCCACTTAACATCTTCCTATTTGACTTCACTGGCTCATTTCCTGTAGCCTTTCAGGAGGTGCACTACAACAGTTGGCTGTCTGCCAGTTGTTATATTGCATCGTCCTACCTGACAAAGCTATCCAATTCCAGACAGAGACAGACACACAAACACATGAATGACTAAAAGAGGTCTTCTGTTGATGCAACTGTTAATCCATCACAATAAACATCTTCTCCTAATACTCCGCCCAAACCATTTATAACTCCAAACAGCAGTTTTGGAGAAGATATTCCGAGAGTTTTTGACAGGCACACTTGTTCCAAGAGCTGTGCTGGCTTTGAAGAGCCAGCACAGCTTAAAGAAGAAAAAGTTTCTCCTCAATGTGTCTCTTCACTTTCAGCAGAATCAATGAGAGACTGTGAATAAAATTTTATGTCAGAGCAGAATAGATGATGAATCTTAATTCCATCCAGACTATGGTGCTAAAGGCTTTGGTGAGAGTGATTTTTCCATTGCCCAGCAAGTCGTGGCATTGCTGTGACATGACCTGCAAGGCAATGCAAGAAAACCATGGACTTCAGGCATGCTGGTACTTCAATGAAGGTTCTTTCTGTGAGGAATTTTGAATATACAATTCCTAATAACAATTACGGCAAAATATATGTATAAAACTTGTTCACTGAAAATGGCTTAAAAGGAAGAGAATCTTAGCATTAAAGACTTCTGTGATCACGGCAATTTTTGGCAGTCTGAAACATGTTTTGCCCCTTTTTTATTTGTCACAGCAGATACCACATGTACAAATTTACACACTTTTGCATGTACCTCTTAGCATGTAGTTAGCATAACTGACCAATATCATACATGTAATAACAACATTTTTCAACCTCATTTGATATTTGTTATCCTTTAACTGTTCGATAATTAAAAAAAAAAGCCAAGATGGCTATCTAAATAGCCTGTCATCAGCTGACTAATGATACATTAAACCCAAAATAAGCCCCAGCCTGAGATGAGCCGAGTTGCGCTTCACCTGCAGTGTGAACTGAGTTAAGATCAGCAGAGCTGAACCTAGTTTAACTTAAAGCTGATAATATTTTGTGACCTAGTTTTACTAAAAGCCTTCCAAAGTATATCCCCACCAAGCTTGCTAATGGTCTGGAGTACGGTTTTGGAAAATAATTACATAAACATATTTGTACACCAGCATTCCAATATATGTATAAACCATGCCAACATGTATTCTTATCGATCGTAACATAGTTTTGAAAATTGATACATTAGGAAATACTAGTGGTGCTACTAAAAGTACATGTTTGGGGAAGATTTAGTCAAGCTATATTCTACTCTTTTTAGAGACAATACAGCACATGGTTTAAGATAAGTTGAAAATTACAGAAACACAAACTCATTAAAAAAATTACAGCACCACCAGCTAAACAAATTAAAGTCCAGGGGTTCCTAGAAATGTTTGTCTGCAATTTCCAAGCAATTGGTCTAGCAATTTTACAGTAAATGATTTTACAACTTTCCAAACAAAAATCATTAAAAAATATGAAAATAATAATAATAACAATAAATGATTGGAACCTGACCAATTGAAGAAACTTGCTACAGATTCCCCCAAAGTGTGTCCCCAAGTGATTTGAAGTAGATCTGGGCAGACAACCATTTTGAACAGTACAAACACATGCATTTACTGTTATCTTTAGGTCACCATTCTAACATCTACTTACTGATTCTTACCGAATTTCAAAATTAGTTTACAGATAAAGCAATGAAATTACATCCTCCTAGTGAACCACTTCAGCGGAGATTAAGTCAAGCCATTTTGACCAATTTTGAAAAGAATCCAACTTGCAGTTTGTGGGAAGTTCAACATTTGAAAAACAAAAATGCATACCAAAAATTTACATACATATGTATCTTGAAAAAAATCAAAGCACCACCTGTTAAACAAATTAAGGTCTACCGGTTCCTAGCAGCATCCCTGTGCAATTTTGCAATTTTGAAGCAAATACCCATGTGGTTTTGGTGAAAGTTTTATTAAGATTTTTTTTCTACATCTTGCCAAAAATCCATCAAGAAGATTACTGAAAGAAATTGGAACCATGTACAAACCTTCAAGGATAGGATAATTTTTAAAAATAAACAATTCACACTGGGATGCAGATGCACAGAGAATCTCAAAGATACTCTAGTCAAATCAGGAAGGTATGTTTATTACATCAACAAAGGGGATATGAACCAATTTCTTGGCATACAGTTCCCAAAACAAATCACTAGGGCCTCTCCCTTAAGATCAAGATCCTGGAACACATCTCTATCCTACCTGAACTGAAAAAAAAAACTGGAGACACTCCGGCTCCAAAGAGAATACCACTGAATCCACCAACTGTGCACAATCGAACCTTTTGGTCTCAGTGTCATGGGAAATTAGGCAACCTTGCCAACTACATTATACTTATTTTAAATTTCTCTTCCCTACTTCTGTATGACAACAAAGATACAATGAGAGAACAGAAGTGGACACATTCTGTAAATAATAGTAGCCAACAATTTGTCTTCATGACAATTTCATAAATTCTCTTCTACATACAACCTTAAATGTGAAAATTCCTTTTTTTCGTCCATCTATTTTATATGGGTGTACCATTCCTCTGCAGAGATAGCTTACTCCCAGAGGGTTCTCAAGAGGAAAAACTTCTCTTTGTCCCACATTTTCATCTTCACACTGAACCCAGGCATCCTGTTCACACACAACCAGAACAAGGACGCTGATCAGACTTGATGACAAACAACCAGTTGAAACTAACATAAACCAGGGATGTAATATAAATGGACTGCCAACGGGAGGGCTAAGCCGTTTAGCGGCCAACTGGGCGCGACAACTACACAGCATGTTCAGTAGCACTGCTCAAGTTAATCCCCCCACCCCCACCCCCGCTCAGTCCCTTTGTTGTTCCATCCATGTTTCTGCTTTCGGTTGTATCAGGTTACTTACATTGGGTGTCCTATTGTACCATGTTCAAAAACAGGGCGATTTATGCCTGCACAGCCAGTCTTATCGTTTGAATCAGAACCGTGTGAGTCCATCAATATTTTTTTCATTAATCGGTCGATAAAATGGTAAGTTCTTGCAATTTTTCTGCCCAAAATGATGCAAAGTTGGACAATTTGCATGCATAGTAACTCCTTATGCTGTTGTCGGTAATATAGAACATAGTTTCAGATGGATACTAGTAGTGTATGCCAGTAGGATTATGATGGTGGTTTCATTTCTTGTGGCCAAGTCTGGCATAACGTTAATTTTTCACTTTAAAATGTGAAACACGGTGTACATTTCTGCACATTTCAGCTAATGATGTGATTATTCTCACCTTTTATCACACGACCTGGCCCCACGAGACTGCCAGCGGCCAGGGAGTTGTGTTTGTTCAGCAATGAAGGTGCTCACTTAAACACCCAATCACTTAAGCAACGGCAACATAGATGGTACAAAAGGGGCCCAGCCATTGGCAGTCCATCTATTGCACGTCCCTGCATCAACAGACTTTACGTGACACACCTGATGAAACAATGTTACCAGGATCATTTAATGTAGCATTACTGGCTTCTGTTTTTTTCAGTACCTGATGAGCCTCCTTCCAGGTGAAACGCATCGTGCTCTCTCTTCAACATCCTTTTCATCAGAAAAGTTTTAACGGCTGCCTTGCTGTCAGGCACTTGCTTGTTTCCCTTTATTAAGATCTTCAAAAAAAAAACCTAAAAAAATCATTAAATTGTGACCTGTTGCACAAACTTGGTTGAGACCCAGTCAAAGTCTGCCCCTGTCAAGTTTGATAAGGATCTGGTCAACAGTAACAGAGAGGTTCAAAATGTAAAGTGTGGATGACAGACACATATGGAAGGACGATGAACAACAGACCACTCAACCACCTCAGGTGACTGTGAAGTCAGCTGAGGTGTAAAAAAAAAAAAACAAAAAAAAAAAACCAAAACAAATAAATAAATTCAAGATGATTTGGAAAAACCCAATGATTGACTTTACTGAACACTAAAATTAACTTGTCTGTAACAATAAAGAACACCAGTACAATTGATGCATAACAGAATACTATCCATCTTACACTGGCAAGTATCCCTATCTACAACGACAAGTTTATACCAAGATTGGCAATTATGTCTGCATATTGCAGAGGAAGCTGTTACTATAGATTGTATAGCTCTTTTAACAAAGATCAAATATATCTGGGAAATACACCATGATTTAAACTTTGGCTCATACATTGTCAGTCTCAAAGATGTTCTCAGAATACAATTTAAAAAGTGTTCTGTTCCCAGACATACACAATGTCATGTCTATATTTGATTTCCTATGAATCCTCCATATGCTCATCCTTTGCATTTTCATCACAGGACATCTCTGACAACTTTGGCTGTCCATCAGTCCCTGTCTGGTTCTCCACAGCAGAAGGCTCATCTCCGATGCAAGTGCCTTTTTGCAGCTCATCACTGGAGCTGGGTGTGCCCTCTGGTGGCAGATTATCACAGCGAGAGTCAGATGCAGCTTCTGCATCAGTCTGGGTTTGACCTTCACTTTGTTGTACATGTATATCCAGTGTGGAAACATGTACTATGGCAGTTTCCTGTTTTGTAGTATTTTCCAGTTCACTGCTAGATTTCTGTGAATTACCTACACCTTCTACACTGCCCTGTACTCCAGCAGCAGACTGTTCTGTTGACCGCAGCACAGAGCTACCCACTTGTACATCCATGGGCTGCTGTCCAGACTTTTCTGTGCAACTACTTGACTCTTCCACAGCAGTCACAACCTGGTTTTGTGCAGCAACAGGACAGTCTTGCACATCCATAGCAACCTGTGTTTCAGTTGCTGTAGGAATGGATTCATGTTTTGTTTTGGTGCATGGATCGCATGTACTTGTATGTTGTGTATCATCAGAATCTTGTGCAGTGCCACTTACTGTAGATTCTAAACTGTGTGTTTCTAATTGTGTCTGCTCCATAGTTGAAGCCCCATCTAATTGTGATTCTCTTTTTGTTTCTGTTGCCATGGGCTCTCCTTCCTTAGGTTTCTGTGTTTGTGGGGTAGTTCCCTGTGGTTGCTGGGGTGTGTCTAAGCCTGGACTTTCTGGATCCTCATCTTCCTTACCTTCCAAAGCAGACAACTCTTGAATTGTAGATGCCAATGTTTTTAAAAGTTCAAATCCTTCATTAGTAGTGTTCGTCACATCTTGGTTGAAGACCGTGTACCCAGGTCCTACCCGCTTAAACCTAGAATCTTCGCCAGTAGTACTGTCCCTCCCCTGCAACTCTTCTATTTTAGGTTTATCTATCTCCATGGCAACTGCTTCACTTACAGCACCATCATCATCCATCTTTTCTTCATTTTCTGCTTCTATCACAGCTGAGGTCTCTCCTTGGCTGCCCATGGCAGAAGTCTCTTGGGTAGCACTGGCTGTACTGGTTTCCGATAAAGAGTGTCCCTGGCCAGTGAATGGGATAGCAGACATTTGCATAGCCTTGTTTACAATTACTCCACTTGACCCCACACTTAAAGCTTTCTTAACACCTTCAGAAGGTCTCAGTGTCAGTGCACTAGGTGGCACACTTGTGGCAAGAGTACTGGGGAGGGCAGCCACTGTGTCTTGCACTCGTTGCTCTATACCAGGTTCAACTGGAAAATGTCCCAGAGGCTCCATGCAGAGTTCTAAAAGGTCAGACTCCTCATTGTAACGGAACACCTGTAAGTACACAAATAAAAACATTTCAGATTTTAAAAAATCACCGAGGCTTCTGTCTGTGAAGTAACCTTGAACCCCACAGTGAAGGCCAGCAGCATTTCAGTATCTTTTGAAGTGATTTTTTTTTTTTTTTTTTTTTTTTTTTTTTTTTTTTGAAGTGAGCCATCAAAGTTTGGCATATATGTTGTCCAACTGCCCACAATGGTGTTGGCTCATCCCCCAGGCTATTTCTGTGGTTGGCTGGCTGGCTGGCTGGCTGGTCTGGCACTAGCAACTTTACAACTGTTGCCAGTTTGGCAATTAAAACATGAACTTCATTTGCTAATTGCTGATTATGTCAGCCAAAATCATAAGCAAAATTTATACTTTCAAAGTATGCTCAATTATAATTAACCTCATCAGCCAATTCCTGATCAAGTCAGCCAGCACAAAGAGCAAAGTTTACCTTTTCATTGTATGCTCAATTTTTTAACCTCATCAGCCAATTGCTGATTATGTTAGCCAAAACCATGATCAAAATTTACATTTTCAATATATGCTCAATTATCATTAACCTCATTTGCCAATTGTTGATTATGTCAGCCAAAACAATGAGCAAAATTGACATTTCCAAAGTGTGCTCAATTATCTGAATAATTAAGTAGAATCCATGAATAGATGCATCAAAATCAAATAAATTATGAAATATCCTCAGCCAATTTGGCTAACACTCATGAAATTTAGCTGGCCAAATTGCACCTATTTAATCCATTGGCTATTTTAATGGATAACACTAGCCTAGGCTGGTTGCAACTTGGGAGGGCTTCACTGAGCCACCATTGCATCTGTACCCTCAGTACACAGTTAAATGGCCACATTATGTAAGGTCTTGGTGTGTATTCATCCAACTGCTTCATTTTTTGCATGTGCATATCAATGAAGTCTGCGATTTTTGTGTGCATTACATGGACTGATAATTTTAAACAGCTTTCTCCACTGCAATAGTCTCATTTCCCTGAGAGTCACCTCTACCCTCTGATCATCAAAAGGCACCTCAAAGGAACATGTATGTGCTCCTTGGAAGCTCCACCCCCAAACTTTTTAAAAATATGCTCTGAAAATAAGGAAATGAAAATTGGGGTAAGTTTAGTAATACAACAGTTGCCTATCAGAATCACACATCTTCACTTCAGTGAATATTCAATGACTTCTTTCTGGCACACATGGCTAGGGAAGGGTCACATAGCTGAATACTTGTGCAGTCAAGGGTTCTCAAAACCTGAAAAATTTTGCAACATTTTTTTTGTCATTCACGATAAGCTAATGCTGTTAGATCTTTTAATGATAAAATGACCATACTGTAATAAAAAAATTTATGGACGATCAACATGAACTCCAATCATGTTTTACACACATTGGTTTAAGCAGGAACTGCCAGTTTCTCTGTTCATCCATGTGTTGCCCCATACCTCTACACAATTAGTGTAGATTTTACATAATTTAAATTCATGTTTTAGTCACCATGCAACAAAATTATAATCTTGGTAATCAAGCAGTACATGTTTAATCAGTAAATGTCCCTCTTGTAATCTGCTCCCGTGCTTGGTTGTGACTCAACTCCCACAGCCAATCCCATACTTCTGGGCCATGTCATGTCATCTACATACCTGTGATACACGATGAGCTTTCTGCACATTTGGGTCTATTTAAATAGACCTTCCCATTTGTGCATTTATCCTACAATATGAGCCAAATTTGCCAATGCTTTGGTAGTATTTTGCTCTGTAATATGCCAAAAAAACAGCATATGGTTTGCAAATAAGGTATACTTAGCATTCTGTATACTGATGGTAATGTTCAATTCACCAAAGAGAAATGATTGGTGTTGAGCAGAATTTCTGCAGTTTAGCTGTTTCACAACAATGAGCATATGAGAATTCCTTCATGACATGTGGACTTCAGTCCAGATCAATCATCTCTTTACCTCTAAACAAGGAACTCTTTTATTTTCAGAGTCATTTAAGAATTCCCTTTCAAATTATAAATTGTGTGAATTCTGTCTGTTTTGGGAGCCTTATATAATAGCTGATTAATGCACGTCCAGGGGAGTAACCTGTTAGCTATATCTTTATTTTGTGCTATGAAATACATGCATGACTCATCCATTCCAACTGTGGGCCCCAACTCCAAAACTTTTTCTTTTATGTAAGTAAATTAACCAGCAACACATGGTAGATACTACATTGGTCAACAAAATGAACTTGTATTCAACTGCATGTAATGTCAGACTTTGTGACTGGCAGTGTACTATACCAGTGGCAATATATGAATAAAGAAAAAGCAATGGTGGCTCTCATGACCGATGTTCAAGAAATTAGTCATTCGAGTGTGTCCGTAGTGACAATGGATCTCCATATACAGTTAGAGCCAAGAATTGTTGCTCTGTTCACATTAAAAGTTGCACCCCGAAACTTACACTTAAGAATTAATGTCTGACAAATACAACTGTTATGGGGGGAAACAAGAGGCTCATGGGCCTAGTGCTCTGCTAACATATAATCTGATAACCATCACCAAAAATTCTTTTTGCCACTGATGTCCAAGCTACTACCTGCCATTACAAAATCACCTCTTTCAGCTTTACAGGCCTGATGACCTATGAAACAAAGCTCAAGGTCACTGATATTACATAACATATAAGCATTGGACATGATCTACATATTGTATAAATTTGGAATGCCTAATTAAATTGTTTTTTGAGATATGGAATTTCATATCTTTCAAGATATTTTAACCCACAATTTCCGTCAAAGTATAGATGCCACCACTAGTATCATATGACCTAACAAAAATAGGCCCTGGTCACTGATATTGTACAACATACTAGCATTGGACATGATCTATATATCACATAAATTTGGCACATCTAATTTAATTACTTTTTGAGATATGGAATTTTACATCTTTTACCACATTTTCGCTCATAATTTGTATCGGAGGTGCCAGTAGTATCATAAGCAACTGAGATATTTACCTGCTCCACAATCTCACTAAATTTTATGAACATCTATCACACATTAAGGATGCTAGAGTGGTCACAAGATCTTCACATTTTGACCCATATATTACATAATACTGTACATGGCACCACCAATATCAAACTCCACCTTGATTTGATACACTTGATAGACCCTGAAAGTTACATGGGGCTATCTTGAAAACTGTGAACTGTATGGCACTCATAAGTAAAGGTTCATGGATGGAGGGAAGGACAGACGAACACGAGTGATCACTAGCTCTGTGACCTTTGGTCAGCTGAGCTAAAAATGGTATGGATCGGGGCTGGATTGAAGAACTTTCTTGCAGCTAATATGAATGTTCTACAAAGACAACAAATACTTTATAAAATTAAACATTAATTGCTTGGTCTTCTCTTCTCATGCAAGTTTGATTGTACTATTTACAGTTTTCTCATTTATGTCGGGGTAGCACACACAGGCTTCTAATATTCCCTCCATACTTTTTACTTCTGTGATTAATGAAACTCTGCTGAATCTTTCAACCCGGGGTAAAAACAACGGACAACAAAATCAGTTGGAAAAAAAAAAAAGAAATTCAGATACATGTATTTTAACAGTGAAATTAACTGGTGAATTCTGAACAAAATCCACCAAAATCACTGCAATTTTTAAGCCCTTTCAACACATCCCAACTTGCCAATCACAGCAGTAAAAATACTCTTGTACAGCACTCCCTTGTAAATTCTACGCTCAAAGACTAAACAATTGTATTCTATAGGGTTAATCAACAGCTCTCCTTGGGCCACTCTTTGCACACTGACAAGGACAACTGCAGTGTTGCCAACCTGCCAAACTTAAAACCCGGGAGATAGAAAGTAAAATTAAGGGAGATTGATAAATTGATACGAAATATAGAAGCGAAATATTGAGGAATTTCTGGGAGGTGACTCAAAATTGTCAAAAATCCAAACTTTTTCAAGAATTTTAAGCATAAAATTCCGGGAGTCTCCCGGGTAATTCGGGAGGGTTGGCAACACTGCAACTGTTGACTATTGGCATATCACTCTTGATGAAAAACAGCCTTAAAGTGCTAATCATGACTATAGTTGTTTTCTCATTACTATTAAACATATAATGGATAAAAGATTCAAGTTCTTCATGAAGATACCTTTCATTCAAATACCAGCACGCCTAGTCTAAAGCAATAATCAGTCTTAGTCAACAGTTTTCCTTGGGACACTTTGCATGCAATGTGCCCCAAGGAAAGCTGTTGACTCAGTCTTAAATCAGCGCTTCATGGGTTAAGTTTTAAGGAGAAGCTCAGTGCATTTTATACACAATCCACTCAATATTTGATATTTTACGGGAAATTAAGTTGTTCAGATGCTTCAAACAGCACAGTCTCACCTTGCCAGGAAATGCTGGCAATTTGACATGCTTCTCGTGAACTAGGCCTAGGTCTCTTTCCACCTGCTGGTAAAACAATCCTCCTTTACGGAACAGCTGTGGCATGTTCTGCATGTATTCCCAGGGGTCTCGTCCAGTCAAGTGAGACATTACCACGAGGGATGTGATCTGTCGGTCTAAATTGTCTGCTGAATCTGTCAACACAAATATGGTTAAAACATGTGAGCTTGCCTCTTTGACAGACCAGTATCTGCAGTTTCTCAATTTCGTAATTGTAGTTCAAAAAATATGGAACTTGGGTCTGCTTAGAAGGCAAGGCCTTTGCATTCATGGTCACACAATATTTGGCCACCATCAGGGATGTATCTGGTCTTTTTTAATCACGTTTACTGACACTAACCTGGAAAGTGGGGTAACCTAAGACCAAAACTTCAATTCCGGTGAAAAAATCTCAAGAGTCTTTTTTGGGGTGTAAACGCGAAAGGTGAAGTGAAGCTTCCTAATTGGTGAACTGCAAACTGGAAAATATACCTGTATACTGTATTTCAAAAAAAAAAAAAAAAAAGCAACTCACTTTAAGTGTAAGTAACATTCTACACTAACAATGGTACCACAAACAAACTACAAACTGAGGTTTCTTATAATGTAATCTTCACAAGACTCATGACATAAATATGACATATTAAAAATAAAAAAAGAGAGTTCACCTTCCTGCATTTGCTCTAGACTTTTAATGAGATCATCTGCACTGGCATTCTGGTCAGCACTGCCCCATGTTGCCATGGGTTCACTCTCTGCTTCTTGTGAAGTTTCTCCTGCTTCCACTGTTTCTTCCAACACTGAAACATAAGTGCTCCCATTGGTATATCAGACAACAAAACAAACATGTTGGCACACATGCATTCTATTTTTTGGGGGTGGGGTGGGGTGGGGGATGGGGTGGGGGTGGGGGGCGAGTAGGGTCAAAATAAGTGACTCCAAGCTACCTTCTGGCCACAAAAGGTGGATTTTTGGGGGGGGGGGGAGGGCGGCAAGGGTAAATTACTAAAAGTAAAGTAAAGTAAAGTAAAGCTCCTTGAAACAGCATCTAGATTGAACTATTCCTTGAACAGAAGTCCTCTACCATTCAGGTGAGCAACAAAGGCTACTTTGCAACAGTTGCAACTTAAAAAGTTATCTAAAAAAAAATATCAGTTATTTTTCAGGAAGAGATTCTATTTACTAAATCAGATGCATGTGCCAGAACTTGAACACCTTCCACACAACAGTAGATGAGCTTGGACAACTTATATTTTGAATAAACTGATGAATGCTATTGCTCTTTTCAGTATTGTAGATATTTACATACCACTCATGTACATTTAGTAACAATTGACAGTTCAATGCTGTGTGGTCTTCTCAACTCCTACTTTCTGTTGTTGCACAATAATATCTGTCACCACCTGTGTGTGGTGATGGAAAACAGCAAAATATCCCCCTTCAGCACTTTGTGTCCCATGAAGCTACAGGGGACATTCCGTCAAACATTGCTGAAGGGGAACATTTTTCTGCTTTGCATCACCACACACAGGTGGTGATGGCTTCACCTTATAATAGTTATTTATTCTCTCAGATTAAGGCCGAGAGTTGGGATTAAAAGCTGTGACAGTTTCTTCCTTTTTACACTTTGGAGAATTTAGGCCTAAAATAATCAACAATGAAATTCATGATGTTTGCTTACTATTCAAAATGAGGCTCCTGTATAAAACAGATTGATGGATTGAAACACTAATTCAAGGTTCTTATGAGAACTTAATCATGGACAATTAAACTGAAATGGGTGTGAGCAGAAGTCTGGAACAGGAATCAGGAAATTTCATACGCCTTCAAATAAACAGAAGGATCAAAGTGATACCTATTACAAGATAAAAGTTTACAGCTCCTTCAGTTGATAAATTGTAACTGATTTGGAACTATCACCTTCAAAACACTACCCCTGGCATGACTGTCGCGCCCAATGCATGCTCTACCAGTACTAACCTGGAGCACTTGTATCTGGCAGCACCTCCACGGTAACCCTTTCCCCATGCTGGATTGGCACTGCATCCTCCTCATGGTCTGGCTCTGGTGGTCGTAATTCCCGTGGTGGAAATCCATGTTTGATTTTCTGCCTCTCTGGGGGTATCTGAAGCTCACTGGAAATCTTTTCTTGCAGAACTTTGAACGTGGTCTCCATATCCAAACTGAGAGTTGTCTTAAGTGAGAATAAAATCATAAATGAATCTGGTTTTCATCAAAGTGCAAGACTGAAACATGTGCCAAAATACCTAACAGTTTACTGTCCATTTATTTCAGGTGTTAAGTTTCCTGGTTGGTAGAACATCCTTTGTTAACATAGCAACAGCTTCTAATTATAACACATACACATTCTGCAAAATACAAATGCTACAAGTTTATATTACTGACTAAAACTTCAATATTGCAATGACTTTTAAAAATGAATATCTTGAAAATTTACATTTATAAAAATATATGTCACCCTCTTACAATTACTGTATGGAGAATATAAAATCACTCTACCAACATCATAAGGGGGAGTTTATACAATGACTTCTATTGATCAAGCATTACATTGTGACAAGCAATGCTGGTGTTCTCTGGTAACATGTGCAGAACCTAGTTCAGTCATCCACTATAAATATACTCATTTTCACACTTTTTGCATTTCACACAGATAACAGAAGTTCCAATAGTTTGGACATACTTCCTGTTAAAATTGTGTTGGAATGCTATTTCATCATGTTTTTATTTTCATGGTCTTGTGTCATCAGCAAAACAATTGAAAATGAAACTACAGTAAAATTAAATGTAAAAGTATTTATTACACATCACGTGATAGCACCGAGTTTTACGTGAGCATTACGGTTGTTAAACATAGACACCCACATATATATTTTTATGCAACCAGGTTGCTGCCATAATGAAAAAAGTAAAGTCATTCTCAAGTCCTATATTCAATACAGGATATATTGAAGTGTTCCGTGGTCTTTAAACATCAATGTGTAGAATAGACTACCTGTCTGCCATCTGAAGTGGTCACCCGTATCTTCTTCTGACTGCTGGGGGTCACAGGAGGTGGGGAGGCTGTGGAGGTAGAGACAGTGGGGGAAGCTGGGCCACCCCCTGCTGTCTTCTGGTGCTTTGGGGACTCCTGTAATTAGACGTAGCCAAACATTCAACAATTGGTTCTGATTCAAGAGTCTTCATGATTTTACTGAAGTGAAACTGCTCGTGTGAAGCATTCTTGACATAATGCTAACGCTTACTGACAAGTTTTGTTGAATATCATGTTGGACAGTGCTAATGAGCACAATCATTTTTTTTTTTTTACCTCATCTGTGTATTTTAACAGTCGGGTTACACTAACACAGGTTCTAAATAGACTGACTATGTGATCAAGAACTTACAGGATGCTTCTTTGGACTAGTCTTCTGGGCAGCCTCTCTCTGAGACAGTTCTGATGTCTTGCGTTTTTGCATCTGGGCAGCATTGGTTTCAACTTTTTTCTTCAAGTTTTTCTCTGTTTCACTCATGGTCAGCTCTTCTTTATGCATAGTCTTGTGCTGAAGAAATATGAAAACATAGTCAATTAGTTAGTTCTTCAGGTAACCTGCTTTTTAAAACCAGATAAATCCAAAGTAGGAATCAATGGAGGACAACCCCAAAACAAATCTTCAGTGGTCACTGGAGGGATAATGTGTAAAAGTAATTAAAAGGCAATCAGAAATTGCTGGATCCATGCATTCCTCACCTCATTTATAACCTTGCTAATCACAGGTCTCATTTTGGAATAACTGTAGTCAATAAAAATAGGCTATCACCATGACCCAGACACTTAACCTACTGAATTACTTTTATGCATGACACCTTCGTGTCCAGATACACAGGTGTGTAAAGTTTCATGATTAGTCAAAGGACAACAGAATTATAGCCCAGACATGAAGTGTAAAGTAGTTTTGTATGAATGTATCACTGTGACTCAGATACTTGACGTAGTGACCTACTTTTGTTCATGACACACCTTCAGGTCAAGATTTGTGTGTGTGTGAAGTTTCATAAAACTAAGTTAAATAGTAAAGGAATTATAGCCCTGACATGATTTTACAAGAACATATCACTGTGACCCAGATACTTATCTAATGACCTACTTTTGGTACACGACACACCCTTATGTCCATGTGCTACTATGTGTAAAGTTTCATTAATCTAAGTTGAAGGACAAGCGAATTATAGCCCGGACACACGGACATACGGAAAAAGGGATTTCTATATGCCCCTTAGAGGTTACGAGGGGGGCATAATACATTAGGTTAGTTCTGTGTGTACATGTAGTCTTGCTCTGTCTTTCCCAATATATACCATACTCCAGTGTTATACATATCACAATATTTATGTCAAGAAAACAAACCTTTTAGGGAAAAAAGAAAAAGAGTTTTACCATCTACACTGGCTCAGCTGAACCTGTCAGAGTAAAATGCAGCAGATTATAAGAATGACCTAGTTTCCCCATTTCTAAAATTTAGGAAGTCAGAATTTCAACAACCAGAAAAAGGAAAAGTCTACATAATTTACCTTATGTCCAGTGAGGATAATTTTATAGGCCGAGTCACTTCTCCAGCTGGCATCTGTGTCTTCATGGTAGTCCATACTACTTGACTCAGCTGTGGCACCCTGTGGCTTGTCTTCCTTTTCCTCTTTGGCAGCAGTCTGACGCAGGATGTTGTCCACCACCTTCTGTACCAGTCGCTCACTACCAAACTCACCTGAAAACATGGCCACATTGCCCATGTACTAGGACTTTCTCCATTTTTGTTGGAAGTTATTAATTTTGCAGACACCTTGAAACTTATTGAAACAACAGCATAATGCACCACTTATATATACATATATGTGTGTGTATATATGTATCCCCGCACACAAAGTCTGTTATTTATATTGTAAAATCCTATGTGCAAAATTCATAAATCCCCACACAAGTCAAAATGAGAAACTAAAGAGTGCCATTGGTGATTTCCCTGATAACTTGAATATCTGACCATAAAGACTCCATAAAATGTTTTAACTGCTTCTTTATTCTTTTTAGGTTAGGCTCTCTTTTGCCTGTAAAATCCTAGACATAAGACAAACACAAAAATAATGCAACTACAGCATCAGAGTAACTATAAGAGGCAATGGAAACAGAAATTCCAAATATTGCTATCTACAGGGTCCTATGAAGTTTTCCAGTCAGAGATACAATCCTGAATGAGATCAGGCTCTTTTTTCCCCACTGACACTTTCACTGTGTCACAATATAGGTGCCTTTGTTCTGTGTTTCAAGGACTTTTTCAAGTGAACTTTACTCTTTGTTTCTTTAAATCTGGGATTTTTTTTTACATCTGAGCAGATGCATAATTACACTACCTGTATGGTACAATGTGTCAACATGCAGTATTATGTATATTATCACAGAATTCAAAAAGATCAGAGAAGTAAAACTGTTTGAAAGGCTGATAAAACTAAGCACTATTTATTTGGGTGTGTTCTCTGTGTTGCAAGACCTAAAGTACAGCAGTAAAAGTCTCACCTGGAAAGTGTTTCTGAACCATCTTCTGTGCCACCTCAAAGACATTACTGTTCATGCCTGGTTCTGACTCAAACTGGAACCACACTACCTTATCGCCAACAACTTTGCCATTCCACTCCAAAGTCACAGGGAAGCTACAATGATATAGTTGAGTTTAAATGTGACTTCCCTCTACCAGTCAGCAACAACAGAAATAAATCTTCACTTGTGAAGCTCACTGCAAGTGTTTCCACTTCTCCATACATGTTATGGAGTAATCTTGCTATACCCCTTACACAGTTTAACAAAGTAAGAAAGTTGTTTTGCAAGAAACTTTTTTTATGGGATTTAACAGATGTACAGAAACTAGTATTTCATCATAATGTGTCATGCTACAAGCAAACTTCAATGAAACCCAGTATTTTTCACATTTTACACAAATCTTGCCAACTTCTCCACTGATGACTCAAAGTCTTACAGTTAGTCTTTCTATACAGTTAAACTTGGTAAGAACTACATTATAAATGTAACTGGCATTACACCATCCCAGCACAATAAAAATGTTCATATACTATAACTCTTTCCCAAACATCAAAAGTAAGCATCATCTATAATTATGAACAGCAAGATCCTATTCCTGTGTTCATGGTCTCCATTTCCTTACATCTGTGGTAGGTTGTCAAATTCCTTGCCATCCCAGTAATGTTTGAAGCCACATTGACAGCGACCTGCTTGAGTACGGGTTGTTGTGCGATCACCATTCATGTATTTTACAGTGTTGTCACCCTTCAACTGCCGCATGTTGGATCTGTAATAGAGAGAACTTCTAATTACAGTTGATCAAAAGTCATCCACCAAGAACAGGTATTAAAAATTATGTTTTTAAAACATGAAAATAATAAATTATCAAAAGATTTGGGCAAATACCCCAAAATACTTTCTTAATCTTGTCCACAGAACCGATCGGAGAAACGTTTTATTTTTGGATTTATATCACTTTGACCACTGTACAATTGTAAGCTACATGACGAGGTGAACAGGCACTAGATTAGAGATAACAGTGTGCAACATGTTTTGTTTCATCTGCAACCCATCAGGCACAGTAGGGGTCTCAGAGTCACATTATATTGATAGGAGGACGTGACAAATAAGACAAAGAACATTGTTTGTCTGAACATACCCTTGACACCATCCACAGTGTGTAAGTTTGCTGCGTTCCATATCTGGTACCAACTCGTCCTTTTGTGGATTGTACTGGCATATTAGACCTGTTAATAGTTCATATATGTATTACAATGAACTATAAGACTTCTGATACTTGTAAGCTTCTACATAATAATACAATAAATTGTATAGAAGTGACAGTTTGTGTCTTTGTAAGATAAATTCTTGTCTCACACAATGTTAAAGCCATTCTTTCTGTGGAAATACAATGTCAATTTATGTTGAACAGTGAATATTTAATCTAAAATAGGACAAAAAATAGTCAAAGCTGAATAACACTGTTGGTTTCTCTTGAACTTAATTTTGTGCGGTAAACTAAAAACTCTATATGCATGAATATACAAAGAGCTATAGGTTGCCATTCATTTTCCTGACATTAATTTATCGTACCTAATTAATGAAAATCCAAGACTACATGTATAAACAAGAACCCTGAGTTACCCTGCATGGGGAATGAATATTTTTTGTCTGCTCGTAGCTTCCCATGAGTCCTCTCTGCCAGCGTATATAGACTTCCCCCAGGCTTCAACCAGTCGGGGAAAATGTTGGACTCTGTGATGGCATCACAGGTTAGACACTTATACAACCTGTTTTCATGAACAGCTTTCTGTGTGGCTTCCAACACAACTTCTGGTCTCACCCCAACAATGCCTGGAACATCAAGAATTTTAATTTTTCTATAAGGACACCATACAGAACTTTGGCATTTCTCACAAAAGCAAAAGTACCTTTATTTTTATCATGAAAATGTCCTGAAACAGTTTAACTACACTTACTATACAGACTGTAAAAACTCATCATCATACCCTATGGGCACTATGGTTGATCTGCTTTGCCCTGATGGCAGGAAAACCACTGCCTAAACAACTGGTTCCTGGTAGTACAAATTATTGTGTAGTGAAATAAGTGAACTTAAGAGTGCACAAAGAGTGTTATAATCACCTCAAGACCTACACTCTAAGTTTACAGCTGCTCTCACATAGAGATACCATATTTGTACTCTTGTAGACACACTGTAACAAAAAGATATCATATGAATACTCTTGTAGACGTACTGCTAAGTACCATACCTGTACTCTTGTAGATGTACTGTAACATATAGATATCATACCTGTGCTCTTGTAGACATACTGGTGGACATCTGCCACTAGTGAAGGGTTGACCTGGTACTCTTCCTCAAACACTTTCTCCATAGCAGCTACCAGGCGCAGGACATACTTATCCTGGAAAATAAATTTGACTGTAACTATGCAGTTATGTTAAGAGTCATAAAATAGACACATCTTTATTCTAAATGAGAGCTTATTTTGTTTTGAAATAGGTAAACTTGTTTGGATTTTGATGGTAAAAAAGACAGGATATGGCACACATTTCATTCTGATCATTTTTGAATTTGAAGTTTCTATGGCGGTGGGGAGCCCTTCAAATTACACGTAGCTACATGTTTTAAGCCATTCTCACGTCACAATAGGTACATGGAGCTTAAGTACTCTTTATTTGTAAATTACTGACATATTTTTTCCCTAAAATGAAATCTGTTCATCCTATACATGTACACTACTGAATACAGGATATTCATATTAGCTGTGGTGCTGCTGTAGCCTTTATCCTTCAAGAAAGGAGTTCAGGTATGTACAGGCATATTGCTGTACAGTGGTCCCTCTCTCATAAGACCACCCCAAAAGCAGCCAAAAAGTGGCTTTATAAGAGGGGTGGCCTCTCTTGAGAGGGAGAATACAATGGAAATACCATACCTTCTGCACAAGAATGCTGGCTTTTCAAGAGGGGCGGCCTCTGGTGAGAGGGGCCTTATAAGAGGGGGACCACTGTATCAAACATAGCAATATATGTCACTCTTGCCAGACCAGCAACTTGGACAAAATTAACTATTTAAAAAGTCATTGTCATGCCCCCCCCCCCCCCCACACACACACACACAATGAGCTAGGTGTAAGAAGGGGTTGTCATGTGTTTGGAACAAGTATTCTTTACTCCCACAAATGTTAGTACTGTAATACCCTTATTCTTCCATCAGTATGGCCCATATTATGGCAGTTGATTGTCACTTGCCTAATGACAGGGTCAAGGATTTAGGTCAGAAATTAATATTTAGAGGACCTGCCATGAGCAAATCACAGGAGAACTGCTAATGGGTCTCCTACGAACATATTCAAGTGAGTTATCAGGAAAGCTGTCCACATGAACTTCTTTCAAAATCTGTTACATTGAGAAGTCATCAACCGCTCTCCTAAAATGTTTCAGGTGTATGTGGTGATGCGGGAGAGCAATCACTCTTTTCATAGGAAGGCAATGCCTGACCTATATTGACTTGCTTTTGTGTCTAATCATGGTAATGTAGTTTGATAATTTTATCTAATGACATAGCAGCTGTCTCTTTTTACCAACATAAAAGATGTAAAGTAAAGCTAGCCATAAACAACATACTTACTTGGAGACATTTATTTCCACCTATGACACATGCACCATCTTCATCTAAGTCAACATATTGTCTAACTAAATCATTTGGCATTCCCCATGACTTTGGCATCATCCAACCAGGTAGTTTAGGCAAGGGACGACCTGAAAAGTTCCAAGTACATTGTGTTTCATTGTAAATGTGTTCACAATGTATATATTTTGAACACAATATGTACTAAATATCACTTTAATACATCTAACTGCACCTTATTCATTAGCCTGATCAGGATAATGGAACTGTTTATCGGGATTAGTTCAACCAGTTAACCAAGGCAACATATGTCAACACAGGTTTTTTTCCACAAAAATGTGAACCCTAATATTTAAAAAAAAAAAATCCATAAATCACCAAAGCAAGATTCGCCCACCAGATATACCCACCAAGTTTGCAGAATATTTTGCACACAGTTTTGGAGAAAAACTAAATACATAGTATACATGCATTTACACTGGTATCATTGTGCTAAAAGTTGTTACATGTATTCCCGTGGATCATTCTGCATTAAAAAAAACAAAAACAAAAACAAAAAAACATATATATATATCAGGAGTTGATATGACCTTGTAGTGAACAAATGCATGAAGTGTAGCATGTCATCAGAGCACATTCCTACAAATTTATGAGGAGAAAAAAATACAACAAGAGGACAAAGATGGGCGTGTAAAACAAGACAAGGGTCTTTGATGGACATTGGTTTGTTGCGACCGGTTTCGATCCAAATGGATCTCATCAGGCAATGAGGATAACCGCCAGGACACCCATTTTATATATGTACATGTACATGTAACTTTGTCATTGTTAAGTAATGCACATGAGTGTGAGAATGTTCAACAGCAAAAAAAAAAAAAAAACTACACATAGCTTCAGCGCAAAGCGTTGACTGAAGGGTCTGCAATACCGAGCATGTAATTAGGCTGCCATTTGCTCAAACTAGGTCATGGTGACACTAATATCTTGGCCTTATTGAACTTTCGGGGACCCGAGCCTCTATAGGTGAATTGCCATTATGATGTCTATGTTCCTACCTGAAGTGGAGTTTATTGCGCCGCTGGCTGTTTGGTAACATTCCTTTATGTTTTTCTAATAGAAAAGAGATGTTTGCGCGGCAGGCATTGTGTCATTAAAATATAGAAAAAACTATTTTATTCCGTGAAAGCATCGATTGAATTGATTATCACGTCCGCCATTTGCATATTCACCAAACAACTTTGGACGTCAATATTACCCACAATGCAACACTGGAACATAATTTTAACCAATCACGGTACGTCTACTAAATTAGCCATGTGTGCGTGCTTACATTCACGTGCCAGGTGAACGTGATGCCCCAAGATATTCCCAGGGAGGATCTCAGCGTTCATTCTTTCTTGAAAATTCTTTCTTTGAAATAGTTAAGCAATATTTTTATTATTCATGATCACATTTAATATTATATGATATGGTCCCCAATAGCACTTGCGGCAGCCACCTTCAAGGATATCAGATCATCGGCAGAAACGCTGATGCTTAATTTACATGTTACGAGCAGTCAGGAGTCATCTCAAATAAGTGATTCGTGTTGCTACTGATTATTCAAAACACATCCCTAACTTTCATGAACATTGAACCATTATTAGTCCTATAGGGGCTCGGGTCTCCTAAAGTTCAATAAGGCCAAAATCTTATCAGTTCATCTTGCCAGGTAAGATAAGCATATTGCCAAATTTGTGCAAAATACATAGAGGCATTTGGTAGATATTGCGGTAACGAGAATGTGCACATTTGGACAGACAGAAATCCAGACCGCCAACCCGAAAACATAAAGGGTCCCCCATGGGGCGGACCCTTAGAAAAAAAAGAGGACCAAGATGGACCTCAGCTTTGCTGACAAGCATCTGGAGGTTCATGGCTGACCCAAGTGAAAACATATTTCTGGCAAATGTCCGTCTTAGCCTAATCTGTTTGAGACCAAATACAAATAGAGAAACTGCGCTAGGGTCTAAAAGAAAACATACATGTAGCATAACTAACTTCACCAAAGCACATAGACAGCAATACCAACTGGAATACCTCATTAAAGAGGTCACCTCTCCAATAGAATTAAATTACATGCTAGGACCTGCTGTATCCAAGAAGCTGCTTCTACATGTAGTTTGAATGTTCATATTCTTCTACATGGAATCAGCTATTTATAAAACAATGCTAGATCCTATGCTCATAGCATTATGCTATGACAGTGATGTAAACAATGGCTTTCCACTCCTTGACAGAACTTGTCTCTGCTCATACCCTGCATTGAGTGCTCAACCGAGTACAGGCCTCTGACAACCCTGTTACAAAATTCAGCTCATCAGCTTTGTAAGCCACCTAGCAACTGACAATGGAACTAACCCAAACAGCTACGAATCCTCACAAAAATAATTATATAAACCTCCAAAATTTCCAGCATCACAACCCCTTCACAATTTATAATGGTTCATGCCATTCATTCTTTATTTTGTGTAATAGTTGTATTACAGTGTTTAGATAATAAATTGTGCTCAAGCATGTTTACTTTCAGGTGGCTCCAGTTGTGTAATATGCATAGGCCCTATTACCAAAGATTGCAGCTTTGCAAATAAAAAACATTGATCTGACAAATGGCGACCAAGCCAGATTCTTACTCTGCATGCAAGCTCCTTTTGCTGACTGCTCATCACACCTGCAGTATCATATCACCTAACCCTGATCACGGCAACCTCTGTAAATGCATCATATTTTGCACATACCTAATTTAGCAGCTTTCAAATTTTACGTCTGTTACGAGAATTTCTCAAATTTGCCTCTGCTAAAAATTGTGAATTTGTCTGATAAAGATACAATCACTAGAAGGCTATAATACATTACTTTATTTGGCAAAGCTATCCAATTTTACACCAAAAATATAATTAAAAATTTCCCATTGATCCAATCTTTTACAATAAAATATTGTCTCCATAACACTGATGCCAAACTATTAACACATCCACACATTGTAAATTCCCTTAATTTTGCTTTATTTTTATTTTCGTTTATTTCATTGATACCATAAAACTATGAAAATAAGAAAAAACAAAGAAACAAACAAACAAACAAACAAAAAATGAAATATTATTTTAGGATACATTTAAAAGGTATGATGCCCAAAATGGTGACATAAAAACTTCAGTTAAATGTAAAAAATGTAACAATAGTAACAGAACCCCAGCCCAAGAGCTCTGCTCACTTTGTAAAGCTGACAGAGCTAAAAACCCGATGACCTGTAGCATATATGTAAGCTCAACTGACTGGCAAGTCAGCTGAGCTAAAATTGCTATGGGGTCAGTCTATGATACTCCTTGACAGTGGCAAACCTTTGCTGAAACCCACCTTTGACACCAACTAAAGCCAGGTAGTGATTTCTACCTGGATTACTCCATGCCAGACATATGGGCTTATTCAGTGTTCCATCCTTCCCACGACATTGCTCCACTGGGACCAGTCCAGGCAAGAAAATTCCTGAAACAATGTGTTACATGTACTAACTTGCATGATTATTTACTCAGATTACAGCTAAATCTTGTACATAGTGTTTTCATGCTGAAAAAAAAAACAAAAAACAAAAAAAAAACAAACCCATAGGTAACTCCAATAAACACAGGGTTCCTGCAGTTTTCAGCCACTGAATCATATTTTAGACCAACTGCACACCACCATTTTTTAAGTTTAAAACAAAGCAATTTTTTTACTCAGACTGATAAATCATATTTTTAATTCTACTGCACTTTTTCTGATAACGAATTGTTGTTTTGTTTTGTACTCTTTGGATGTGCATGTCAGCATTCATGTGCTATTTCAACAATATTCTGGTGTGTTTGAACAAGTACTCCTTTGGACTCTAGCTGAGGAGTAACTTTCCTGACATCATAATCACTATACCCTTCATGCACTGACATCATTTTGACACTTGCACAAGTCACATGATGTTTGTTCTTAAACTGTCACTGGTATGGCTAACAATAAATCACACTGTCAAACTATTAATTCCTGATTATTAGTTACATCAATTCCATACTCGAACAGTTAACTCTTGAGAGATATAAATTTTTAGAAATCATGACACTGAGTCACAATATGTAAAAAAAATAAAATAAATAAAAAAAATAAGCCATCCAACTACTCGATGTTGTTTTGGTTTTGGTTTCAGTTTCAGATTGTTATTCTGTTCACACTCTGCTGGTAAACTCACCTTTCGAAAGTTCCAGCTATCCAAAAGTGACGTCAAACTGAATTTCATCTACCCAAATATGAACAATTAAGCCTCTTGGGTAGCTACAATAGACAGTCACCCTGTGAAGTCTTTTAGGTGGATTTAGTTGCGCTAAACTTCACCATGTACCATGCATACATGTATGCATTTAGATGTGCCTGTGGGTCTGTGACTGTCATTGGCTCTGTTTGTCCCCTGAACAACTGCCCAACATTCTAAATGCTTAATGCCAATATATTCATATTTTTGTGAAATTTGTAATGCAAAATGAGCAAGAATAGTACAGCTAAAGGAGGGACAAAGTAGGACTTTTTTAGACAAAATAAACTGCACATCAACATGTCATTGGTTACTCATTGTCACGACATGTATGTTAACTATTGCGATAGCCATATGTACAAGTAGCTCTAGACTGATAAAAATACATTCTTTTACCCGTTATTTTGTCAACATGTACACTGAGAGCTGTTCATGTAACACTTATAGGGGTGGGGTGAGGGGTGTTTGAATCCCAGTAATTCATGCCATACAATACTAAGCTTTGGCAATTGGTTGAGGTTCCTGCACTGCCTGTCCTGTCATCCTGTAGCCATAGCAGGACTTACCAAGCAATGTAAATGCCCTTGATGTTGGATGGCTAAAATTAACTTCATTGAAAAGTTATTGTTGATGAAACTCATTTCTGCATAAAACCCCTTCCAACCTTCAGAAAGCTAGTCAAAGTCAAGCTGGGTGTATGTCAAACTTGGCAAAATAACTTTGCACGACAGTGGTTGCCAGTTGTGTCTGTCCTACATCAAGATGCAGTCTACTGGTTTCGTGGGGGAGTCCATTCACATCTCCAGACAGATGCCCTCCCTAAACAGAAACTGCGGCCAGCACACTCTCCCAGGGACTCAGTCAATAATACATGTACAGTAGTCCCTGTCTTCAGAGACCACTCCAAAGGAAAGTCAAATTGTGGTCTCTCAAAACAGGCGGTCTTTCATTAGATGTACAATAACATGGAAAGGATAGCACAATGTTCTCAGAGAATGGTCTTAAAAAGTTACGCTGTCTCTCATTAGAGAGGTCTCTCAAGACAGGTACCACTGTACATGTACATCCTATTAACCAGTGTGCATATACAGTGTAGGCCTACTAATTTCAGGTATGCAAAGCATGGCACAACACATGGTGTGCCATACCACATATATTTGTTTAAAGATGAAAATTACTATTTTGGTCAGAGATGATTGGGAGCAAAATTGTGGAAATCACCATGCTTACATGGTAATGTAGCAGTTCACAATTTTATGTTTAATATGGGCTGGTAAGGTCACTCTTCTTTATAATGAACAATTGGTGAAATGTCAGATTTAACAATGATGTTTCTCAATCAATTTAAAATTCTTCTAAGTTGAATTTAACTACTGCTCACAGTGACAACTGGTCTGTTCTATGGAACGTGATGTTGACTAAAATATTTTGCATGAAGTTGATCTCAACAAACTGTCCAACACATTCCTTTCAGACCAGGATATGTTGGCAGTTGAGGAAAAGCTCTCCCTATGAACTTGAAGATGCAATCTACTTCTTGGCAAATGTATCAGCAGAGAAATCAGGGACTCGAATGGAATTAGTTAGTTGTCATGTAAAATACATCATTTATAAGAAATGGGGTTGCAAGGTTGAAATTGGTTAAAAGGGTAACATAATATTTGAACAAATCTTGACCCCTCCCCCCCCCCCCCAATCCAACCTAACAGTCAAGAAGACCTAGGTGACCCCAACCGAAGAACAAAAATATTTTCTTGTCATTTCTTCTATCATTAGAACACATTCTCAGTAATTTCTTCACACAATGTTGCCTGACACTGTCAAATAAAGGCCTGAGAGGCAGCTAAAAAGGCAACCAACTGTGATACCACACTATAAGATTTTCCTATGGGCAATACATAATATTGTATTCATTCTAACAGTAGCACACTGTGCTAATGCAAAGATTTCCTGGAGCAGATACTGTTTTTGTGGAGTTTTGTGACAATGATATGTCTTAATAATACCAAGAGCTAATTACACTTATTATAGAATCCATATGGCATAAATTGACAACAATGAACCCTCTTCTTCCATCAGAAGCAGTATTTAAAAAAAAAAAAAACATTGAAAAATACCTAATTCTTACTAAACCCTCAAGATTCAAAAGTAGGCTGTGTGCTTATATTAGGGCGTGTACTACAATTGGAATGAACATGGTAGCACTGGAACGAACTTATATGGAGCAAGTTCTGTTGATGTGTTTACATGTTTACTTGGCCTTTCACCACTAATTTTGGGAAACAAAACTCATGGTATCATAATAGCAGCTTTGAACATACTTTACCTGCATAGTCTCCACTACTCTGCATACCAAGTATGGAGTCCAACAAAAGGATTGGACGCTTGAGAACATTTGCAAGTCCAAATATGTGAATGTTTCTCAAACCAAGGGGTTCTCCATCGGATGGTGAATAGAATGGATCACACTCTTCTATTATGTCCACCCATTCATTGGCATCCACAAAATCTTGAAACAAGTTCTTGTATTTATCTAAGTTTAACAGAAAATGTGACTTAAGATTTTCACGTAAAGCATGCCAGAAGAGTTCTCGTCCAATCAGAGCTCTGGACACAGCATGGACTAGGCAATGTCCATCTCCATCAGCATGGATTGGAAGTAAGACTTCCTGGTTCCCATTGTATTTTCTGATGGCGTTGAGAGTATCTCCAAGATATTTCATGCTCCCAGTTCTGTCACGCCCATACCCAACAACTTCAACATGTTCTTGTTCAATCAAAAATGCTCTGTCACCCAAAATAGAACAATTAAAGACCTCTGGTTGGCCCATGTCTTTCAACAACTTGGCTTGTCCAGAATGTTTGTCCATCCCATACTTTGTCAGTAAAGGTGATAATAGCTTACACTGGTAATTTGACAATCCAAGAACTTTCACCGAATCTGTACCTTTCTTTGGTTTTGTGTTACCTAGAAGTATATTTTTCAGTATATTATGCAAGGCCACTTCTGGGTCCTTTACTTCCTCAATGTTGTGGAGGGCCCTCTTTGCATGTCTCTGTCCACAGCTGGTACACTCAATACTTGAGTCATAGGCTGGAAAGAAGAGTTTGGCACGGCACTGCTCATCAGGGCAATATCCACTCAGCACCTGGTACCTGCCCTTTACACTGTTTCTGCTAGCCATGCTTGAATCAGATTCTAGTGCATCCAACTTTTCCAGGTAAAGTAGGATCTGCAATGTAATGAAATGTTCAAGTATAAATGCAAAAAAATGCAAACAATCCACACATTGTGTCATCACTGACTGTGTTTCACATCATGTTTCAGCTCTTTCTCATAGTACATATTGGGGGGGGGGGGGGATTTTGCCTCCAAAGCAGACCCAAGCTTCGTATTTTGTCTACTCCGCTGGGGGTCTGCCCTTCTTTGCCAAAGTCACTGTTTTAGCGTTGGAAAAATGACTCAGTTTCTAATTGGCAGAGTATGGTTACTACGGTAACAGGGTTCACCACACTAGGGACCAGAGGCTGCTACTGGTCTAGACAATAATGATGAACTTCCTGATTGGTGTCTCAGTCTAGGGAGAGGGTAACAGTATAGTTTTGTTTCCCTTCCTATAAATAAAACCCTGTCGAAGAAGGGCAGACCAAGTGTAGTAGCACAGAACTTGGTCTGCTTTGCAGGCAAGAGGGAATTAAAAAAAACCCAGATGTTCCACACTGGTTCTCATGTGAACATAAATAGGTATTTTTCTCTAAGACAATCAAATTCTTTGTTCAATTCAGTTGCCACAAGATCATGCAGAAACAAACTGCCACCTATGAGTGGGGCAAGTTTGCACATTATAAACTCATAATGTACTAGAAACACACACCTCATGCTGGAATGTTTGTACAAACATTACATGAAAACACACATGCCATGTCCCTGCACGCTGTGTATTGGACAAAAGACACAAAATTGTAAGCCATGGATCCCATATTCATAATATGAGCCTTGGTGATCATTGTGCATCAATGGCAACAGAACTTAAATGACTTGCAATAAACTACCTTAATCTAGCATGTTAACAACTGAATCCTGTACCCAGTATTTGTTTGGCTGAGCATCACCTTACACATAATATTTTTGATACTTTGTGGCACAGGGTCATAAATCACCAAACATGCAAATAATCCTCATGAAACCTGCTACTATGTATATTTTTTCTACAACAGACCTATAGGCTACTACTGACATATAATCTGATGACCATCGCCAAAACATCATTTGCTGAAAACAATTCCCTCCACTACCTTGAGAAACTAATCATGATGAACCATATGTACTATCAAACTTCCACATTATACACATTTGTCTAGGTTAGTGCTAGGATTTTAAAATTAGTAGCCAAATTTTCCAGTTTTCTAGGAAAGACCTGCACAGACTTGAAATTTGTTTAATTTCTACATGCAAATGAAGAATTTTTGGGAAATTTTAGTAGCCATTTGCTACTTTTACTAGCCATTTTGAAGTTTTAGTAGCAATTGGCTAGTTTTTAGCTGCTGCTAGCGCTAATATAGATTTGTGGTATATTTGGTATCATTCACATTATTCTTTATCAAAATTTTGAATTAAATGTCCTTTTCTTAAATGCTTAATGACCTTGAAAAGTAGATTAACAAGTTGAAGTAGAGATTGTACTCAAGTGCAAGGTACTCCACAATCCCACTACATTTTGTGAAGATACATAAAAATCAACAATGTATGACTGGTCAGTAGATTTTCACATTTTGACCCATATATTACATAATAGTGCAGGTGGCACCACTAACATTTATATCAACATACATTTTTACACACTTTGTAAATTCTAAAAGTAATATGGAACTAACTTAAAAACTGTGGGCTGCAGAGCATTCACAAGATGACCCTTATATTCCAACTGGCCATTTGACCTTGACCTTTAACTTGAAGTTAATAAAAGTTATGTTCAAAATGTGTATCCTGAATCCAGCTTTCCATACATGGTTGGTTTGTTCAAACCAGGTACTAAATTTTCAAGTTACTGAAGAAAAGCAATTAACTTGGACAAGCCCCAAACTTGATAGTCATTGTGTCACAGTGACCCCAAAAAGTAGGTCACCAAGTAGAGTTTTATGTACAAATTACTCAGGTGGCACCACCAATATCGAACTCAACCTAGATTTCCATACACTTGATAAGTCCTGAAAGTTAGATGGGGCTATCCTGAAAACTGTAGACTGCATCGCGCTCACAAAAGTTTACAGATGGAAGAACAGACAGTATCCAATAAGCTTGAAGAAGATCCAACTAACAGTTTGGGATGGGAAGTCAAGCAAAGCAAAAACAGTTACAGTGGTCCCTGTCTTCAGAGACCGCCCTTAGGGCAGGTCAGAATATGGTCTCTCAAAACAGGTGGTCTTAAATTAGAGGTATACTAACATGGACAAGATAGCACAGTGTTCTGAGAAGGCAGTCTTAAAAAGATATAAGGTCTCTCATTAGAGGGATCTCTCAACACAGGGACCACTGTAATTATTAAAAACAAAAAACAAAAACAAAACAAGAGGCCCATGTGCCTAATGCTCTGCTGGCATTGTGGTTATATTGCACTTGTAAATTTCAAAGCTGTGAGTCCTCAAGTGGCTTCTGAACATATAAATCTTAATGTAAAAATTGTCTGCCAGATGGCACTTTGCTCCACATGTAACCATAGCTTATTTGTGCAACTCACAGATGAATATTTTTGCATGTGCCAAGACAACAATGAGTGAGTCCTTAACTTTATGTCCTCAGTGACCTTGGGACAGAAGATCAAGGACACCCACATTATGTAATACAACCGGCCCATAGGCCTGCCTGGTGCTGTGGTGATATTGCCATTGAAGTCCAAGCTACACCCTGCATAACAAAATATCCTTTTTCAACTTTACAGGTATGGTGACCTCACAAAGATAGGTCAAGGTCATGATTGATATTATATACAATTCTAGCTTTGGACATTGTCTAGATATATCCTATAAATTTGCAAGTCCAATTACTTTTCAACATATGGAATTTTATATCTTAAAACACATTTTGGCTCATAATTTCCATCAAATTACAGGTGGTGCCAGTAGCATCACTACCAACTTAGACTTTGACTGCCCCCACAATCCCACCAAATTTGGTGAAGATCTGCCAAAAATTAAAGATGCTAGAGTGTTCACAAGATTTTCACATTTTGACCCATATATTACATAATAATGTAGGCGGTGCCACCAATAACGAAAGTGGCCTAGATTTTCATACACCCTATAAGTCCTGAAAGTTATATTGGGCTAACTTGCAAACTGTGGACGGTATCGTGCTAATGAGCAAAAGTTTAAGAACGTCTCTAGCATGATACACTTATGTAGAAAAACATGACCCATATTCATAAATATCAAACCCAACAATGACAGCAAAGAGATCCCAGAGTTACCAAAGCAGCAACATTCATCTTCCAACACCAATGTAAAGAAACAAATTTCACTCCTGACTTGAGACTGGCAGTCACCCACAAAAGGCAACTGGTGGTTTTAAACCGGTCCTCTCAACCTTTGAAATATTCTTCATTAAATACAGGGGACGGACAGACATGAGTGGTCGCATAAGCTCTGCAACTTTTGGTCAGCAGAGCTAGAAAAAAGAATTACAGTGCCAACTATTGAACAAATTAAGGTTTTAGGGTCAACAGAGGTGTCTCTATGCAATTTCAAAGGAATTGGCCAGGCAGTTTTGTGGAGTATTTTTAACGTTTTACCAAGAAATGAACCCCAAAATCATAAAAATCACTGGAGCTTAACCATTTAGGCAAACTTTGCAGAGACTAACCTAAGGTACATCACCACCAAGTTTAATATGATTCTGGTTGACTGTTTTGGAGAAGTGAAAATGTAAATAACCATTGCAATCATCTTTGACTAACATAGTAATAAATAGGAACACGTGAAATTTTTAGCAATTTCAGTATTAGTAAGTATACTGGTACTTATCTCTTGACCACCACTGCCAAGACTTCAGCGTCTGGCCTCATTGCCCAACACAATTGAGTTGGGTACTCACTCAATTGTTCCCAAAAATCTGATGGTACTGGTGACTCCTCCACTCGTTTCTTCTGGATCCAGAGGTTGACTTCCGCTGCACATGCTCCCCTGTTCTTTCTTCCTCCTCGATGATTGGTCAGTGTAGACATCACATGCATGAAAGAAGTAGGGTGGGCATCTCTAGAGGTTGAGAGGTAAATATATACTTACTAATACCGAAATTACTAAAAATTTCATGTATTAGTTACGTAACATTACCTCTCCACCACCATTGCCGATATACAAATGCGCATTGGAGGAGGGTGTAATGCTACATGCATACTCACCAGGAACCACTGGGGAACGACAGCCTGAGAGGGACCATTGGTCCGAGCGAGGAAAAAATGTCTGAAGGGAAACCTCAGAGGTATGTGGATTTGAGGCTGTGAACAGGCGGAATCCTGGCTGAAGCCCAGAAAACCTCCCAAACAACTAGAATAGGACCGCACTGGGCCCCCCAGGAAATCGCCTGCCAAAATGATAGCTGTCTGAGTGGGGAGACGCTGTCTATTTCCACTTTTCTGGTCCTAGAGATCTAGCAAGGTGGTGAATTATGGTGGCCGGTTACATGGTTCCATATGGCACTGTCCATAGAATGGATCAATCGGCTCTCGGCCTGGCAGATGCCAGGGACATCCGCCTGACACAATTCTGAAAAAAGGTCTAGGTCTACTCTAGGTATGCTGACCTGAAGACTGCATCTGAGTTTTAAACTCCAAGGGGCCATGAGCTGGAACAGGGTGGCTGCCCTGAGGAATAAGGGAAGTCCAAAGGACAAGTATCAGGAACCTATGCAAAGGAGCCTTCTATGCCAGCAAAGGCATTAATGCCCTCTAGCACTATCAAGTTGATCAAGTAGTGCTTGGTGAAAGTTGAAAACAATCGCCAGCGGCAAGCTCGGAGGAGAACAACAACGTTCCTTTGGGCACACCACCAGGCATTAAAGGCTTGTACCTCGTGAGCTCTAGCTGAGACCTCCTTCAGGACCACAGGCCTATCCAAAGCATTCTCGTAGGCCTTCAGGATGGTCTGCTTAATCTACAATGGGATTGTGTTTCGGCACACCTGTTCCTTTTGGGGTTACCCTGGGGCAAAAAGAGGGTGAACCTCTCACCCCTGGCACCATCCGTGCACAAGAGATATCAGTGCAGTGCTGTCACCGGGCACAGGGCTCTTTCCTCAGGGGGAAGACCTAAATCCACAGCACGGATGGTGAAATCCCTAAAGGCTGTAGATGGTCCTGGAGCCACCTGGTTCTTTACAAGGAAGTGAGGTCTCAGGGTCACGTAGGAGTGGTCAGGTGACCATTGGATTTGGTCATGCACCAGAGAGTGGATCTCGCTTCTTCTAGCCCCTGGAGTGAGTGTCAACAAGAAAAAAGGTTTCCACATCCAGTACTTGAGGTCCACCTCTTAAACATGACTAAGACCAGTGGGAGGCCCCACCGGGGTATGATGCAGGCCTTCACGTTTAAGGAGTGTGAATATTTCACTATCATTGAGGTGAGCTCCTAAAAGCACACCTCAATCTTGCATTTAAGTACTCTGACTATAGCAATAGCTCACGTACAGCTCATCTAGAATGATTTCAGGCGAGCTTTTTTCAGCTCGCCAAAGATTTTTAGATGTAAAGGCCTGATGATGCGCCTACCAGCTGGTCTGACTGTGTAGAAGGACATTACGAGCGCAGACAGATAAGGGTCACTCCCTATGCACGTCCAGGATGTTAGCCATGGTTGAGGAAACAGAAACCCCTCCACAGTTCTCAAGCTCTTACTGAGGACCTCCCACTGGTACAGCAGGCAGTCCATGATGCACGGAGACCATGGATGTATTTTCTGATCAGCGTACCAATCTGAAAACACTTTACATCGAGTCAAATTAACCACTTGAGAAGAGTCTTGCAGCCCCCTTTTGGCAAATTCTAACTGTGACCGATTCTGAAAGCCCCCTGCTGTGCGACAACTACCAAGTGGAGGTTGAGCACTTGAAGGTTCCTGTGGAACACACTCATCCGCAGATGCACCAGAAGTTTTGGCCATACCGGTAAACATAGCAGTGGCTCAGCGCTCAATTCCAGAGGGTCCAGGAATCAATCTGTC
Organism: Hermodice carunculata; assembly: GCA_964020975.1. Lineage (NCBI taxonomy): Eukaryota > Metazoa > Annelida > Polychaeta > Eunicida > Amphinomidae > Hermodice > Hermodice carunculata. The sequence continues at coordinate 57,479,241 of OZ026612.1, forward strand.
CTTGGTCACCAGGGGGCGACCAAGATCAGGTTGCAGTCATGGGATTGAACTTTAGGCAGGACCTTCGGGAGGATCTGTGGAGGTGGAAAGGCATAAGCCCAAAGATTGCTCCAGTCCATGGCCAGAACTTCCACTGTTAGGGCCTGAGGATCTGGGATAGGTGACAAGTAAACCGGAAGTTTTGCGTTTGCACTTGTGGGGAACAGATTCACATGTGGAGTACCCCCACCTGGCCCAAATGGCCTGAACTACCCGTGGGTGGAGCAACCAGTCTGTCCCCACTGGCTGACCTCTTCTTGCCAGTTGGTCAGTCAGGACATTCTGCAGTACCAGGACATGCCTTGCATACATGCAGATGTCATGCTTGGAGCACCATGGATTGATGCGTCTGGCAAACTCTGTCAGCTTTTGGGAGCATGACCCACCCTGCCAGCTGAGGTAGGCAATTGCACTCCTGTTGTTGCACATTTAACAAGAACATGCTTGTGCTCCACTAGGCCCTGGAAGTGGAGGGCGCAAAGCGTATTGCCTCCAATTCCAACCAGTTTATGTGATGGGAAGCTGAGTGCACGGGCAAAAGGCCTGACGCCGTCTGGCCCTCCATATGGGCTTCCCACCCAAACTGAGACAAGTCCACGTACATGGTGAGTTCCACCTGAAATAGCGTCAACGTCTGTACCAACATGATGTTCTCCTGACTGATCCACCAAATGAGGTGCTGGTGATCCTCAGGGAGAAGTGGCACCTGTGCCTGGTATAGGGCCAATGATTTTCCATTTTTTTCGAAACCGAAGCGGAATTGTGCGGGTTTTTTTCATCCTTGGTATTTGGTATTTTTTCTTATATGAATTATATATAAATATATAGCAGTGAAACGGAATTTGCAAAATTTTTGCTGATGAAGCGGAATTCTTCTTTTTTTGAAACGGAAAATCATTGGCCGTATTGGTAGCCTTGGTCCTTCGACCAGCTGTCCCGCACAGCATGCTGCGAGGGACAAAGGTGTAGGTGAACCAGAGTGTCCATCGAGGACAGGGAGCCTAACAGGGTTTACCATTGCCGAGCCAAGCGAACCTCATGAGTCAGAAACGCCTTGAGGATCAGCTGGGGTCTCTCCCACTTGTCTTCAGAAGGACAACAGATGAAGGCCACTAGATCGACCCTGGATGCCAAGAAAGACAAAGATCTGCTTTGCATTAGACTAGACCTAGGGAGATTCACAATCACACATAAGCTTTTGCAACGTTCCAGAATGGAGAGGTGGTCACTGGATTGACACTCACTACATGCTGCCAAGCAGCAATTGCCTGACTGCCACTGTCCTCCATCTGCGATTTGACCTGCTTGATACCATCTCGAAAAGACTAGTTTCAAGCTAACATGACCAGCTCTACTTCCACTTTTCTCTTGGGTATCCGTAGATTAAATGTAACCAGTCCTTATCTTGAAAGAGACTAAGAGTGCTTAGAAAACAAATTCCACAGAAGAGATAGTGTGCACAGCACTAGAAAAGTCTCGATGTACAAAAGTTCATGGAGCTTCCCAACTTTGAGACCATGCCAGAAATGACTCCCCAGGAGGAAGGAAGAACTGGGGAGCATGTGCGCCAGAAGTCACCCTCCAGATCCAGAGGAACCAAGTAGAAACATCACCAGGAGCATCAGGTTTTTGGTAACAATCGAGCGAGTACCAAACTCAATTGTGTTGGGCGGTATGGCCAGACAAGGAGGTCTTGGCAATAGTGGTTGAGAGGTAACATTGCGTAACTAATGCATGCATTAACCGATAAGTACCAGAATTTTAAAATTCATTAAAAATCAGAGATCCAGAGTATCACCACCCAGTAAACAACATTGTTAAACCCTTCCACAAGCTACATTTCCACCAAATTTCCAAACAATTTGAGTGACACCTTTGGAGAAGTCAAAAATAGCAAAAACACACAATTTGTACAATGTATATATATATATATATATATATATATATATATATATATATATATATATATATATATATAGTGCTTTGTGTTGAACAAATTAGGGTCTGTGGGTCCCCAGAAGTATTCCTATACAATTTTGAAGCAATTAGCTGAGTGGTTTCAGGGAGGCTGTTTTACGATTTTGCCAAACAATGACACCCCCAAAAAAAAAAAAACAAACAAAAAAAACAAAAATACACATCTAAAATTAATGGAGCATCACCATTTACACAACCTTGATAGAAACCCACCCCGGGTACATGTCAAGTTAGAAGTGAATCTGGTTGATGGTTTTGGGGAAGTAAAAAATTATGGATTTCTATTGCAATGCCAATATAGGTACATGTACATAGTAATCAAAAGGAATGTACATTGTATGCATTAACCAACAGGTATATAAATTGAAAAATTTGCTAAAAATCTGGGATCTAGAGATCACCTAGTGAACACTTTTTTTTACCCCTCCCACAAGCCACATTTCCACAAGTCTCACAACAATGTAATACACAGAATTATTGCTACTAAGTCATGGTTATATGAGATGGGAATTGCACAAAGTGAAAATTGAGAAAAATGTGTAAATGTGAAAGAGACCATTCCACATAAATTTTTGGAATGCCCAGCCTCAAAAGAGTTCTGGAATCAAGTAAAAAGCTTCTGGGAAACTGGTTTTAATGAAAACATTGTAATTAACAAAGAAAATATTGTATTTGGTTATTATAATGAACCACAAAAGATTGCCTTGAATTTTTGTATTTTGTATGGGAAATATTATATATATATATATATATATATATATATATATATATATATATATATATATATATATATATATATATATATATATATATATATATATATATATATATATATATATATCCAGAAACACAAATCTGAAAACATCAATTTTGTTAGCTTTTTACACCTATTGAAAAGAAAAATTGTAGTGTATAAACACATAAATGCAGTCAATGGTAAATTGCAGCAATTTTATATAAATTGGAGCACTTTATTGGATGCAGCTTGTCAAAAATTGGTCAAACCACTCGAATACAGTTGATTTTTGCAAAAGATTTAACTTGTGTATAATTTAGGTAACTGAAACAACAAAGCTATATTGTATGCTGAAGTTTTCAATTCACTGTGTGATTGTATTATTGCTACAGGCCTACTGTTATTTTGTTTATGTATATTACTATTTGTTAACTAGGAACTCAATAAAAATATTGAAAAAAAAGTCTCACAACAATATGAGTGACATTTTCATAGTAGTGAAAAATAGGGAAAACACACAAACATTTGTGTAACAAAAATCACACTGCCATCTCTTGAACAAATTCAGGTCTAAGAATCCCCAGAAATATCAGCCTGCAATTTCAAAGCAATTGCTTTGGCTGTTTCAGAGAATATTTTTAAGATTTTGAAAAAAAAATAAAAATCATAAAAAATCCAATAGTCGCTGATGCATGACCCTTTAAGATAATTTGGTACCCAAGGTACCTTCAGCTGAGCTTGTAGGATAGGTCTGCATCCAGATCTCAAAAGACACTTAAATTTCAGCATAATTGTGTAACCTGGGCTTAATTCCATGAATGAGGCTTCAGTCACCTGAGGAAACAATTAAGTGTAGCCCAATAACCCATGTGCGAGTATACAAGAACAATGGCTTAATTGGTCTGTTAATAGCTGAATACACAAGTCACGTCCCGGTGGTTTTGCCTGATGTCCTGCAAAGGGTGTGTGTATTTTACAAAGAAATACACTGGGAATATGTGCATTTTCCCTAAAAACTGCCCACAGAAACCAGGGATACACTGTGTATGAAAAATGCTGAAAAGAATTTTTTTCAGTCAAACTTAGTGCTTTACATACTTAAATTATGAAATTCCCAGTCAATGGTGGAATACATACTTTATTCCAATTTATCAAAGTTTGCAGGACTTTTTATTGTGCTTCATGTTCACTCATGCATTTCACGCACATACACTATTCATGGAAGTATCTATCATACTTTGCATTGTATTTTTTGACTATCAAAATCACAACTACAAGTAATCTATTGCTAGGTTTTGTTTCTGTGCAGAAAGTGAAACTAAGCAATCACTGGAATTTCCAAATGGTTCCCATACAACTGAATCCTTACAACTATACATAAGTTGTCAGTGACCTCAGTGTTGTCTCATACTCCTCTGCATATAACACTGCAAATTTACTTTTAAGTTGCAATCAAGTATATGTTTTTAGAAAGTCAACAAACTTATAATTTGTGCTATGGCACTGTGGTAATGAAACAGTGTTTTCACTGCAATTACAAAATTGTATTTGTGTCTTTTTGTCCAGAACCACTTGCTGGTAGTCATTACCCTATTATGCCGTCCAAAAACTCTTTACACTCCATAAGCTAACCTGTCACTGTCGAACATGTACAAATAGGGAAGTACTATTGTCATCACCAATCTCTGATATAAATTTTCTTTTCAGTTTCCACATTTTCACATATTACACCCATCAAATTTATGGCAAACTGTACAACACACTGCAAATTTTAATATGTGTCCCAAATTTTGAATTTTTGTTGTTGTTTCTGAGATACAGGTGTTTGAAGTTGGAATAACACATCAAAGGAAAGTTACTTTTGTCTGTGGTGACAAAGCAGCACCATACTGTTGAAATCGGAGACACTCTTCCTGGTGTCATCACTACAAGTACTATGCTTGTTGTGGATTACTAAAAATGTATTGATTTGATGAAACTATTTTGGAATGAAACCAGTTTCATGAGACCACACATTTCTTTATCTGACTGAAACTAGTTTCCTGAATCTGTGAAACCCGACCTGGGAGATGGTTTCACTGATATAACCAATACAGGTTCTGCAGAACTGTATGATCGACTGAGTGCAAAGTGATGACGGTTTAATCCTTAAAAATCAGTTTGCTGTTGAGAAACCTTTTCATTTGATGGTAGAAACTGTGTGAAAGCAGTTTCATGTTGGCTCCAGTCAAAACCAAATTAAGCTACTCATATGCGTATCCATGTGAAACTGTTGCAGTTCTGAACAGTTTACCATAGCTGTTGTCAAAGCCTCACTCTCCTACTTGGGCCTCACTCTCACCAATGCCCCAGTTCAGGGTGCAGAAGTCTAGGGCTTGGCAAGACAACGGATGTAGGTTTCCTAGTTCCCATGATCTGAAATCCTCTGCTACAGACTAGTGCCGACTAGCGCCAATTGAACAAGACATGTTTATATTCACGCAAACAGAACACTGTTAATGTGCGTTACCAAACCCAGTTTCAAGTGACTCCAATATGCCCCAAGGTTTACCTGGCCCTAGCACTAATATTCCTTGCCTGATGATGAGGCAAGCACGTCCTATGTTCATTTGTGCTGACATTACCACGAGTGTGTAATTTTTGACAATTAAATGAAGTTGAGGATGAAGGGTACTTTTTCCTAGGATGTAGTATGTTTGGCAGAGAGAGATCAATCGAGCTCAACATCATCAACCGTGAATGTCTAAATTTCAGGCATCTACGTGACTGAGAAAGTGCTGTACTTACTTACTTCTGAGGACCACTGTATCAGGTCTGTGGCTGCATTCTGCTTCAAATGCCTTAAGCAGATTATTTGTCACAATTTTGCATTGTGATTAAATTTTATTATTATTATTATTTCTATGAGGCTAGAAGCAATTCCCACACGAAATCTTAATATTTACAAACTGACATTTAAAATCAACATTTATAAGTGAAGTAGGCTTCCTGCTGACACTTCTCTTGTGTGCAACAAATGGACTTGTGCGACATTTTCATGGACTACTATCCAAGCTGTAAATCCATATCTTTTTTTTAAAACTTGATTTATGTATGTAACTTATGTGTGTCATATGTGACTGATCTCTACTTCAGATTGATGAGGAAGTGTATTTGTGTTGGTGCTATGCCGCCTGTCATTTCCTTTAATGTATAGATCTGGCCCTAGAGGACATTATGTACTTATACTTGTAGCTTGTAATGCCTAAGTCCCTAGTGGAGATTTTGAGCAAAAAATTATTACTTACTATTACCATACAGTTACCATTTCACCTCAATGTGGTCATAATAAGCCATAAACATAACTGCACACATTACTGCCTGATTAACTTGGGCATGTGAAAATTGCTATTTATATCAGCACATACCCTTTTCATTCCAGTGGTAGCACACTATGCTAATGTGATGATTTGCTGGAACAGACATGGTTTTGGTGGAGTTTTATTGTAATGATATGTCCTAATTTACAATATCCTAAGCAATTACACTTATTAGAGACTCCATTAAGCATAAAATAAGAACAATGAACCATCTCCTTTCATCAGAAGCTGTTAATTTTTAAAAAGATGGAAAAATGCTGAATTGTTGATACCCCCCAAGATTAAAAAGTAGGGTGTGTGCTTCGATTAGGGGGTGTGCTACAATTGGAATGAATACAGTATTATCTGACAAAGTATTTGCACATGCATATTCATTTTCATAAGGTCCTCACACCTCTAAAAATGCATAGTAGTATTTGGCACAGTTCATACTGAAGTTTAACTTTCTTTAAATGTACCAGCCATGATGGAGATCACCACTTTCAGTCCTATTGTTAATTTATGCTGCTTCACACACTCACTGGCTCAGTTTTTCTTATAAATATAAATCTACCTATGATTAATAATTGGTCATATTATGGACTTCCTTGAAAAACAGAGTTCAGTCTGAAGATTTTTACTTGCACAATACAATTTCAATATCAGCAATATCCAACTTACAATGCAAAGAGATACTGGACACATGCTTTTTAGCCTCCTCCATACGGCAGGTATATTTTCAGTTGTTCATTAACTATGTAAGTGTTTAGTTACATATAATTTTATTTTAATGGATGACCATGGGTTCAGTTTGAAGATTTTTACTTGCACAATACAATTCCAATATCAGCAATATCCAACTTACAATACAAAGAGATAATGGCCACAAGCTTTTTAGCCTCCTCCATACGGCAGGTGTATTTTCAGTTGTTCATTAACTATGTAAGTGTTTAGTTACATATAATTTTATTTAAATGGATGGCCCTGGAAATGTTCATTAAGCTTGAGTTTTTATGAATTTAGCAATTCTACCCACACAGCAGTCCAATGTAAATTATTCCAGACTTTTGCCACACAAAGGGTAAACAAGTTCTGCCAATAGTTATGGCCTCTTTCTGCTCTCCACAATTGAAGTTTGCTGCCATTGTCTTGTGTGTCAGTTTCTCCTATGAGAAGATCTATGGAAATCTGGAGCTGTCTTTGGATTCGTTAGACTAGTCAGCACTTTGTATCAGATCAACCGAAAGATTTCTGTATGCTAAGGTATACATGGATCCCTAGTAATTGTTTGGTTCATCTTTTTTTCAATTGACAATATAGTTAAAACATGGCAAGGGTATGGTCCTGAGGGACTAGTGCGACCGGTTTCGTTTTTCAATTGAGTCAATACCTTTGGCTTTCTACGGTTTCGAAATTGAGTTTGTACACGTTCCAAATGTGGTCTTATAATTGCTTTATATAAATATTTGGATGAAGTCTTATCCTAGAATTTGAGTTTCTACTATCGTGTGGTACATTTGTCTGGCAACTATACAGACACTTGCTGAACTATTGCACTGACATTTTGATCACACCCCACTTATTGTCTTCCACTATTTACTTGACGAAGTTTAAGACAAAACTGATCAGTTTCCATTTGTAAATACTAGGTGAAAGGAAATCTTAACGTGTACAACTTCCATATAATATAATACAACGTATCAGTCATCCTAGTTTACAAACACACTCTATACAGGACATGCTTGTGTTGAAATATGTGAATGCGGTGCACTCTTTTACACATGGAAATGGTGAGGCCACTGAAACTGAACTTGAAAGACTGGTCGTCTTACATCAGAATCCAATCCAATGTCTCCGAGATTGAATGATGAGGGACTCTGTACTGTTGTCCATTCCAATTTTGTACTGTGGATTCGGGTACACAAAAAGCTTCATCAGCATATAACACTCTATGACAGTAGGATTATCTTGAATGTCTTGAATCCATAATTATTACCCCTAACTCGCCTGAATTCAGTGCTTGCACAACCACTGGCAACGCCTGAGATTGTGTCTCAGACTGAAAACATCCAATGATCCAGTTTAGGAAGTTGAACAAAATTAAATATTTTTTAAACATTTTATATCAAAAAGTAACAATCTTTTAGTTACCTGTGGCACGCTATGCCCTATATGCAAAACTACATGTGGTTGTTTTGTTCAGTTTCTGAACAAATTCACATTTTTTGCAAGTCCGGCAGCAGCTATTCGCCAAAATCACCTGTTGTCGCTCACTTGGCCGTGCTCGTCTGCGTTTGTTTACAAACATACAGACAGTACACCTGTTTTGATTGGTACCCATGGTCAAGGTCAATTTGCCAAACGCATCCAAAAGACAACACTTTGACAACAAACCATTGTCTAAACTCGTGTACATGGATAATCTACTGCAATGAATTAATTAAAGTGGTCATTAATATAATTAAATTTACCTGAATACAGTAATAATACAGAACACGGCAAAAGTTTACATTATTTATCAACCAATCACAAAGTATTTTATAAGTTACTTTGGTTTCATATCCTGAGGTTCGCGAATCGACGAAAGTGCGCATGCGTCACTCAGACCGTCAACATGGCAGCCGGGCAGAAGCCGTTGAAAGGAATCTTAAAAAGTTCTTCGAGTTTTGACACTCCTCCAGAGTAAGTAAAGTTTTTGCAAGCTTCTAGTCTATGAAACTTGTAAGACTCAATGCAGAGAAGCATATGCAATGCCAATGTATGTGCAATGTCAATCAAATTCCATGTGTAATAGTTTCGGACTGGCCTTCGTGCACACCAACCACTTTGACTTCACATTGATTGGTACAGCCACACACTGACTGGTGTACACATTATGAGACGCGTGCATCTTCTGATATCATAATTTATCAGTTACAGAAGGTGTTGACTGAGGGGTCATAAGCCCTGTTGGTTGTTTGCTCATGTTAAGATCTGGGAAAATCTGTAATCATATGCAGATATACAAATTCGGCACGGGATTTGTGGTCGTGTCTGCAAAGACGTGATCAAGATTGTGACATACATGTCTGGAATCTGGATGCACTGTATGCATACATGTCACATGATACAACCACATGTGTACGTATATGCTGTCTGCATGGCTTAATGTAAATTGTCACTGCCCACCGATCAAGTCTTAAATCTCAAGTTAAGACGGAGCTTCTTTAGAATCCAACCTTATCGGGGCAAATGGAATAAAGCACAATTTAATAATGTATCCCTTTCTCAGTTGAGAGAGTGCACAACTGAGTGCAGGGTTTCACCATGGTCATGCAGGAGTATTCCTCAATGGTTTCTGCCTTGAACCAACGCTGAATGTGTAAAATAACACTGACGACCACGTTGAGTAAGTTCTTTAAATTGTTGTCACATTTATGTACTGTTCAACTGTGTGGAAATCTAGTGACCTCGTGGCTTCTCCGGAGTCTACCTCACCGACACTGCTTAACATGCTTAAATACTAAAGACTAAAATCTTCTGCAAGAACCTGAATTGCCAGAACAGACAAACTTGGACACAACAGTTTCACTACAGAAAACCTGCACTGTATTCCAAATAATGGCCAACCATATTAAAAGATAGACCCATAACAAAAAACAAAGCAGTGAAATGTTTCACTTCTGAAAAGGTGGACTGTATTCCAAAGAATGGCCGGCCAGAACAAAAGATGATCCCATGGGCAATGACCAAATGATGAGCAGTGAAAGAACATATCAGAGATATGTTAATATGATGAACTTACACTTATAATGGTGGTATAAACAAATCAGGCCCATGCACAAGATTACAGTTAGGCAAAGTGCCATTTAGGCAAAATGTAAATATCATGGTGTGACATTACGACAGAAGTATATGCAACAAATCAGGGAATCAGTTTTTCCCATTGTCTTTTTCTTGAAACCCAATTTTAGGAATACAGTTGTCAAAACTATACATGGTGGGTTTGTTTGTTGCTTCGTGAAGCACTAAAATTCAGCATTTTCCCACATTTCCAACTTTCATCATGGCCCAAGGTGGATCAAAGAACTTGCTGTTCAAAACCTTCAATATAATTTTTGACCACTCACAGTAAACCAGCACTTTTTCTTTGTGGCTATTCTTACACAATGAACAGCTTAACAAAGCTGGCCAGACTGCAGTTTACTGGTAATTGTTTACTGAGAAATGGCAAGGGTCGAAATTAGGGGTAGCATTGGCAGCATTTGCTACCAACTTTTATAATCTGCTAGCTATAGTTGTTGTGTGGTAGCAAACCTTTGCTGCCCAAATTTTGCGGGTCAAAATCACAAATTCAGTTTCTGTCAAAAAGTGTCTCAGTGTGCATCAATTTGCATGCTTAATTTCAATATTTTCGGGGGGGGGGGGTGCCTCCTCATACCCCAGGTGGGCGCTCGCCAAACCCTCCTGATTTGCTACCAAAATTAAACTTGGAAGCAAACCCTTGCTACTGGTTAAAATCAGTTAATTTCTTCCCCTGAATGGTTGCCGTGATCATGCAGTCATGGTCACAAAACCAACTTCAGATTCTTGCACCATCATAAGGTCCAACTCAGCAAAATATCATGACTGACCAAGGCCATTTACTGTTTCATTATGTGCAAGGTCACCTATATAAGCAGCATTCCATTGAAAATTCCACAGGATTTGGCAAGGTATATGATGTCTCCAATTTGTGATTTTGATGTAATGTTTGCTTGCCCATGTGTTACATTCATCAAAATTATTTGTCACCATTAAGTCATTTTGCCATTTGTAACCTTTACCATTTTGCCATGCTTTGCAAAAGACATACATGTATTCACCTCTTCTTATTTAAACATGATCATGTGAGGAATAAATGTATGAGCATTTTTTCATTAATATTGGAAGAAAAATTGTGTGATATTAGTCATAACATTTTCATGGTAATGTAATGGCAAGTCATATTCCAGCTGTGTGCACAGAAACGAGGGCTTAGATTAGGTGGTTTGCCTGTGAGGAATATAGAAAAAAAGATGCTTTGTAATGAGGGCAGACTACTACCATTAAATATGCCAGTGGTCCAATTAAAGCTGACTTTAGACTACAGTACAATCAAACCTTCTTTAAGCTGCTACTAAATCTGACAAACTCTGGAAGAAAACAGATTAACAGCACATTAGTGACATTCTTTATAGTATCCATGTAAATGTTGGTGAAGATACAGACAATGATACCTTGACCACCCATCAATAAGTACTGTTGGATTTTTCAACCACTTTTGAGAGCATGCCTCATTATTTACATGTATTCAAGTTGGTGCAATATGGTATTTCACCACCAGCAGCAGATCTCATCAAAAGTTACTAACTCAGTTTTAAAACTGTCAAAATTGATAATATCAGTAGCTCCAGGCTAGGACTTACTAGAGGAGTGCCCCAGGGATCCACCATAGTTCCCTTGTTATTCAGTATTTTTATGAATGATACCAGCTACTCCATCACATATAAATTGTAGAACTATGCAGATGAGAACACCATAAGTCATTCTGCTGACACTCCAGAAGGTGTTTGACAACACAAGAGAGGCAATGTCATATACATTTGACTAGGGCCTAGTTTGAACAGTACTACTTGAATGCAAATCCCCACAAGTTTCTGGGTATTTTTTTTTCTGATAATTTAACTAATGATTAACTGGTCCTGAGAGTGCCAGTTTATCTGGGATACAAATTTATTCACACAAAAAAAAAGGTAAACGCATTTCAAATCTCTACATGAAAACCTCGAGACAAGTTAATGTGCTTAAGTGTTGAAGTCATATACATGGTATTGAATATCCAAAACAAACTCTGCAAATCATTTGTTCGTTTGAACATTCTTTAATGTCCTAATTAATGACATTTTTGTAATCAGAAGGATTAAAACAAACCTGACCAGGGTGATCCTATTGTCTGGGACAAGTGAAATCCTTTCCAGGACAAGTGACTTTCAAACGTCACTTGTCTCATGGATAAGTAATTTTTATGGACATAATTCAAAATCTTTTATGTTTCAAATGTAGTTGGCATAACAGACACATAAACTCACTATATGACATAATGGTTTCCATTAAAACATGCGATTTAAAACCAAAACTTAGGTACACTTCATTAGCACTTGTAAGTGATATTATGAGGGAGGACAAGTGAAAATTGTGTATCACTTGTCCTACAGACAAGTGGTTTGAAAACAAATTTTCGTGCCCGGTTGAGAAAACACATGAGAGGCCTTTACACTTTGTTTTCAATGACACTAGCTTGCAGTACAAAGATCTGCTACAAAGCTAATGTGTGTACTGTAAAGGTACTTTATTATTGAAGTTTACAAGATTATTCTTCATATAAGCCCAGTAGTTCTATGGAATATTGTTACAATTGAATGAAGCTCCTGGTGTCCTCCTGGGAGAAATAATCCTTGAGCTGCTCAAGGTCAATACCATATATTATGGCAAACAGTCCTGTAGGTATTAAAACATCTGCCAAATGACATAAAACAGAGTGCTGCTTAGCATTTCTAAGTCATATATTTATTAATGTAAAGCAGTTTGCTGCTGTGACTGGTCACTCTGCAATTTTAAGTATATTTTTGGTGGTGTTGTTAACTCATATTTCTTTAAAGTGATATTGTCACATTTGTTGTATAATTATAGGTGAGCTGTTACAACTTTATTTATGTTTGTGTCTCAGGGCGCTACAATTTGCATGTCTGCTAGCCTGGGACAAGTCAAAATTGAACAAGGGAAAGTTAACTTCTCAAAGTGCTAGCCCTGGGGACAACCAGAAGTTTGGATTTTCTAATCAGGATTTATTTAGATTGGCGAGCAGGTTGGATCAGGGGCTAGTGAGACCCCAGAACTACTAGCCCTGAGGGCAACAGGAGAAAAGAATTTTAGAGCACTGCGTCTTGTATGTAAGTTGGATAACTGTGGGTATATAATGGCATGCAACTGACTGTTTTTCACATTTTACATTGGTGCTTTTGATTTTTCATTATCATTTTTTAATCAGTTTGGTTGTATTTTCCACAACCTGGTGGCCTCTCACTAATGGATCTATAGCTTTATCCAGCAGGACAAAATGTTGAATAAACTGGTCACTTTTACAGCCTTGATGCCCAAACCAATCATATGAACATCTGAAATAATTCATGCAATTGTTTTTTGGTATAATTTACAAAGATGTGACAGTCAGGTAAATGGAGGTGTAATAATTAATTTTAGATTAATAGATTTTGTATTCATGAGCAATATCAGATATAACATGGGAAGTGAAATGATTCTGTGTGTAGCAGTTTTCAAGTTATTATGTTGCAGTAATAAGAACACAATAACATGTTCATGTAATTGTACAATCCCACACAATGCAGCTATGAGCATGTGGGACTGACTGCCAAGACCATGAAGACTAAAAAAAAAGGTTTCTTACGGGGAATGCCTGAACAACCATATTTTTGTGACTTTTTAACCGCCTTCCTCCCCATGCTGTGTGAATGCAGATTGTCAACCCATTCTTCAATTAGGACTAAAGAAGGAGTTATCCTTAATATAGACAGAGAATCAGTTACTTTATCCATGATGTCAGCGATTCATGGAGCTATCTGAAAGGGGCATATGGAGTGATAGGTCCCATCTGTAGAACCTGAAAAATACAGAAACCAATGATATTGTGGCCACCAGGCTCCAGTTTGGACAGTGCTATTCTCAGTGTTTTGTACTGGGCCATCCAGACAACTGTGTTTAGGGACCACTACTGCCATTAGCCAAATGCTAATGTTTAATTCATTTGGATGAAGAAATTTGCAAATGGCTAATCTATTTTTAACATGAAGTATATAATTCTTCAGTGATTACTGTTTATTTCCCAATTTGGCTATAAATTTTGAAGGCCTTAATCTGCCCGTGACAATGTTGATCATGCCTTTCACACAGAAAGTACTCCCATTGAACCATTCCTCTTTTAAGGGTAGGAATATGCCCCGTTTTACATGTGTATTTCCCGTTTTCTACTAAATTTTAGCTAATGAAGGTCGTACCACAGTCAAAAATGTTTAAATGGGAAATTTTTAATAATAACTGTATAGTATACTTACCTCTCAACCACCGTTGCCTAGACCTCTGTGTCTGGGTATAACACCCAAGAAAATCGAGCTGAGTTCACTCACTTGATTGTTCCAAAAATCTGATAGTGTCTTGACGCCATCTGTCAATAGATCTTATGCTCGCGACACAGCGCATGCGCCAAATTTTTTTGACGCGAAGTGCATTGTGGACTTATTTGTAGTATGCGAGCAGTTATGGCAATACCTGTGTCGACTGTGAAATTACACATGTAGCCATGAGAAGTTTAATTTGTTATTTAGCTGTGTGCTTTTCAACTTATTCCTATGGCAAACAATGTAAATTTTATCCCTTGCCAACAAATAAAAACTGGGAAAACAATGGATAAGAAGAATTCCTGTCCTGGAAAGGACTGAAAATTGTGTAAATTCGTGCCCATGACCTCGTCATACAACGTTTGCCGTGTAACTTTGAATGATGACATTTGCACATTGCGATCAGTCTATACAGTTTAGTCTAAATATAACCATTCCTACTGGGTAACCCTGTCATCTGAATCATATTCCTTTAGGAACCAAATCGGATTGTGTGTTTTGCAACCAACGTGTAAACACTATGGCCAATGATAAAAGAATAGATAGATAGATAGATAGATAGATAGATAGATATATAGATAGATAGATAGATAGATAGATAGATAGATAGATAGATAGATAGATAGATAGATAGATAGATAGATAGATAGATAGGTTAGTAGTTAAACGAGCGAAAGAACAAAAGAAAAAGTAAAGAAAGAAAAAAGAAAGAAAGAAAGAAAGATTACGCTCCCTAAAATAAATTTTCCTTCCTTTATTACTGATTTTTAAAGATAAATACAGGTTGTTTTTCGAGCAAAGTTGTTTCAAAACTAAGGTATTCTTCTACAAACTTTGATTTCGGAATAATCTGGGTCAGATATGAAAATAGGAAATGTTCAACTTTCATAACGCAATGTCATACATGAAAACAGGGACGTGTTCATCTGTAGCAGAAATTAATCAGATTGATAAGTTCAGATTTTGCTCTTCCACATTTGTCATATTCAGTTCGACAACCCATGGTAGTCATCTAGAAGTAATGTGGACAATCCTGTATAGATACATATGTTTAAACCTATGAGGTGAGTTTTCTTAATCATAACCGAAAAAATAATCATTTTAACGTTTAAAACTACAGACAATTTTACCATGCGCTCCTCAACTAACAACCCGTGTGTTGTTTCTTGGCGTGTTGTTTTCACAAATAGTTTTTTAAAGCAACCAGTACTTGTGCTAATCTCGTAAACTCTTTCATAGCTTAAGCACCAGGTGATTAATTTTATGCAAACATCGTTAACACAAAGAAAGGCCAAGTACTTAACACGTACTAATGGTTTCAGCAAGCACACTTTGAAGACTTAGGAGCCAAATTCCATGTCGCTAACACGTTGTTTTCCCATTTTGAGTCGGTATTTTTAGGGTAATTGCGTGAAATAAAAAGAATTACTGAAATAATACACATGTACATTGCAAAGATGTGCAACACGCTTAAATGTACAAAGTTGCATCGATATCCGCACAAGGGATGGGTTCGTATAGGCATTGCCTGCTCCCCACTCGCACATGTATTTTGAGAAATAAAATACGTTTAGACCAAGAGAAACACACACACACACACACACACACACACACACAAAGAAACAAAAATATAGAGTGTTTGCAGGTGCAAAATGTGTCTTGCACGTACGCTTGTTCGTTTGTAATAAATTATGTCTTTCAAACCTTTTGATTACCAAAGGGATGTCTTAACGCAAGTGCACGTTCTTGATTTGAAGAGAAATTGTTCAAGTTTGTGCAAGTTGTCGTTAGTATTATTATTGTGCCTTTTGTTTGACAGTAAGGGCACCAAATATGACATTTGGCTATGTTCGATGTGTCCACGAGTTTGCGGTTTCCCATCATTGAAAGATCATTGAAACCCGCGCTCAACCAGATGGATGCCGTCTCTCTGTTGCGTTTTTATGTTCATTTTGTCCAGGAATTATTTCTCACTGAAAGGCAGACCTTTCAAAGAAAATCACACTTCTTAAAGTAGGATCGAAACGCAACAGTTAACTCGGAAAAAAGGAAAAAAAGAAGGGAAAAATAAAAAAACTACCCACAAGCGAAAGAAAAAGATGAGAAAGTAGGGATGCAAGCAAACAAAAAACACCACAGTGAATTGATGATATTTGCTCAAGCCTCAAGGACATCCTTAACTTTAACTTATTTTTCCCCCTTAAAGACTTAAATTTTCCACATTGTTTTTGGAGACAAGATGGTTTCTATACTACAACTTCAGAAACCAAATATATGTTACATTTGGCCGACCATATTAGTGAAAAAACTCGCTAAACAACGAGTGAAGCTTATCACGGCGAGCTATCTAATATCAATGCAGCCCGCAGACTGATCTCAGCAGCGTACTACAATTAATCCCAGAATGCAATTTCCCAACATGGCGCTAATTTATTCAAAATGGCGGCCGTGCATAAGATCTATTCCTATAAATCAGGTAGTGACTCCCTGTGGGCATGATCCCCAATCATCCTTCCTCTTTTGGTGAGTGGTCAGTTGACGTCATCTGTGAGAAAGGAAGTGGGGTGGTCGGGTGGGTTTCTCTGGTGGTTGAGAGGTAAGTACACTTAGTGATACCAAAATTACAAAAAAAAAAAATTACGTATTAGTTACATGTACATAACACTGCCTCTTGACCACCATTGCCAATATACTGATGCAAAGATGGAGATTGTAATATTACTGGCATACTGACCACATTAGGACTGCCAGGACCAACAGCCGGGGGGGGGGGGGGGGGGAACGTCAGTCCTTTTGAGGAGGCGACGTCTGAAGGGAAAACCTCAGAGCTGGTACGTGGAATTGAGGCTGCCTATAGCAGAATCCTGCTGTAGCCTACAAACCCTCCTTACTGACCAGAATGGAAAACCGCACTGGCCCCCCGGAACTCACCCACCAACATGATACCTGTCTGCCATGTGGATAGTCACTGTCTATTTCTACTCGCATGACCACCTGGAGATCTGACAGGGCGTAGTCGTGAAAGGGGGGGGGGGCTGGTATATTGTTCCATGGGTCAGCGATCACCTGGGTCAGCCAACTCTAACTAGGCCAGGACAGTAGGGAAGACTGCCCGATACAAGTCTGAGATCAGGTCAATTTGACAAAAGGGAGGCTCACTAAGAAGTACGTCGGCCTGTAGACTACATAGACTCTAAAGTACAAGAGCGCCATAAACTGGAACACAGTGGTTGCTTTGATAGGCCCCAGAAGCCTAACAGACAAATATCAGGAACCTAAGCAAAGGAGCCTGTGACATCTGCAAAGGCATACATGCCATCCTCTAGCACTATCAAGTCTCGCAAGTAGTGCTTGGCAAAAGTCATAGATGATTGCCATCGACAGACCCACAGTATGTCGGCAACCACAACCTTTCTCAGGGTGCTCCAGGAGGCATTAAAGGCTCGCACCTAGTGAGCTCTGACTGAGACGAGCTCTTAGGCACAGGGCCTCTGCAGAGCAGCCTTGTATGCCTTAACTAGTAAGGATCATCTGCTTAATCCACAAAGAAATCATATTTCTGAAAGCTTGCTCCTTACAGGGGTAACCAAGGGATAAAAAGAGGGCGGACCTCTTACCCCTGAAACCGTCTGTGCCTGAAAGGTAAAAACTCATTGCTCTCACAGGACAAAAGGCTCTTTCCTTCATGGAAAGAGCCGTATCTATAGCATGTAAGGTAAAACAATAGCTGGATCTCAAGCCACTTGGTTCTTTGCAAGGAAACCCCCAAGTGAGGCCTCAGTTTCACCTGGGAGTGGTCAGGCAACCATTGGATTCAGTCATACACATGCTAGAGCATGAATCTCTCTTCTTCAAGCCCCCAAAGTAAGCGTTAAGAGAAAACAAGTTTTCCACATCCAGTACTTGAGGTTCACCCCTCAGGAGGTCCTCAAGGCTCTCAGTGGCCACTTCCTCAAGATGACTAGGACCAACGTTAGGTCCCACTGTTGTACGACCAGCCTGTCCGCCGGTGTAGAAGGTCACAAGGAGAGCTCTTGCCAAGGACTTCCCACTGACAAAGCAAGAAGTTGGCAATATCCACAATGCGTGGAGACCAAGGATGTATTTTCCAACCAGCGCACTAATTGGAAAACACCTTCCAACGATCTTGGTAAACCGTGAAACAGGAGAAGCCTGCCTTGGGTAATTCTATCTCCAACCGAGTCTGAGAAACCTGTTGCGGATATGCTGTGTGTTGAGAGTTGGTTCGCCGAGACATTTTGATGTCCCAGGACATGCCTCACGTGTGTGCAGACGTCATGTTCGGAGCACCGTTGAGTGATGCTATTGGCGAGTTGTGTCATCCTACCGGAATGCCATCCTCACTCGGGCCAGAATTTCGGCAAGAATCTATTCTCATCAAGATTCTCCTTAAGTTGTCTTTGTTTAAAAAGAATCATGTTGGCCCTGTGCACTGCTGGTTGAGGTAAGCGATCATGGTCCTTTGTTGGACATCAGGAAGACATGTTTGTGCTCCACAAGGTCTTGGAAGTTGAGGTGCGCCAAGCATATCACCTTGTGTTCCAACCAGTTTATGTGCGAATTGCAGTGACTAAAGGCCCAATGCCATCCAGCTCTTCATGTGGGCTCCCCACGTGGATTGAGAAGACTCCGCGTATATGGTAAGCTGGGCCTAAAACGGAGACAGCATCTATCCTGACATGACTTTCTCCCAAAAGGCCCACTACCAAAGGTGCGGATGCTCCTTGAGGAGGAATGGCACTGGGGCATAGTAGCCCTGGGCCCACAACCACCTGCCCCACAGCACATGCTGTAAGGGACAATGGCGAAGGCAACCCAATGAGACCTTCGAAGTCCTTCGAAGAAAGGGAGCCCAGCAGGGCTTGCCATTGTTGTGACAAGACAACCACTGAAGTCAGAAACGCCCTGAGGAGGGACAGAGTCTCTCCCACATGTCCTCAGAGGAGTGACATATGTAGGCAGCCAGGTTGAACTGTATGTCGAGAAAGACGAAAGACTGCTCCGGCTGAAGAATGGACTTGTTTATGTTCACAATCAGGCCCAAGTGTTGACAAAGATCCAGAACGGTCTGTGAATCGTGAAGCCAGTCATACAGGTAAGCATGAATGCATACAGCGGTCTGGTGGAAGTAAGGAGCAACTGTCTGCGCGAACTGGGAAAATACCAGAGGGGCTGTTGCAAGGCCGAATAGAAGTGGCCTGAACTGGTATACTTGGCCGGAGAATGCAAACCACAGATACTTCCATGAAGTCTCTGTGATTGGTACATGTAAGAATGCGCCCTTGAGATCAAGGGACATACTCCATGGGCCACAGGGCTGCTGCCACGAACTGAGGGGGGGGGGGTCTCCATCCTGAAGGACAGGACTGCCAAAAAGGTATTCAATGTCAACAGGTCTATCACTGGGCACCAACTTCTGTCCCACTTGGGGACAAGGAAGAGTAGATTGTAGAAGCCTGAAGAACTGCGGTTCTTGACCGGGTCTATAGCGCATTTGCTCAGAAGCTTCTGAACCACCTCAAGGAATGAGGATGCTTTGGGTTCCACTGCCAGGGAAGGCCTGTCTTCGCCAAAAAGCAGTGAGTAGCCATGCCTCACGATAGTTAAGATGATAGAATTGTCTGTAATGGACTCCCATTGCGCTAAGGGTTGAGTTTGCAGGCTATGACTGTCATGTTACGGGGCTGAGATGGCCATGGATGACAAGGACCGAACAGGGTCGGTCAACGCCTTGATGCGGGGCTGATAATGTGCCGGCCGTTTGGACCTGGTGATCAACTGTTCGCAACAACAAATCCGCAAGTGGTGACTCCTTGATGAGCCACACAGCCTCCGTGATATGCACAGACCCCTTGAGACTATTCAGGAAGGACCTCAAGCGGCCAAGGAGACATCCGAATACGACGCCAAAAGGACAGATCCCCTAGTATCAGTGATGGGCTTCAATTGCCGAGCATCAAACTCCTCCTAATCCAAATCCACCATCAAGGGATGGGAAGGGAAGACCTGCTGAGGGGCAGAATACCATCACCCCTGTATGTCTGGCTTTGGGAGGAGTCGCCCTTGTCGAAGAAAGTCACACTCTCAACCGGGCTCCTATTTAAAGCCAGCTTCCTCTTTGCATTTAAAGACTTTTTATGAAACTTTATAGTTTTTATCTTCAAGGCCATCTTGAGTGGTGCACAAGGGGACGACATTACCATAATATCTCAACAAGGATGCAACACAGCTTCACCATTTTTCATTCAGAGATGCACATTATAGTAGACCACTTTCGTATGGAAAACCAGCTTTCTGTTAACATTTTTAAAATTGTTAAGAAACTTTTGAAGTATTTATTTGATGGCCATCTAAGTGAGTGACACACATTACAGTGGTTTCTATCACCAGAACTTGCCCCAAGAACACATCCAGAAGTGCTCTTTCATTTCATAGACAACAATATGGAGATTCTATGTAAAGTATTCTACTGCGAAGTCTCAAAAAAAAAATGCAGAATTGAGGGAAAAATATTGTGGGCACAGAGGGTAATCGGTTCTCTGAAGGCTATTTTATGTGCTTTTAGAACACTTGCAGTATGAAATTTAGTTTTTATTAGAAATTTTCACAAATTTGGAAGCCAGGGTTTCTGCCAGAGTGAAATTTTAGGGTACTCAAATATTCATATTCTCAAGAAAAAATTCTAATAATGAAGACTTTATGGGGTATCTATGGGTAATAAATGCTAAAATTGTTCTTTTCTGCTAAAATCTGATGGTAAGCAAAAGTACCCTTGAGATTTATTAGGGTATGCTATTTTACCCTGTTTATCCTCTGGCAGAAACCCTGGAAGCTCTGCCATACTTTGCAATTGAACTTAAAGACAAAAACACAAAATTCAGTAGTTTTGTGGATCCATATCCTGAGATATTACAAATCGGAAAAAAGAGGTATTGTGATGATAGTCCATTTAGCACTAGTAGCAGCCTTAAAAATTTACTTATAAGTAAATTTTTAAGGCTGCAAAAATGTGTGTGACTTAGTATTTAAAGCTCTGATAAATTATTAAAAATAGGTAAGTTGACCATACTTTAGTGAAGGGCACAAATTTAAATATCTCTTTAAAAAAAAGAAAAAGGCTAATGAGACTCAATATGCCACAAATGTGTCTCGTGGAAGTTTGATATTGCGCAATGTGGATGACTTTGAACTTTTTTCAATGTCATATAGGGATTGCATTTCATTAAATGATTGTTTCTTGGGGGGGGGGGTTCATCCAATTATATCAGTATATGTCAGCAGAGCATTGGGTCCGTGGGCCTCTTGTTTGTCAATGACATCCAGCAAATTTTAGTCAGTTGACAGGAAATAAGGTCCATAAAGCTAGGAAACTTACATGGTGCATGCAGCAATAAAAGAATAGATTGCTTGACTGTCCAAAATTATTTACTGGGAAGTAAACTGGAACACTACTGATGGTGGTCACACTATAACAGGTCCTGTGTCTATCAATGAAATTGGTAGCAACAGTCTATAAGGGAGACTCATGGGAGTGCACATCTGTACTTTTGTGTGCTTGAAGTGACCTGCACCAGCTGAGTGATAGTGCAGATAAATACTAAAATCCTGTAAATAGTGTTACCCTTTGCAGCAGGTAGAAACATGAACAGCTAAGGCTATAATCTCAAAGGCAGCCCACCTATCATAATTTCATTACCTTTCTGTCCATTTCATTAAAAAGTGTAATTTTTTGTTAGTAATATTTGATACTCATTGGTCATAAAACACAAAAATTCTAGAGCGTTATTGTATTTACTGCCTTTCTGCTTTCAAAGTCTGGGGGAAACTTGCAGATGCAAGAAAACAATTGATGATTAACATGTTGTGTCTGGTGGAAAGTTAAGTATGTTGTTCGTGGCACCTACCAATATGGCATAAGCTATTGAGCTTCCGTCATATGGACAAATATATATTGTTTTGCAGTTTTCTCAGGTATCAAGTGATTAGGCCAGATTGCTTTCCCTTTATTCAGCACGAAGGTCTCGAATGATTATTACAACTTGAACATTGAACACAGACTAGGTGTCAAGTGATCATGTCATTGACTAGACAGGTTGTGTGTATTCAACGAAAATATGCAGGTACATTTATGTTGAATTTTCAGTGTTTTGGTCTTATCCCTGTGTTGAATTGCATTTCAACAAAATATGTAATAAGGTAGTTGTACCCTTCAGCACAAAATTTGTTACAGACACAATCCACACTTTGAAGGAGAAATTAGAATCAATCAAATAATATGTAAGTGCACTGTAACGGCATACACAAACATTCACTAACATTCTACCAGTCGACTGGAGCCCTGTAGCCCCACTGGACTGGAGCTTAACAAAACGTTTAACCAGTGATCAGTTTCTAGAGAAAGTTTTGTCACTCAAAAATAAACACTATAAAGTATAATTATGCATTTTACTCCTGATACCAATTCAAAGGCATTTTTCCATCGGAAGCATCCATTTTGGTGTTTACTCAGTGTCGTAGCTCCAATTTAGGGCAGATTGTTACTGAAAATGAAATATACACTCTCTCTCTTTCTCTCACACACACAGAAAGTGAAGAATTATATCTGAACATTTACAGTTTGTATAAGCACCAACATTGGATCTGTCAGAATGACCAAAAAAATATATATATAGTTTTAACCAAAAATTCAGTATTTATGTAACTGATCAAATTAATCACTGATTGACTGAAATTGCACCTAACTCCCATGACTGATTTCAGCTGTTGATACAAACTATTTCAACATGAATAGTTTGGAGTATAGACATACAGTAGTTTCTGAGTTGACTAAAAACTATGAACAGGAAGTATATTCACGGCTGTTTTGAAATATACCCTGTCTCTAGACACCACTGTGTAAAGTTCCAACCCTATTGTTTGGTGTTAGTATTGTTACTGTACCTCCCAAGAAAGATTTCCTGTCTTCTCAGACCACTTTTATGGCAACTAAGCAGGCATCTGAGCAGAGGAACTACTGTACATTTGTGTAATTTTAATGTGCAACCCTGGCACTTTTGAGATTGAAAGGACCTTTGAATAAAAGTGACTCAGTGACATCTGAACCAGTTGATCTTGCCTATCTCTATTTACAGGGAAATATCTGATTTTTCTAGGTGTCTTAAGTCATTGAAATCAATTTTCAATAACTTTGCTAACACACAACATTAATCTGTATATTGTTTGAAATTACCTGTGTTAAATATGTGGGATCACTGATTAATTAAACCCATACTGTTTTCTTCAAACTTACTCCTTGGTGATGAAAGATTTTTGGCTTGAATATTCAAGCAGGCGCCAAGTAGGCCTTATGCCTCCGCATTTTTGGTGTGTTCTACATGTGATCTTCATTCATTCATTCACTTTTTATTTTGTGGACTGATGTATTATGTCTCAAAATATTCCATGGCAGAATTTGTTTCAAATTGTAGGTTGTGTCTGAGGCAGACTTGAAGTGATTCTATTTTTGGGTCTCAGTCATTTATATGTATATATTTACCTGCTTTATAGATGATTTTTTTTTTTTGGATCAGGTCACTGACAAGTCAGCTGAGTTTGGTCAGTCATCTCTCTGTCCACAATTCATAATTCCAACTTCTATCCCAAAAGCCACTGGTCATATTCACTTCAAACTTGATGGGGATACATCTTGGGTGTGGTCTCTACCAAGTTTGTTCAAATGGTTACACTCCAGTGATTTTTATGCCCCCATGGGGGGGGGGGGAGTATATAGATTTGCCTTTATCCGTCAGTCTGTTCATCGAACATTAAAATTGTCACATTTGTGTCGCATGTATCTCAAAAAGTAGTTATGGTTCAACCATGACACTTTCTGAAAACGTCTATTAATATATGAAGGTGTTCACGTGGGTTTTGTTTGTCTCTTGGATTAATTATTCTGCATAAAATTATCAACTTAGGGAAAATGTTGATTGGACGTTGGACTTGTCGAGGTACACCTATGAAGCTTGGAGGGAACATTAATCAATATACATGCATGTGGATGTGCACCAGAGGTTTTGTTTGTCTCTTGAATTAATTATCCTCTGATAATTAATCATTAATTAGTGAAAATATTACTTCGACCTTAGACTTGTCAGATTTGTGTTAAGCATATCTCAAGAAGTTTTTTATATATGGCTATGAAACCTAATAGATTAATTTATCAGTATGTGAAGATGTGCACCTAGGGCTTTGTTTGTCTCTTGGGTTAATTAACCAGTGTTTATTTTTCAATAATTAGCTTAGTGAAGATGTCTGCTCAGTGAAAATGTTGGCTGATGTCAAACTTGTGTCTTGTATTTCACAGTGTTTGAGGTACAGCTATGAAACTTGATAGGATCATTAATCAATATGTGAAGATGTACCCCTGGTGTTTTGTTTGTCTCTTAGGTTAATTATCCTCTGTTGATAATCATTAACTAAACTTAGTGAAAATGCAATTCCAGGAAAATGAGGATTTGTTCTTGTCAAACTTGTGCCATGTGTAGCTCATGAAGTATTTCAGCTGTGCCTATCCATGTGAAGATTTCACAATATGTTTGAAGTCTTACACCAGTTACATGCTACTTTTTCCAATGCTTAGGGGGGCAATGGCAGGTGGGGGCATCAGTGTCCTTTGGACACTTTTCTAGTTGATGATTTTTTGAGGTTCTTTTTCGGGCATTCTTAGAAGGTCTTCTCTCCAAAACGCTCACACAATTGCTTTGATATATACACAGGAATACTCCTTGGGACTCCTAGTTCTTAATTTGTTCACTGGGTGGCTGTGCATTTTTTTTAGCTGAGCTGACTTGCTAGTCTGGCTGAGCTTTTAGGAGTCCGTCGGTCTGTCCACCTGTTCATAATTACATTTTTGGCTTCTCCAAAACTGTCACCCAGATTCAATTCAAACATGGTGGCAATGTACCTTGGGTGGGTCTCTAGCAAGTTTGTTCAAATGGTCATGCTCCAGTGATTTTTAGATGTTTTATGATTTCATTTTTTCTTTTTTGCAGGGGAAATCTTTAAATCTTCTCTGAAACTGCTCACCCAATTGCTTTGATATCACACAGGAACATTCCTAGCATCTTCTAGTTCTTAATTTGTTCACCAGGTGGTGCTGCAATTCTTTGTTTTCTTTCTAATTTTCAGTGATTTTTTTGTTTGTTTTCACTGTTTACAACTTCTTCTCCAGAACCATCACTCAGATTAAGCTGAAACTTGGTGGATATGTTCCTTCTGAAGGGTCAAGTAAAATTGTTCACTAGGTATCACTGCCTTGGATTCCTGAATTTTTCAATTCGGGTACTTATCGGTAATTGCACTTTTCTTGTTGTTACATGTACTATTTAAGTCAATGGGCTTTCTAATGCTAATTCACATTACTACTTCTTCTCTGAAACTGTCATCCAAATTGACTTTCAACTTGATGGCAATGATTCTTGGGCGAGTCTCCACCAAATTGGTTTAAATAGTCATGCTCCAGTAATTTATGGTGAATTTTTTGTTCTTTTAATGGGCAAATCTATAAAAATCTTCTCCGACACCACTCATCCAATTGCTTTGATATCACACAGGAACACTCATATCGGCTCTTAGTTCTTGTTGTGTTCACCAGGTGGCGCTGAAATTTTTGTCTTATTCTTTATGATGTTTTGTGTGTTTTCACTATTTATGTATTCTTCTCCAGAACTGTCACTTAGATTAAGCTGAAACTTTGTGGATATGTTATTGTGAAAGGGTTAAAGTTATTCACTAGGTGCACTGCTGTGGATTCCTGATTTTTAATGTTTTTTTTTTTTTGGCTATGGGTTGCAAGTGCCTACAGAGCACAATTCAATATCAGGGAGGGTCTGAAACATACTCCCCCCGTCAGCTAAAACATGTAAAAGTCCAGCAGTTTGGAGATTCATACCTGGCCAAGGTACATTTATGACAAAAGACTGAGATCTGGTTCCTTCTCTGTAGATACGAAAATAATTCACTTTTGTGATGACACACAAAACAGGTCTGTACTTAAGCTTGCAGCTTGACAGATGCACTGCAAGGAAACGGATTTCTTAGCAATGAAATACCTAATAGAACAGATCTTCAAATTTCTGTCTGCTGGCTACAAAGCCGGCTTCTTACATGCATATGCTGTATGTATTACAGGCATTTAATTGCATTTGATGTATTAAACAGTTACATACAGGGACTTCAGAATAACTCCTCAAATTTAATGTAGCTATTTGTATGTACTGTAAGTCCTCCCGTTGCCTATTTTATGTCTCCATTAATTTGATTAAAATCAATGATGTTCTGTTGCATCTCCTATAGTTATGCATCTGATGTGGTTGAATATAGAATTGTATTATTGGTAATGATACGTACGTTCATTACCATCGCTACAGGCATATCCCGGACAACTTATTTTTAATTGAGCCTTTTTTCATTTCAGCTTGCTGAATTCCATGTAGAGAAGTATGGGATTAATCAGCCATCCCATATATAATGTATGCACTTTTGCACCAGACACATGTATAAAACTGATTCAGTGTGCAAACATAAATGTACATATAACTAGGAATGTTATATGGTGTACCATGGCGCTATAATTATAGCTCGATGGGTCTACTTTCCATTACTGCCTGATGGACTTTGTGGTCGGTCCCATGATTCTTTACTGAGCCCACTGGGACCTTTTAAGCCTGCAAGATACATATCAAGCCTTCCAAGCAACAGAGCAGGTTTAAGGCTTTGTCATGCAACTCATGTTTACTCAAGTCACTGCAAAAGTGAACCCTGTGCATGGGATGTGGTGTCTTGTACATGTATAACCCACACATACCAGAACTTTTCTCTTTTGTCCGTCCATGAGTTTTATGCTTGGAAAACTCCCTGCATATATGTATTTCAGACCATATTGCAGGTTGTATGTGTGGATAAACTGAGATCAGAAAAGCAGTTGATATCTTCTTGGTACTTAGTCAGTAATTGTATGTGCATGCATTCATGAAAACATCATAATTAAATGTTTTTATGGTACTTGGCTCTCGTTGTGTCTTGTGCCTGGGGCATTTTGGTGACATTCAAAATATTGACAATACATACAGTTGCTTGACATGGATAGAGATTCTTGTAGATATTCTTATGGGAAACAAAAGCTTTCATTGATCAAGCAAGAAACATGCCTACCTCAGACAGTGTCAGTATAGTGAAACCTTACTATCACGATGATCTTGTTTGATCTCTGTCCCAATGTTCGGCATGCTATTCTGCAAGTTCATATTTAAACATAATGCATAAATTCTAAAATGATCTTAATAGTACATATATGTGCAAACATTTCAAAGATAATTATGTTGAGTTTTAGAGAGAGATATTGATTTTTGTGAAAAGTAAACAATGTAACACATTCAACACACATTCACCTTAACAGTATGTGTAGGTCCCATAGAATTGAGGCTGTAACAGAAATATTGAGATGAACTGGACCAGGCAAAGGTCACAGGGTTCAGTGGTGAAATAAAAAATATTGAAATATATCATTATTATTATTTTGGGGGCTTTTTTCTTTTGTTCAAACATTAACTCATTCCACCCTAATGATGCTTTTTCCTGTTAACATCTAAATGTCATCTGCTAATTGTATTTTACCAATTTAGGGATTATTTTTCAAAATTTGTTATGAAACTTACATGGATGATCATTCCAAATTATATGCTTATGGTCAACACCTTTCCTTGGCACGCCCAGAGCTTGCCAAGGAAAGCTGTTAACTCAGTCTTCTATCAGGGTGGAATGAGTTAAATAGATAGTGTTGAAAATTTTAATAGTTCCAAAATACATTCAGATGAGTGTATAAAAATGGAAACAACAGTTTCTACAGAAAGAACCAGAAAGACTGGGCAATATAATGTACTTTCCTGATCTTAAAAGGTGTAAGATATTTAAATAAATTGCATGTGCTTGAAATAACCTGAGCATTCTATACATCTTGTGTTTAATACTTCGTGAAAATATAAAAAAAAGTGTGGTTAAAAATCAAAATATACCAATGATCAATAGATATATATGTAGGTTCAATGGTGTGCTGGGTCCTGTATATCAGTGCACTTTGTCTTGTGCATGATACTTGCATACCTTATAATCTTATCTATAGGTGTGCTGGGCTGAATTCTATATGTTGGCAAAAAAAAAAATAAAAAAAAAAATAAAATAGCAATTGTGGCCACTTACTTTGAAACAAAGTAATTTTACACAGTACTCATAAATAATATCTGTACTGAATGCCAGACACCTTGACCCTCTGGACACTAAGCATTTTGTAACTCAATGTATTTAGAGCAGATATGTCAGCCCATAGGGCCTAGAGGGTTAAATACATTTATTCACACCTTTTTAAGTCAGTGATCCAGTAGGGTCAGGTCCATTGGCATATGGTTGTCCCTCTTTTGAGACACTATCCCCAGGGAAGATCCAAACATGATCACACAAAGCAGTTGGTCTTTCAGTTGAGGTAAAATAACAAGATAGCTGTGGGGACCTGACAGATATGGTCTAATATGTCAGGTTGTCTCTTAATGAAATGGTGTGTCAAAGAAGGAACCACTGTATTTCCATATGGCTGACAGGCTGACGTGCAAGGCTTTTTAATTAATACTCAAGTCTTCACTACTCCTGGACATGAGAGTGCTTAGAGCTTGCCTAGGTAAATACATCTTGTAAGCCTGGCTTATTATCCTCAAAGTTCTTTTTATGTGTCATTTTAATATTTATAAATATTTCTGGTTGTCTTGAAAGGTGTGCTGAATTTAATAGAATATGACAGGAAACATGTGGCCGTGGATAGTTTGGAAGGGTTAACAGTACATTTAGGGAGACCTGTCTGCTCTTGATCCTGTTTACTGGAGTAGCGTCATAAAGTTATTTTATTAATAGAGTGGCACGGGCAAGGTCAGCTGAGATGTTTATATTCTTTTCTACTGAGCATGGTGCTAAGCATTAAGAGCATGTGTACTTGACTATTCTTGAGTGTCTGTATGGCCCATGGTGAATAAAATGGAGGTTTGATATGGTGATCAGGTTCAATGAAACATGAATACTGGCATGTGCTTTCAAAGTGAAGAGGTAATTGTAATACACATAGACAGTGTTACCATTTTATTGTCATTTATATTCCTGTCATGTCTGAATTATATTTTGAGACCAAAACAAGGTCTATACTTCTTTAACTTACATGCAAAATTTTGTCCAAAGCTGTCCCGTCTGTCACAGTAGAATATCTTTTAAATGTTGATTCGCAATGCTTAGAAAGAAACCCTTTCAAATAAGTATTCATTTTTAAAAACAGACTGAAATATGAGTTATGGATTAAAAGGCAAATAAATAGCTTGTAAACATTTTTTCATTTCTTGGTTCAAAAGTTTGAAAGTCACAAAGTTTCTATCAAATGTCCCATCAGTCACAGTGGAAATGACCTTTTGCCTATTGTTGAAGAGCTGGGTTAGCTCATACCACTGTAGCATATCAACAGGTTCCACTGAAGGGATCAGCCAGGGTTCTGTTTACTCATTTTTACCTCAGTCAGGTGAGCTACAGCATGCCTCATAGTACATTTGATTGTGTGTCTGTTCAGATTTTCCATTTTTTGATGTGTTCTCGAAAACCCACTGTCATTGTGACAGCGATGTTATACTTTTTTTTCAAATGATTTTTATGTTTTGTTCCTTTTTTGGGAATAATGGAGAAGGTTGCTTCCCGGAAACTGTTTTACCAGTTGTATGAAATGTTAAATACTCTCTTGGGAACATTTTAGTTGGAACTTGCATTATATTTCTGGCATCTATCTACTGCCCCTGGTCACATGATGCTGGAGTTAGCACAGGAAACAGCTGGTCATTGATGGCGAATTTGGCTTGGGAATGGAGCTGGTAGCAGAGGTCCTCTTCATCAACAGATGTTTCTGTCTCATCAACAGGGTCCCTGTCACTTTTCTGTTAGTACAGTCAGGTTCTGGTGTGGGGATTCTGGTGTTATCAAGGGACATGGAGTGGCCTGTGGATGCCAAGTATTCTCTCACTGTTGTGGGGGAGATCCAAACTCTGGTGTTCTTTCTATCTGGTCCCCAGGGTGCGCTTTGTTTTCACTGATCTATCTGTGGCTGGTGTCTTGGTCATACATAAAATATTGGATAAGGCTGGTTGAATGCCCAGTTGACTCACTACTTCATAAAGCCTATAGAGAGAGCTCATCATTGGCAGAGCAAGGCATTCACTCATGGGTATATCACCTTAAGGAGTTGCTAAAACATTACGATATGGTAGACAACATTGACACAGATAATGTTATCGTAGTCAGTGATATAAAGGAAGAAATGGAAGATGAGTTTCATGAAGTTTGGGACCAAAAAATAAAAAACAATGGTAAATTAGATGTATTTAGAATTATAATAAATATTTTGGCCATGAAGATTACTTGAATACTGTAAAAAAATAAATTAAATTGGTGAAAAGCACTAACACAGTTAAAAACAGCTAAGACACCAAAAATAAATCCCACTTTTTATAGCTCAAAATGTATTTGTGTCATACTGCAAAGAATTTATGTCTCGTGTTTAGGTGTCTGTGATGTTAATTATTGAATAAACAATTGAAAGTTGAATGCAAACCATCCACCCCATAAATGTCGATATAAGTCACTAATTATTTGTGATAAAATCACAATTACACTAGCATAGATCTCAATTCTGACATGTTGGGCACCAAAAAAAAAAACCGATCCTGCGATTTTTTTATGGGTGGCTTAGTTTTTCTGTTATCCATCTCAAATTTTGACATTTCAATTTCCCCTTTGATTTCCAGGATGTTCATTTTCTTCATTTCATATAAAAAGAACGAAGCAAAATTTTGAAAATTTGGGAAATTTTTTTGCAGTTCGAACATTACAGAATCACATGCCGTAAACCAGATTAAATTTTGCCCAGCCGATTCTTTGGACTAACCATTCGTAGGTTGGGTTTTTGTCCTATTATCCTTTCTGAGAAAATGAACTTCAAAGGCCTTTGATGTTGCTCATTTGCCTCTGATGCAATACCATTTGCTCAACTTGAGCTGACATTCTGTACAAAACAGAGTAAACATCGTTCCAAAACATTTTGTGAGGTTGTCAATCAATTATTCAATTTATTGGTCAATGACATGAGTGAAAGAGTCTTTGAAGTACGGAAAACATTATTCAGCGATCTGTCAAATGGCGATGGTGACAATCTGGTTTCAAAGCGTAATGTCATGCAGGCAGCCCTCCGCTAGGCAGCTGAAAACCAAAAGAATGACACATGGATGTTCAGATGTCCACATGCCTGTGGGGTTTTTTTTCGCGGTTTTCTCATATTTATACTTCAGTTAAGGGCTTGAAATTTTGCCAACTTATAGAAAGGACATTTATCTTGTAAAAACGGTTGCAATCTCAAAATCGTCCATGCAAAGGTTTTTGGTGTCTTACCTGTCCTTAAAATTTTCTGCTCATAGATTAATGATTGAAAGGAGGCACTATGCAAAAATTGAAAAATCTGAAAGAAAACGTTCTGCATGTAATAGTGGAGAAATCGAAGACGTACCCCACTTTATTGTAAAATGTAGCCCTATTTGCAAATAAATTGAACTGAACTTGAATTGCATGACCTCATAGGTAACATCACATTTTGGAGAGTCTGGTATCGTGGCCCTGGCATTGTGCAGTTAATGTTAAGACTTTTGGCTAGCTGTCCACAATTATCTTCTTCTTTTTTTTTTTATTCGCATACTTTGGAAGAATGGTTGGTTAAATTCCTCTTTAGCTTTAAATTTTGGTTGCCATGAATGAAATTCTAGTTTTCCTGGACAATAGGGCTTGCCATAATGTAGCACCCTGTGCTGGACCAACTGTTGGTCAGCTAGAACTATGTGCTCACAGCATAGGCTTTGTATCTCTGGGCAAAGAGAGGCCACAGATATCAGGTGGGCCAGGGATGACCCTGGATCAAAATCCTTCTTTTTATATTTTGAGCATTAACCCTTTCCCCCTTGAACCATCCAAAACCGGCTGGTGGTCAAATGTCATCTGCTGCAGTGTTTTCAGCTAATTTCCACAATAATGAAAAACAATTTTGACTGAAAATTGTAGATGAGCCCTATCAAGATCACATACCCCAGGTCAACAACTTTCCTTGGCATGAGTTGGGCACTTAGTGCCCAACTCATGCCAAGGAAAGTTGTTGACTCAAGTGTCAATTCAAGGGGGAAAGGGTTAAGGGTTTTCCTTGGGTCAGGAGACATTTCGACTGCACTCAGCACATTTATTTGCCACAAGGACAGATGTCACATGCTCCAGCTCTTATATGTGTCCTCCCTAGTGGCTACATACTTGTTGTCTGTGTGGCTTTGTTCAGTGGTGTCTGCAAAACTATTTCCTTGTCTAACAACACTGGTATCTGACCAGAGGCATTAGATGGATGCTGAAAATGTTGTGAAAGTTTCAACTAAAATATTCCCAACTAAGAAGCAATTAATTATGTCAGTACCAGAAACCAAGAAAAACACCTGTTATATACTGCTTTGTCAATTATTTTAAACTGATAGCACTGCACATCTGGGACTCCTTGACCTTAACTTATTCACATCAGAGACCTTGACCTAATTCAGGAAATTTCATTTTATGATGATAGTTTGAGAATTATTTGAGTGAGGAGTTTGCTTTTGATGATCATTTTCCATAAGGCCAAATTTGAAACTGCATGTGGGTGACATTCGGTTAGTCATATTGTCTCACTTGTCCCATTTGACCAGTACAGCTATTGTTAACTGACATGCTGAGCTCATGCAATCAGTATGTCTGTGTGTCTGTTTGTCACCAGCTTCTTTAACAAGTTAAATGCAGTAGAACCCGCTGTTTTGGACCACCTCTTCTACCAAGAAAAAAAGGTCACATACAACAGGTGTTTTTTTCCCTCCACAGGTAAATTTGTAAATGAATTGGGCCATATGGCCCCAGAAATATGGCCACAAACAGCAAGTAGTCTCTCGCAGCCATGGTTACATATGTACAGCAAGTAATACTATACCAGTCTCAAAATTTGGTTGGGATAAAAGTAAAGCAGCTCTTAGTGGCATTGTACAGCCATAAGTCACCTGGACTTTCTGAGCACTTGGAAGAACTGATTTTCCCTTTCCCCATTGCTGTTGACATATTTGTCAAAATGTCTTTGCCATCATTATATAAAAGGAAATTATAACCTCTTTATATATTATTGTGGCAATTTCAAACCAATCAACCCATTCATGATGATCAAAGGATTAAAGGATGTGTGTATATTGCTTCCAGGTTGAACAATTTGTTGCTTTTTTGGAGAGTGATGTATGGCGTATAGGGGTTCCTGAATGTTCCTCTTAATATCTGTCATAAGCCCAGTTTGATCAATCTATTTTCATGTTCAATGCTCCTCAGTCGCATAGGCTATAAATACTTTTGAAATCGTTGATCCTGACATTTACATGTTGACATTATATATGGCTTTGGATTGACAAAGCTTATCATCTTTAGCCTGTTATTGAGGTGCTTAACCCTGCACCAGATCAACCAAGACTCCCTCAATTCTTGATTCCATGAAATATCAGTAAACATCGGTCATTGGTTTCTGCATGGTCTGGCCTGTGGTAGAGTATTGTTTGCCAGACACAGTCATGGGGCATTCACAGTGACACATATATGTGAATTATAAGCATTTGAATACACGTTGACCTTTATTTCCAGGTGCAGGAAGGTCAGTTGGTAGACTAACTGGGTGAGTTAATGTCATGGTTTTAATGTCCGAATGTGCAGCTAAGTCATGTACAGGTGTTCATGAACACACTTATGAGAAGGAAAGTTAAATATTAGTACTGGCATAAGTTGCCAGGTCTACCTAAGCTTTATACTATTTTACACATTAGATAAAAACAAT
Source organism: Hermodice carunculata (assembly GCA_964020975.1). Lineage (NCBI taxonomy): Eukaryota > Metazoa > Annelida > Polychaeta > Eunicida > Amphinomidae > Hermodice > Hermodice carunculata. Next base: position 57,513,522 of record OZ026612.1, read on the forward strand.
GGGTGCAGCTTACAGTCTAGAAATTACAACAGTTGATTGCTTATGATCAGATGGTTTATGAACATTAAGTATTACAGGTAATTTGGTCACCTGTGATCCCTGAGCATGTGTTCCTGTCATAACAGTGACCTGTCATTGTAAGTGGATTTATGTTCATGTGCAGGCAATCAGTAGCACTTGGAGGATTGGAAATATGCTGGACTGCCTTGAATAATAATGTATTCCTCCTGCAAAGTCAAGTGCCTTGCTACAGTTCTATATCATAAGTGCTTGGAAAATCTACAGCCAATTTCTATACTCTATGTTACTTCCCATCATTTGATATTTCTAACTTATAAATGATAAAGAGCTTTGCTTTATGACATGTGCAACAGGTATCAGGGATGTATATTTTCAGGATTTTTGCTAATTCAGGAGATTTTTTTCAAGTTGTCACCATGCATTTTGCCATAAAGTGTCAAAATTGATGTTGATACAAGGAAGTGTCCATGAGCAGGGTACTTTCAGGATTTTTAAGGGTCAGTCCCATGGGGCGGGGGGTACCCTGTATGTGTTCGGGTAGTCAGTCAATCCGGATGTCCATCCAGATGCCTACATTCTCATTACTGTGATATCTGCAGAATGCCTCCATGTACTTTGCTCAAATTTGGCAGTATACTTATCTCACCTGGCAAGATGAACTAATTAGTTTTTGATGTCACCATGACCTAATTTGAGCAAATGGCAGACCCTTCAGTAAATACTTTGCATTGAAGGTATGTCTAGTTTTATCTTACATCTCTGAGGTATTTTTATAGGTTTATGCTGGTGTTTTCAGGTTGTCCATCTGTCTGTTCACTATTGGTGAACATTATATCCTAAGATTTACTGGCCACTTAAAAGTCAAATTTACTGCATGTGTACCTTGACACCATAATTGTAGCTTTGATTGCATTTGGTGACCTTGACCTCATTTTCAAAGTCGTAGGACCCAAGTATTTGCAAAGTTTGACCTATCACTCCTTGTTTTGCTTTGGAGTGGCTTTAGTCTTGAAAAGACAATATTAAAGTCTGAAAGACATAAAGACATTTGATATTTCCCCTCCATGTCATAAATGTGAATATTTATTGAGCAATTAGCTTACAACATAATTTACATTTAAGCTGTATTACAACTTGTTTTGGATCCTGTCTGCATGTAAGATCTATACGTTTTCAATGTTTGCATTAGCAGCTTGTAATATACGAGGCTTATTCAAGATTATGTACCCAAATATAATGCTTGTGCATGTATCTGCTGTTCCCAGGCATGTTAAGTGCATGCGTGTGGGCGGATAGGTGGGGGTGGTAACTTATAACAGACGTCACACATGCTCTTTTTTCTGCTACCATTTCCTTGTGGGCAAGATAATTTGTTGCCTACTTGCAACGACTTTTAAGTAGAGAAATTGTGCTTTGATTTTTGTAATTAAGACTCCAGGGCCATCATTCAAAAATGTGTGAATCCTGAGAGACAGCTGTATAGGGGTGACAACTCTGATATCTTAAGCACCTCTTGATGTACAGGTAGTTTCTGCATGCAGAGACCAATCCATTTAAAGACCACTTGCCTTTTGAGACCATATTTCTCAGGTACTTCCTGCTATAATTCTCATGCTATTTGATCTCCATTGAGAAAGGTAAAATTGCTTTCTTTGACCTTTTTTGAGCTGCCCTTGGGGTTGTCGTTCAAAGGAGGGGCTACTATTTAGGCAAACATATTCAGTCTTCATTAAGGAGCACCCAGTAATTTCAAACACAAAGCAAGAATAACGGTGACTAAAACAATCCCGTAATTTTTGTCACATATTATTGAGGTTCAGACTGAAACAGGAGTTAATGGACCACACAATAAGCTGGGGTAGCTGATGCTTGTAAGCTAGAAACAGAATTAATCATGAGGGTCCTTATGTACGTGTCTCAGCATGCAGTGTCTGGTGTCGTAAGTGTTACTTGCTTCTGATTTTTACATAGTTTTGGTATTTTCTGATCAAATTTAATGTTTTCAGTCCACAAGTATTCTTCTTTGGTATACTCTGGGTGGCCAGAGTGTATGAAGGAAAGCTGTTGACTCAGCCCTTAAAAGGTTAATTTCAGTCATTTTGCTCATGAATTTAGTGGAGTTAGAATAATGAATTTCATGGTCAGATTTTGCTTGGCAACCCACCCAGACCAACCACAAGGATCAGTCAACATTACTCCAATATAAAGGGCAGCAATCACAAAACAATAAAAAAGGGGGAGGGAGAGAAAGGAAAGAAACCATACACCCATAATCCATTGCATGTCTGGCATCTATAAAAATGTATAAAATGTTTTAAGTCAATAATTCTAATAGTTGTGACCTTTTTGAATATTCAGGCATCTTTAGCTTGTTTGCAGCCAGATTGATGTGAGGCAGAAATAATTGTGTGATGGAAGAGTAAGCTTTTGTGCAGGGAAATTGGCTTCACATCACTTAGATTACGTAGTGAGCCTGTCCTGATGCACATAAATTCAGTGCATGCCTAACTTCAATGCAGGTTGCAGAGTTGCTGACATATTCAGTGTGCATGGTACCACATTACAAGTGATCAGCCTTCATATAACTATAGAGCCTGACAGACGGGTCCACAAAATCAGCCTGTAACCCTTTCCCACTTAAAGTGCCCGGATGTAAATTGTCATCTGTCTTAATGTTTTGCTGAACTTTCTTCTTTGCTGGAAAATAGCTTTGCTTATATTTGTATGTTAGAGCATTCATGATAGCATGCTGTGGGTCAATAGCTTTCTGTGGCATGGGATGGGCACAGTGTTCCCATTGGGTACCAAGGAAAGCTGTTGACTCAGTCATACTCTGACCAGGAATGGGTTAAACATGCCATTACAGCTTCGCTTAGCTTGTCGAGCAAGATTTTTTTCCTCAATATTCCAGCTACATGATTAGGGCATGTACCGTTTGGGGTATTGAACACAAAATGGAATAGGGGAAGATACAGGTTTCACACACTTACCGTCTACTTATGCTCATAAATGTTAAAGATGGTTTTTCTCTTAAAGTGTTTTGAACAATATAGAGATGTGTCTTGAAGCCCTGTGTTCTTAATTCCTTTAAATAGCCTCAAGATCACAGTGCAATTTTCATGAAAGTTTCATGGTCATAGGGTTCATTAAACCCTAGCAAACTGCCAGTATCTGGTATCACACACAATTTGGCACTAGGCAGTTTTTTTGCTCGCTTGCACAACACGCAACATGCATGATTGAACATGCCTGCGCTCTGTTTTTTGTTTTTTGTTTTTTGTTTTGCAATTCATTCCAATTGATGAACACTAAGTTGGTCAGAAATTGCATTATTTATATGTCTATGCACTTTCTATTTCAATTTACCTGAAAAATATGATGCCAAAGTGGGTGTCAAGAGTCTGATCTTAAAACAGGGTGACATTTTTTCCCAAGTAACACGGGCTGGCAACATAAGGGAGTATATACAGGCATGATTTTCCGCTATGTACGTCCATTTTTTTTACAGCCTTTGATCATAAATTTCATTCCTATTTTGTTCTGTCAAACAGATTTGTTCCATTCAAACATTAAAAAAAAAAAATTAAAACAAAATTTTCTTAAAAACATCAATAACTGATGCATTGGAGACAGCAGTCAACATGATCAACGACACATGGACGATGTCATTGTGTTTACACAAATCTTCGCTTCGTCACCGTTGCAGTCTTGCATATTTTCCTTGCCTTCTGGTAGAGATTTTCACCACTGCCTTTATCTGTGTCTAGATTTGTGTAATCAAAGTCTTTTGTGAAAATTTAACATCTTGGCCCAATAATCTTTGCGTGAGTAAGACTTGTTTGCCTTCCCAGCATTGCGGCGATGAGCCATGCACATGGCGAACGAGTTCGATTGGACAGTGAGCGGCATGTGATCAAGTCCACCCAATGAGGAGCCTGGATTGTCCTAAGCGCATTTATAATGAGGGGAAATGAGGTCTCCATTCCCTTTCTGAGCTGTTTTTGGAGGGACATCCCAGGAATATTTTTTAGCCAATATGAGAACTTTTTACATAGACAGACAAAAATCTGAGGATCCCAGCAGTATAAAACTTAATGGCAGACGAAGCAAAGCATTGTGACCACAAAGGTGCAAAGTTACCAAGTTCATGAAGTTCTGGGATAAATTTTACTGTTGTATCGGTCAAAATGTTGCAGAAAACGGACAATTGTTGGATTTTGATCTGTTTGATCAGAATATTTTTTTTTTACTGCAAAATTGAAATAGCCATCCACAAGTATTGAAGTTTGTCCACAGTAAAATGCACGCGCTTGCAGGTAATTAAACATTGCTGGCCAGCAGGAAGCTGATGAAGGTGGACTTGCATTGTGCATGGTTCAAATCGGCAATGGTGGCAAATAATGTTTAAATATTTGTCAGCTGTGCTGGACAACTGCGTGCTAGGGGTTAAGAGTAAAACTTGTGTATGATAACTCCACTACTATATGACCCAAGATTTTGATGTTGCTTATATAGTTCTCAAATTTATGCAAATTAGGGACATTTAATTTTTTTAACTTGTAGGTGGCTTAGTGATCATGTAGTTCATAATGGAAGTACATGGTCTCTTTAACACCAGGAAGTGCTGCCATCTAATGAATGCCTATGTTCATGTGCAAACACAGACCTTCTGTTTTTTCTTTACAACTTTCTATTGCAGATCTTTGAAGCACTTTGCCTTGGTAAACACACATAAACTTAATGGAGGCAAAGAAAATACACTTAAAAATATGTACAACATTCACAAAGATTCACAAATAAGAACCATTTTCGCAAAGAAGCATGTATAATGTTGAAAGGTCTATATGCATGAAATCATTTTTTCTCACATTACCAATGAGTAAGTTATGTGATGCAGATGGCATTTAAGTATATCAAAATAGAACAGTTTCTCTTGGCTTTGGCATCTGTCTTACTGTGAAGCCAACACAAAGTGTCAGCGTGAAAAAGGAAACTAACCTGAACTCTGTGGCAACTGAGTGTGTTGCTTTCTTTGGTGCACTGTAGATGGAATGCATTCGGCAGGTGCCAAGGAAAGCTGTTCACTTGGCATTTTATTCTTGATTGTGAAAAAGAACTGATAACATTTATGATACTGAATATTTTCTGGTAATTAGAAGGGGGGAGAAAGTTGCATGCTGAATCATTCACACATGATTACAGGGCTCTCAGGGTTAATGAAACCCAACTGCTACAAGACAAATAATGGGAGAGAAATAAGAGGTGGAGGGGGTTGCTCAATGTTCAGGCAGACACTGCAATCCAATAAAATGTTTCTGTTTGACCACGAGGAGAAGTCAGTAAAATACAGGGAGCATATTTGTAGGAGGGTGCCATGCGTGTTGTGCATACTCATTTGTACATGCTTGAAGACCATATTGGCACAGTCCTCCAGCTCTTGCCAATAATTCAGTCGTGCTTCGTGACTGCTTGCGTCATTCTTCTATTATTTTTTTCTTGGGAAATGTGAGAACAGTGTATCTGAAGGAGGAAGTCCAGCGTGACATTCTCCTCACATCAGCCAATCTTGCTAGAGCTGTATTCTTCTCCACAAGGGCTTCTGTTAATTAAAGATGTTTTGTGGCATGTGGGCCCCTGGTTTAGAATGTGGAATGTGCTGTTGTTGAATCTTCCAGTAGGCAGCAGTATATATATATTGCACTCTGAGCTAGCTTAGGTTTTGCTGGGTCTCTTGTTTGCATGGATTGTTAATGTTACAAACCCACAACTTTAAATACATTTGTATCCATTCATGGCATGTGCTTATTAGGTCATTCTTTTGAAAAACATGTAGAAATTCTCTTGCTTGTTCATCACAGTTAAGTAAACTCATGTGGCTAAAATGTTGATAGACCTAAACAAATGTTCTTGTAGCAATAAGATAGTTGTAGGATGATAATGGTATTGATTGACAGCGAGAAGCAAGACTTCTTGTCAGAATTTGAGCTGCCGAAACATGAAGGGTTAAGATGTGTTATCAGGCCCAGTGTCTGGGTTTTCAGCCTGAGCACAGTGTGTGAGGCAAGACATGTACACTTTACTTCTATGCATGCCAATGGTAGTTTGGCTGATTTTGGTAGGATGTGCTTAAAGAACCTGCAGTACATGCTTTAGATACTCTTGCTCTTATTGTGAAGGACAGGGTCTGCACCCAGGCAGCCACAGTGCAAATCCAAGGAATATATGCATTCCTTTGGGTGCAAGACCTGAATGGAGTCAATAGGAAAGGTCAGAATTAGCTGTAAGTTGTGTATTCACCCCAATACACAACTGAATACACAAACATCTGGAGGGCTAGAGCTGTGTATTCCCATTAGTTTGTAAGTTAAAGTAACCTTACATAAACTAGTCACTTATGTAGCTGTGGTTATATGTTTGTTATGAGGTATTTAGTTACGCATCTAGATTTTCTGTCTGAAATTTGGTGTTTCCATTTGCAGTAGTTTTCAAGTTATTAAGTTGCAAATCACAATGTAAAGCAATGGGAATACACAACCCTAGCCCTCCACTGACTGCAGTGCCCTCTTATAGGCAGTTCTTGAACCTTCTGTTGTTGCCGTTGCCTATTGGTTTTAAACTAAGAAGTTCCTCAAAAACTCAGAGATACCAATACATGTTGGAGATCCCAAGAACAAAGTGTTGAAACAAAATCTGCTGCCTGTATAGGTCTCCCCATTTGAGTGAGGCTTAATCAAGGTTATCATGAACTCTTCTCATTTTGTATCTGACTGGGATTGGTTGGTTCTCATCTGTGCAAGCCATGAATTAAGATGTATATGAATAGCTGAAGTCACTCCACACATAACTCAGGCAGTTTGCCACAGTACTTGTCATACTTCATGGTGCAGATTTGCTTAGAAATAACAAGGATGACTGGGTATTGTCAGGAGATATATGTCACATACAAATATCAGCATTCATACATTGTAAGTTTTATGTTAGAGTTTATGAAATTTTAGCAGGTAATTTCAATGCTTATAATGAATTGTCAATTGATAAAGATGAAGACAATCCAGACAGTTGTGATAAAGCAAGAATTGTGTGGAAATATCTACATTTAGTGCATCTTTCCAATTTAGAGTGGTCTGGGACCATATCTGTGCATTACAAAATAAACTCAACATTTTGTTGTCAATACTGCACTTGCTCAAGATTGTGTGAAAACAAAAAAGTCAAGCTTGGATTGATTCATGGCCGCATGTATAATACTGTACATGTAGCTTGAAGCATTTTTTGGTGTGCATTCATTATAATCCGATTTACAGGTACGCTGGTTTGGTTTATGCATTTTACTCTTCTTGGGTCAGTGCCTGCAGGTGTCCCAATAGCCAGGCCGGGGTACTCCTGCCACAATGCCCAATCACTGCTCGTCAAAGGTTTCTTTAAGTTTTGTGTAATTGGAAACATAGATCCAGTACATGTATATGATTTTGCATGTAGGAAGCTACTTTAAAAGTTATTCCCAATCAGTTTTGAATGATGTGGTTCATTTTGAGATATTTTGGTGGACATATATGTTGTCTGTCACCTTTCCAAATTTGCAACTTCTAGCTACAATACAATATAAAGAAATGAAGGAAATGCTTTAAATATTAACATGGTTGTCAATGGACCATATTAATCTTTAGATCTTGATTACAGACAATAGGTATCTGCATCAAAAATGGCTGGTTCACATGGATATGTCTCTGAAACTAATTTTCTGATTTCAATCAAACAGAAGTATTTTGCTCAATAAACCCTTTTGGGCAAAAATGTGTCAGGGACTTTATAAGAGAGTGTCAGTTCTTTTTTAAATGTTTGTTGAAAGTGAAGAATTCTGCAGATTTTACCATTAAAAATACATTTTCTGTACTTTAGTGTCACCTTTGGGAAAAAACAGATACTTTTATGAAAAATAGATGATATGTTTTTGCAGATACATGTATTTAGAGCATAATGGCACAGAGTGGTCATGTTATCTTGAATATTTTTCATGATATAGCCAAAATTTAAAAGAAACCACATTTTAACTGACAAACTTGTGTGTATACAGCGATTTGAAATTGGGAGTTCCACCTTTAGTGCAGATAGATTCTGCAAAGCCTTATGGTCATTGGGTATGTAGGGTTATGTTAGAAATGTACTTATCTGTAATGTTTTGGTCTAAGAATGAAGCCACTTTGCCCAGTTGGACATTAGCTTGATCAATTGTATGCCTTTCATTTTCTTTAAAGTAATACATTGGAAACCACATCCTTGTCATTTGATTTCATGTGCTACAAACTATGTCTCATTTCATCATATACCAAGAGCATTTCTCCTTGTAGCTCTCCATAAATCAGATATACTAATATATGTGTTTGGTTAAATAAAAACTCTTCAATGAGCAAACAAATGAATTAATTTTCACGGGTTTGCACTCAGAAAAGTCTTGTTGAATCCTGTTCTTTGTCATAAGATATGCCACTGAACACATATTCCAGACACGTATATAGACATGTATTCTCAAGTTGACTACATTTTGTATTTAATGCTACACAACATAAATTACACCTTGGTTTATGGCTCATTTGGTCTGCACACTTGTATTCTTGTTTCCTGCATTGAGATTCTTTGATGACTATACAGTTGGTTTAAAAATATATTGGTGTAATGAAAAATACAAAGACAATTGGACTAGTAGACAATTATAGGATGAGAAGGACAAAACTTCCCTTCCACACTGTGTCAATTTGTGTGAATTTACATTTTATTGTCCTCAAGTTTTGCTATTATTAAAATGTTAGTTTGGATGTGATCCTGATGTGGTGCTCAAAATTTCTTCCAGGAGCCAAAAATATGTGGGACCCTTGAGCTTTGTCAGGTAGTGCTCTGAGTCAGGCTTTGCACATGAGCATTAGTCAAGCCTTTGTTGGTAACTTTCACCAAGGAGCCTAGGCTCCTTGGTTTCATACACAACTTGATGTCAGGTATTGGAAATAATGGATCAGTTGCTTTTTATGATAAAAACAAGATGTTGGATACAGATTTTTTTTTTTTTCAATCACTGTTTTTCTTCAGCACTAATTGCTGTCATGGAGGGGGTTATGCAATTCAATACTCTGAGTACTAATTAAGACTTAAATGTACCATCCAGTAGCAGGCTGTGTAAGTAAGTCTTCTCAGTCCCAGGACAGTAGAGCACAAATCTGTCCCATCGGTCCAGTCTGCTAATTTCAGCAGTGCACAAATCCATTCCCCCAGGATAATCAACTAATTTCTGCAGTGCACAACATTGTCCCATCAGGCCAGTCAGCTAATCTCAGCCATTTGGCTGGTCTGTCTATTGCATTAGGACTGAGCATGCTAACATTTTCCTACATCAATTATTGACCAATTGTATAGAGTATTTTTGGCAGCAAAAGTGCCATTTCCTACAAGCAGTTAGGCTTCACAGGCAATCCCATTAATGGTTCCATTACAGTATGCGTGTTTGTAGTAGAAATTGAACTGGGAATTAAAGAGATATCTTCAGCTGAATATTTTAACTCCTTTCCCCTTTGTATTAAGACTTGAGTCAACTGCTTTCTTTGGTGTGGATAGGACACTATGTACACAACCGACACCAAGGAAAGGTGTTGACCTGGGTCATGTCATCTTGTTAGAGCTCATCTACAGTTGCCATTCAGTTTTTTATTACTGTTGAAATTAATCAAAAGGATGTGACATTTGACTGTCAGCTGGTGTGGGCTGGTTTTGGGCAGTTTAAGAGAGAAAAGGTATTTAAAGCCAGTCGCTGATGTAGTTTGATTGAGGAGTCTTATGAGTATAAACTGATTGTCTTCTTACCATGTAACACAGCAGTGGTGAAAACAAAAGACAAGTGTTTGTTCCATGTCTCCCAAGTTTGTCTTAAATGTTCATTTTTGCCAGGTACATGTATTTGTATGGGAATACACTTTATGGTTTTCTTTTATCAGGAGGACAGATATCTGTGGGCTACTCTAAGATAATATTCAGGCAATTACCAGTATTGCATGATGTATGATGATATGATTTGGCATGAGCTGTACAAAAATGGCTAATCTGTTAATGGCAATCAGTTGTAGCTTAAATATAGAAGGTCCTGACAGCCACAACATTTATCTCAGACAAATAATTTCTTGGCATACCGAGAAGAACCAAGGTGTGAGTGCTGACACACAGAGGCTGCAGTTTTTTCTTTTCTTTTCTTTTAAGGGTTTGCCCCATGGGGGACTCTATATGTTTTCTGGTTGTCTGTCCGTCCGGATGTCCATCCAGATGTCAGTCCGCATTTTCATCCGTCCAGATGTGCACATTTTCGTTACTGTGATATCTACAGAATGTCTCTGTGTATTTTGCTTAAATTTGGCAATATGCTTATCTTACCTGGCAAGATGAACTGATCAGATTTTGGTGTCAACGTGACCTAAATTGAGCAAGATGTCTATTGAAAACTAGTATCTTCTTAACATTTTTGGATTTGTTTGGAAGTTCTAGATGTATTTTGAAGCTGAGTGGCATCCAAGGGGATGAAATTACCGCAATATCTCAAGAAGGATTGACCGAAGCTTCTCTCAATTTTTATCAGGGATGTATCTTGGGATGGGCTAGAGGCCTTTTGAAAATTGGCTGCCAATGAAAATTCTAAACTTTTAATGTATTAAACTATCAAAACCAAGTTGATGACTGACTGTCATTTTGTGTCTAGTTTTGTAAATCTAATAGGTCTGATACTGCTGGCCAGTGGGTTTTGAAATACCTGGCATTGCCTGGCAAGTAGTGGTTGAGCTGCCACATGGACTTAGACTGAAAAAATGGCATTAGGATTCAAATTCTGTAGTAGTGTTTAATTAATTAAGGAAAATATTGCAGACAGACAATGGTAATCCATGTTTTATTTTTTAAAAAATTATAGCATTTTCAGTCCATATTTACGTCCCTTTTTATTATGCCCCCCTCCTACTGAAGGAGGGGCATATAGTAATCCTTTTGCCAGTCTATGTGTCTTATTTATCAAATATTTTAATTTTCAGTCCGTATTACACCCCCATCTTATTTGGAATTGTGTTGTGACCAAGGAAAAATTTGGTTCTTAACCTTCCCCTCCCCCCCCCCTCCCCCCAAAAAAAAAGAAAAAGAAGAATGACTGGTAATCATCCTGCTAACCAGCTGTTATTCAATTATTAAAGTATGCAAAGGGTGACTTAATTTGAAGTGCATGCTGGCAGCTAGAATCCTTTGGAACACAACCAGAATAAGAGTTGTTCAGATTATAAAAAATTCAGTTTTGATTTTGTGTAACTCAAAGTTCAATAATTTGTTGCACTGAGTTAGACCACCTTTCAATATAGCTCACCAGTCTTCATTATAGAGACAATGTTATTTTCCTGTGAGAATTACTCTTGGGAAAAAATGTTTTATTAATTATGGATGATGTCTCTGCTGGCTGCATCTTAAAGGTTGGACTTGTTTCTAGGATGAAACATGTTGTGACTCGCAGGATCAATCTTGAATGCATTATTCTACAAAGGGAGGTTAATTGGCACCACCAAGATGCTAATATGGTACATTTGTGTTGCATGAAACACAAGATGAACCATTTTGACTCTGCACTTCGATTGCACCTCATCATTTTTCCAGGGAAAGCTACTCATTGGTTTAGGATCTGTGTCTAGATTGTCAATCTAATGTGAACACACTGTAAATCATGAAATGACCATCCTATAATTGAATGATCTTGGAATTGATCCACAAGGAATTGCAGCATATTACAGACCAGCTTAACTCTTTTGATGCCTGCATTAAAATGTGACTTGACCAGCTGTTATTCCTTGCAATCCTTTGTGTACAGAAGGTTTGCAGATGTAGAAGCAGCTAGTACCATATTGTGATAACTGTTATCATGATGTTTTGAATACTTGCTTTCAAAGGTTAAAAGTTTTATTATGTTTACGGGAGTGGACCAGTTCATGCAATCAGTCCATGCATGTGACCTGACCTTGATAGGCAAGTTGAATCTGATGCCATAACTTGAAGCAGATTAAACAGTTGAAAACACACACACACACAGAGTTGTGGGCATGGTAGGCGCATGCTTCTGTAACAATTTGTGGAAAATAAAAATTATCAAGGTGACCCTCAGGAATTTTTACTCGTTACTTGAGTCCCTTAATGGGGCCTGTTAAAGGTTTGCACCTTGTCCTTCTGTCCAACAAAGCCTGTCGGCCATATTTTCTAAATAACAACACTAAGGAAATTTGGTGTGGACAGTTGATACAATGATACCATAGGGGTGTGCCTTACACCAAAATTAAGTCCCTGTGATTTTGACCTTTGACCCAGTCTTAGTAAATGATTGTGTAGGCTGTATTTCCTATACCGTGATACTTGGAGATACTTTTACAGCAAGTAACTGTTGCTTGCTCTATGGAGATACCAAAGTTAGGTCAGTGTGACTTTGACCTTGGACCTGGGTCATAGGAAATGCTTGTGTGGCTTATATTTCCTGTACCATAATACTTAGAGATACTGAACTTGATGTGTGGATACTTCTTGGAATAAGGGTGTGTCATATATGAAAATTAGGTCACTGTGACCTTGACTTTTGCCCTTGCACCTCATCATAGAAAGTGCTCGTGCAGGCTGTATTTGCTGTACTGAAAAACTTACAGATACCAAACATGGTGTGTGGATACTTCTAGGGACAGGAATGTGTGTCACATACCAAAATTGGGTCACTACGACAGTGGCCTTTAACCCTGTTACTTTAGCTGATGATCTTTTGAGACCCCAATTTACATTGTTTCTCTGTCCTTCCATGTTGCTTTGCTATCTGTTTTCCTGCACATGACTATGTAGAGCTATGCAATACCTGTGTACTTAACCTCATTTTTCGTAGAACTTTTTCAGACAAGTTAATGTTGACAAATTTAAAGTTGAAATATAAATGCTTCAAGCAAATATATAGTTAGTGGTATGCTGCGTGTGTGTGTGCGCGCACACAGCAACAACAACTACAATAACAACAAAATTCAAAAAAAATAAATTAAAAAAAAAAAAAGGTTTGTGGACAGAAATACAGTGCTGGTCACTAGTAGTAGCAAGAAAATTTCAAGTCATGGAACATGGCAAATACCTGATTGACATTCCTGGTACTGGTATTTATATGGAGGTAACAGTGCATCTAAGTGGTTTAAGAACTCTGCGCATCCATGAGCCAGTCATTTATTTATTATCTCCTGCCCACGAAGTGGGGGGGGGGGGAGATATAGTAATGACGACCGTGCGTCCGTCCCACATTTCCTGCGCGCAATATCTCAAGAACAGATTAAGCTAGGATCATGAATTTTTTACAGTTGGTCACCCTTATAAGTGTTCACTTCGAGTTCGAAGGAGAGTGACCTTGACCCCATTTCAAGGTCACCAGGGTCATTTATCTTTAAACTTCTTGCGCGTGATATCTTAAGAACCGGATATGATAGGATGATGAAATTTTCACAGTTGATCACTCTTGTTAGGGTCTACATCGAGTTCGAAGGTGTGTGACCTTGACCTAATTCCAAGGTCACCAGCGGCAATTCAATTTTCTTTGAATTTGTTGTATGCAATATCTGAAGAAACAAGTGAGCTAGGATCACTTAACTTTTACAGTTGATCAACCTTGTAAGGTTCTATGTCATGCTTGAAGGACCTTGACCTTGACCTAATTTCAAGGTCACCAGAGGCAGTTCATCCATCCCACATTTCTTGCGTGCGATATCTCAAGAACCAGTAAAGCTAGGATCATGAATTTTTTACAGTAGGTCACCCTTATTAGTAGTCACATCGATTTCAAAGGAAAGTGACCTTGACCCCATTCAAGGTCACCCAGGGTCACTTCTCTGTGAATTCCTTGCGCGCAATATCTTCAGGTTATTTTTTATTTACTTGAGTATATGTTTACCATGACACCCAGGGTAGAGGTACAGTTAACGTATCGTCCCCATTTAAGCACAATATCAGAAACATGCCAGTATGTACCTGCCAAATATACAGTTATCTTTGTTTTAAAATTATGTGGGCGGGAGATATGGACAGCGTCAGCATCAACTTGTTGTTGTATTGTGTTGAAACCTTCTTTCAGCGAGGAGAAAAAATGTACATCTCAAGAATGTTTAGATGAAACATACAAAACAGATTTGAACAAGTTTGCAGTGAGTGCATTATTTTGATGGTCAAGCAATAACCTACATGAACCTAAGACCTGGTTGCATGCTGATATCCCCATGGAATTGACTTGGCTTGATCCAGACACAGTCACATGTGTGCATTTGTATATGAAAGACCCTTCATAACACGCCACCCTGTGACATTTTTGGATAATCTACATGGTATTTTTTCATGCCATTTACATCTGAGAGATACTATGTGTTGAACTTCAAAATATAGTGATCGGGAGGGGTGGTCTTTAAAGACAGGTTTACTTCATTTGCCTTAAGATACAAGGGGAAAGCAGGGCTATGCCTGTTCTAGATATCAGCCACGTTGCCAGTAGGAGTGAAACCATTTACTGGAGCACCAAACCATCTGGACTAAATGATATACAATATACACGCAATACAATGGATAAAAAATCGATACTTTACGATATCTTTCAAAAGTTCTCTTCTGTCCTTTTAAGGGATTAAAGTGATAAATTATGTGCTTGTATTACTGTAGACCTTTCAATTTCAAAGCAACAATCAAATCTGTTATTCACAGCATATGTTAAAGCGTTCCACACTATCTATATTTCAATTCTAATGAAATTGATGCCATTTTGCAGGGGTGTTTCACATGCTACGTATGGCATCTTGTTGAGATCACACAAGTTCAGTGTAATATGTCACTGATTATGGTACACTTCATGTTGTAAAGTAGCACACATTCAGTATCAACATGGTGAAAAGAGGTGTGGACATTGATGTTGTTGGTGCATAGTGATTCAAAAGTATCAAGGCAAATATGATATAATTCATTCTTTATTGAAATATATATGGTATCATTGCATGAGTATATCATTACAACCATAATAGCCACTGGTTAATAGATATGGTACTTGGCTGAGAAAATGTCCCCACGCTTGACCAGTGTAACAAGAAGTTATTGTAGCAACAGAAACTTGTGGTTGCACTTTTTAACTGCATGTGCCATAGTGGCTAAAACTTACATAGCACATGTATACCCCAGAAAGAACAAAGGATGGGTGTGCGTAGGTGGGTACATATCAAAACCTAATCCATGTACATGCAATCAATTAATTTGATGATTATTTAAGTACACATAATGTCAATGTCATCCATTTTGCTTTGTTAGAGGCTGTCTGCCAACTTGACAGAAGTTCATGTATATGGCATGTCAGTGTTGCTCTTGTTTCTTGGTATGGAAAAGGGTGGTTATGATTTTCACGGGACAAGTAAAAATCCTGATATTCTTTTATTTTCCTTGTTCTCCTAATGTTTGCTTATATCAGTGATGTACCATGCTATTCTGAAAAGTGATGCTATCAGTTTACCACACCATTGAAGACCGACGTGATTTGTTAGAACCTTGACTGTTGTCATGCCACATGCTAAAAAACTGTAGTACATGTACCTACATGATAGGATACAAGCGAGGCTATATTTATACCACATCACTATTACAAACCCACTGTACCTACATCATATGACAGAAGTGCTTTTTATTGTACAGATTTACACAATTCTCCAAATGTATATTTCATGATGCTGCCGTTCCTCTGTTTTTGGATCTGAAAGTTGAGACTGAGACAGATTAATGCATATTAAAATACAGTCAGGATATGGAGAGGAGCAGTATGATATCTATCCTAATGGTTAATGGTAATTGTACATTGTGAAACAAACACTATCATATATATGAGATTCAGAACCTGGGGATGTTACCACTAAGTGGTGAATAGAAGTGGCAAACCAATAACGAAAAATGTACTGTCAAAAGAGTCAACTGTAAAGTGCTAATTTGTTTCAGTACATTCAATTCTCGTCCATTTTGTTGATCATCAGCGTGGGATTTTTTTTTTTTTTTATTTAATATCCTTTGTATTATCAGATATTTTGTTTTGATTCTGTCATATTTTTCAAGATGAATTTCCCAGCGCTAGGGAAAAAAGCACTAAAGCCACTTGTGGTTCGATATAGGAGAGGTATGGTACGTAGCAGATGACATTAAAAACATTTAAAAGCATATTGCTGTCCCAGATGGAGTAAGGCTTATAATTTTCGCATTATTTCATTATGGTGGTGCTAATTTCCACAATATACATACTCTCGAAATTATACACTGTATCTCTGAAATTGACTTTCATCCATGTGGCCACAATGTACAGCAACCACATGAAGAATCTGGAAGATATTGAAGTGAAAGGGATGCATGGTCAGAGACCACTGTGCACAGAGACCAGCCTGTGGACATCACCTGTAAATAGTCTTCCAAGCAGGGGATCTGTATTTATGAAGCTGATTTATGGGCAATAACACTGAAAACATTCAAAAGTAATGATGTTATCATGCAGTGATTATTGGCATGTTTCTCCTTGTTTTTTTATTTATTTACTATGCCTGGAAAATACTTGAAAAGTTTTTTGCATAGGGCTTTCATATTGAAAATGTTTATTGTCTTGAAAAATGGCTCGGATGAGTTTGAAGATGGGTGACTGTGACCCAATTTTCAAGGTCACAGAGCCATTTGTATGAATTTGGTTTTCATGTGATAACTTGAAAAGTTTTGTGCATAGGGGTCATAGTGTGCTCATGCTTATAATCCTGTATAAGGTCTCGGACGAGTTCAAAGATGGATGACCTGGACTTAAATCCCAAGGTCACAGAGCCATTTTATTGAATTTGGTTTTGATGCAGTAACTTAACAATTCTTTATACATAGGGCTTTCATATTTTACATGCTTATTGTCGTAGATAAGGGCTCAAAGATAGGTGACCTTGACCCATTCCTAAGGTCGCAGAGCCATTTTAATAAATTTGGTTTTCACACGATTATTTGAAAGTTTTTGACATGGGCATGTAATGGCAGGTGATTACAGTCCTGCATAAGGTATCAGACAAGTTTGAAGATGGATGACCTTGACTCAATTCCCAAGGTCACAGAGCCATTTTAGTGAATTCAGCTTTCACACAGTAACTTGAAGAGTTTTTTGCATGATGCTTTCATATTGCACATGCTTATAGTCCTGAAGAAGGTCTCAGATGGGTGACCTTGACCTAATTCCCAAGGTCACAGAGCCATTTTGGTATTCACATTATAACTTGAAAACTTTGTGCAGAGGGGCTTATATTGCACATGCTTATAGTCCTGCATAAGGTCGTGGACGAGTTTGAAATGGGTGACCTTGACCCAATACCCAAGGTCGCAGAGCCATTTAAGTGAATTTGGTTTAACACGATAAGTTGAAAAGTTTTGAACATAGACCTTTATTGCACATGGTTTTACTCCTACATTAGGTCATAGAGAAGTTGGAAGATGGATCACCTTGACCCAAATCCCAAGGTCACAGAGCAGGGAGGGATCATAGATTTAGCAATCTCTGATTGTGTTTTAATTCATTCATTCATTTATTTGTTCATTCATTCTTTTCCAAGAAGTTTTCCTTCCTTCCTGCTTGCTGACTGCCAAAGTGAAAAAGTTTTAAGTCTGGATACTTTGTGTTCAGTCACTACTAAGTGATGATATATACATCCAAACTGAATGCTCTTTTTGTTCATTGCACATACAAGGAAATGACCAAGATGTGCATTGCATATGTGCGATTAGCAAAGTGAGTCGTGACACCTGTCATGCTGCAGTTCATAACCACATTATTTCGTGAGCAAAACAAACCAGGCAAATTCAATAATATGGACATTGACTGCTTGAAGAAAAGAAGTTTTAATTTGTTAAATGGTCAAATGACAATCAAAACAAGAAAAAGAGTTGTGTAACATCCATACTATCAGCAAACTGGTGCATGGTTGCAAGGCAACATGTGGCTAAATAAACACGACAGGGAAGAATGCAGTTCCCTAGTAATGCACTGACAAAGTAGACACTTGTCTTTCCATTTTTGAAAGTATGAGTGGCATTCATGGTGGCCATAAAAAAGAAAAAGAAAAAAAAAACATGCGTGACAGATTTCATAGGGAAAATTCCAGTGCTTGTGTTTCAAGGCACACTTTTATGCTTGTAGAATGCTGTTTAAGGCTGATCTACCATACCAAATAAAATGAAATGTGCACGCAACATCCCTCCCCTCTTAGCCTTCTTGCTTAGCATGAGTGCAGATATATTTGAGTCAAATTACTTCTGCTTTCCATACACTCCATAAATGACAGCAAACAAGTATAGTTAATCTATTAGCCAATAAGTCTAAAGCTTTCAATGAACACTGGCACCTGTATTACTTTGAAAATAACCAAAAAATAGACTACAGCTTTAGGAGGACCACATTGAGGTTGTAGTTTCTGATTGGGTGTTGAATCCACTTTTTTTCCCACAAATCCAAGTAACTCTTATGCTGCTTCAACAGCACCTGTCAACTCCCTCACTTCTGCCATCTTTTTCACTGCAATTTTCAGTGATGATGTCCCCACAACCATCCCAAATCTGTCATTCAATCAATAGGATACAACTACTAGCTGGCATGTAACTGTTATTATGTGGACGGGCACAGAGATCATGATACATTTCACACTGTTGTTCCCATGACCCAATATATGGTAATGCCATCTTGTTCTTGTTTGTTTTGGTTGCATAACCTGGTAATTTTGGCTGTTCTCAGTGAAATTTTGGTGCCAAACATTGATCTGCATTTTGCTCTTCAGCAAAACTTGTTTTTCTGAATACGACTTTAATGTTTTATGTGAGCACTATTGAAAGATGTTTTCATGTTATTCTTTGAGTACAGAATAAAACTAAAACCACCTGCATCCTCAGTCCTAGTGACTAGGTAAACCTTTATCTGACATCCATTAGCCATGCCTGAGGCTTGTGGGTAATACCATCACAACTCAGGTCTGTCTGGTGACCAAGACTGACAGCTTGGACCGTTTTATTATTCAATTTCAAATGGCTGAGTAACATCATCAGTTGTTTACAATGTAAAACTAAAAAGACGGAGTCTGAAAGACAGAATTACCAGTGCAGATAAGTTTGAGTGGCCATACAAATGCATGATCAGGCCACTTACTCAAACATGGATTTTATTCCGTCAACATAAACCAGCTGAATTCGCACTTGCCTACCCAAACTTGCTGTATAATTGCAGCATAAAGCTTATGAATGTGACCATGACATTCATTGTAACTATGACATTATGCTATTGATCTGCATCTTAAGGTGCTTGATCGTCCAAAAATTAACCACTGCCATACTGACACTGTTGTGGTCTGACAAGACAGTGTAATGTGTAGTGTGAACCAGCAGTTTCAGTGACATGTCTCTAATACCATGTTTATTTGCCATTTACCGTTTACTTGAAGTAATTAGTGGGAATGGACCTGATGTGAGTGTCCTGTTTCCACATTCCTGTTCTTTTAACTACATGTACATGGTGGCTTCAGTGTGTTAGTCAAAACTGCAAGCTGTACCAGAACTACTCGCATCTCACATGTGGGTCTATCATTCTCATTGACAACAATGCTTTTTTTTTTTTTTTTTTTTTTCCATTTACAATATTGGGTGACACTACATGTATTTGTTTATGTAAATTTCTTTAATTTAATAAGAAAATCTCCTGCCTGATGATGAGAGGTACTGGTCCAACTAACCCACAAAAATACTGCTGGTAGCTAGTTTGTCACTGACTATTATCATGATGATTATATTATTATAATTTCTTTCTCGGAATTGTATTCTTGATGAATTAAATGAATACGGGCAGCCTGAGCCAGAACTTATGTGAAGGTTGATCATGGAGATACTGATTACATTGAGATGCTGACACTAGTTGGCTTCATGTCCAGAGCTTTCAAGTTGATTAAAAAGGATGGTGACAGTGGCCATGTTTGTCAATATGTACAGTTTAGGTAACAAGTTCTAGCTCTTCTTCAATCATGTGAGAACAATAATAAGATGGTTCAAGCTAATATAATCTTTCAAATAATAATTTTATAGAAAAATGAATTTGCATAAAACGTTTCTTTTGTGTTTGCTACCATTGTTACTGTACAATTGAAGTCTTGCTTCTGGGTTTCAAAAAAAACACACCAGCAGGAATAGCACTTGTAACCCAAGTGGGCTAAGTATCTGTCAATAAGGGTTATTTGGTAGTCATGTAGAGGTGAAAAGGACAGACAAGAAAAACAAGCCGGCGAGCCCGGTCTCACATCCGTATGTTTACGATATTCCCTAAGCAGCTATACTCATAGCAGGGTGCAGTCTTGTCTGCGATACATGCTGTGCAGAATCATTTTTTTTCCGAAATTACCAAGACTACTCGAGAATGGGGAAATAGAGAACACCACTATCAATTTGTAACACAAGTCAGTGATAATTTCTTGTGGTTTTATATTTTCCAGAGTATTAGAAGAACATGCATATATAGCTTTTTTATATATCATTTAAAGAATTAAGTGATTATGAGTTGTTTAGAACATGCTTCATTATCTTGAGTTGTGATCATGATGTCTTGAATGGTGCAGCAATACTGACAGGCTTTCTTTGAACTCTTTGTTTTTTGTTTTGTTATTTTCTTTTTTTTTTTCTTTTTCACACACTTCTGATTTTGCATCAAGCATAATACTTGCAGTAAAATTTAGGTGTATCACAGCTAGGGATTGAGGCAAACCTTTTTTCAGGCAGATTATGTCCTAAAGTGAGCCAAATTAAAATTTTATTAGTGGTCTAAAGTTTCAAAATGTTCCAGGGGAGCATGTTCCTTACTCTGCCCAGGATGGCTGCTGAGCTTTTGCAATTTGTCAATACGTGGTGAGTTCCTACTGAAGATGTGTCAAATGATCGCCTTCTATTTACTCAAAACAGCTAATCTTGAATCACAATTAACATGGAAAATATGCTGGATATATTTAGAAGTCATTTTTAAACAACTTGTGGTAAAAGAAAAATATTGGTACATGTGAATGTTTTGTCATTTTTAGAACTCTGGCTGTGTGTTTGCATTAGTTTTACACACCATAGCAATAATGCAGCCCAGTTTAGAGGTCTAGTACTACAAGTGGTGCGTAATATTTGGTTATCAGACATTATTGCTGACAATCTTGTGTTGAATTGTTTCCACTTGCCTATCCTGTACTAGTTTACAACTCAGCAAGGGCTGGAATAAAGAGCAGTGTACATATAAGGTCAGACCAGTTTTGAGCTTAACAGCTCTCATCAGCTGCTTCGGTTATTGACCACTGTATCCAAACTGATACATTGTGTTAAACTGACCTTTCCCCAATGATGAAATTTCTCTGATCAGCCCAGAAGCAAAGTGTATGTTGTGCTGCATATAAAAACATGGGTACTATTATTAAATGAACCATGACTGGTGAGCACATACATTTTATGCAAGAAAATAGTGGAGTGCATGAATGTTCTGATGAAAATAAGTGTAATAGTAACATTAAATACTGATAAAGAGTGAGATTTAAATGTGGATGTAGATCAGAGGAAACTCTTTACTGGGAACTTAAAGAAGGCATTCCAGTTTTTAAATCTTGGATAGAAAAGCCCTTCGAACTTCTATAAATATTTATTGGCCATTGTGCATCTAATGAATTTTGAACAAAAGTAATATATATTCAAAATAAGCTGGTTAAGGGCATTTCAAAATACATCATAATGTTTTTAAAAGTGTGATTGATAGAGATGTAAAGCTGACTTCTAGTCGCCATTGATCGTTACACATCTAATGGACATTGGACAGAATGTTGTATCATTTTGGATAATGCTATCATGTAGTATGTGAATGGATTTTAAAATGTATATATCATCAATATCGTTGAAATTATAATGGATAGAAATGTCATTGTAATGTACACTGTATCTGTGCTGTTGGCCTTTTCACATGTAATAAGTATTGAACAAAAGTTGTTGCCTTTTAATTAGGCAAATCAAAGTTCTATTTTGAATATCCTTAATCACACAACAAGACAGTATAGTTAACCCTATTCACTCAGATCACCCAAAACTGCCCAAACATAAATTGTCATCTGGTTTAATGCTTTTGCCATAATTCATGTTATGATAGAAACTATTTTGCTTATAACTGAGATTAAACCTGTCATGCTGGTATGCCAAAGAAACGGACTCTGTCCGACTGTGACCAGGAAAGGGTTAACTGCCTTTGACATGTATACAGGGCAGTAGGTAATTACCATGACTGCATGCTGCAATATTAGTAAGGTAGACACATGCACAGTGGTCCGTGTCCTGAGAGGCCACCCCAAGGGCAGGCCCAAAAGTGGCCTCTTAAAACAGGTGGCTTCATATTAGAGGTAGAATAACATGGAAAAGATAGGAGCAGGGATCTGCCAAAAGTGGCCTTTCAAGACAGGGACCACTGTACATGTACTGGATCACACAGGGTGCTGTGTTATTATTACAAGTATTCAAGATGCAGTCTGAAATTAAATACCAGTCAACTTCCAGATCATCGTCATGGTTCATCAGTGCATTTCTACACCCCAGTGTGTCATCCTTATGAACACCTTTAAAAAAAAGAAAGAAAGAAAAGGAAAAGCTGTGCAAGGCAAACTATGTATTGATTGCAGTGGTCTTTCAGTGTATACATGTTCATCAGTACATGTACATTTATGTATCCAATCCAATGAAAATTTAAGAACTGGACTAAAATTCATTGAATGAAAGTTGTTGGCACACACACACACAAAATCAAATTAAACCTCCTTTCCATCACCAGCTTGTCTTTTTCATACATGATCATTCTTTCACAATGTACTGCTCATTTTTCAATTGCAAGATTGCGTGATAGGTTGTCAAGAAATTGTCAACTAATTACCGTGATCACATCCTGTGCATGCACAACACTACAAATTATTTTGGCTAAAAGCACACAGAATTTGTAAAATACAGTACACCCTCTTTAAAATGCCTCCCATTTGAAGGTGGCTTCAGATGCAACATTTTGAGTACCAAAGCTCTGATTGAAGTCTTTCCTAAAAAGAGTACTTCTGTGTTGAAAGTCCCCTTGATATAAGAAGCATTTGCAAGACAATTTCTTCTGTAGACCTCAATTTAACCATTATGCAGAGGGAACACTGTTTATTTTACAGATTTGTATTTAAATGCAGGGAAGTGCTAAATGAAATATGTGCACACACGATATGGACTTTATATACTGCCAGCTGCTGTCTATGGGAGATCAATGAGGAGACTGTGACAGTTAACAGGATTAACCATCTCCCACTCAAAACAACCAAAAGTGCCTGGATGTCAAATATGATCAGCTTTGATATTGTGACTGAAATTTCTCATACAGGAAACATTCCGTATGACAAGTGTAGAGTAGGTCTATCAGGGTTTACTGGTCAACAGCTTTCCTTGGCATGGGTTCATTGCTAAGTACCCAACCCTTGCAAAAACAAAAACAAAACAAAAATTGACCCAGTCCTGTTCTCAGTAGGAAGGGGTTAATACCCTCCAAAGAACTATGTAGGAGGCAGATATTTTTATTTATAAAGAAAAAAATGTGGAGCCAAGACAGCTGATGCTGTTGTAAACAACTTTGAC
The DNA here is from genome assembly GCA_964020975.1 of Hermodice carunculata. Lineage (NCBI taxonomy): Eukaryota > Metazoa > Annelida > Polychaeta > Eunicida > Amphinomidae > Hermodice > Hermodice carunculata. Next base: position 57,537,288 of record OZ026612.1, read on the forward strand.
TGGTTTTCTATGTGCTAAAAACAGAATATGTAGCTGCGATTTGATTCTTAACCCTTTCTCTTTGGATTAATAATATGTCTACAGCCTTTGATAACATGAATTAGACACAAAAATTATTTAATTGTGAAATGTTTAACTGTGTGCAAACCCTGTTCGGGTTCCAGTGCACAGATGTTCTTGGTCTGTTCGTGTGACTGGTAGATTTACTTCAGTGATACAGCAAGTTTTCGGAGCCTTGCTTCTGGATTTGATCAGCTAAAACATAAGCATGATAAGCATTATTATTGTATGAAGCCAGAATCACAATTTCTTGCATCAATAATTATTGCTCCTGTAATGTGACCCTCATCTGCCAAATGGCTGCCATTGTGGAAATCCTATGCAGCCAGAAATAGTGCAACATGTCCCCTAAATGAAGCTTTTCATTGGCTGATGGCTGTCACATTGCTAACTTATGATCATGCAGGACTAAAAGTGGTCAAATAAAGCAGGTAGCCTTTCAACCGAGATCCGATAAACATGTTAAAGTTATCAGCAGGACATGGTTTGAAAAGCCAGATGGTCAAGATCTCATGAGGGGAGTCTCTGAAAGACAGGACCATTACTATGCCAAATAAACAAACAAACAGCATGTATGGCATGTGAGGTCACAAAAAAATAATGCTATGACATTGTGACATAACACTATCATTACTAGACAGACATTTAAACCATGTGAAAATCTGATTTTTGTGAGTAATATGGAAATATGACGGCGAAAAGTGATTATCTGTGCTTTCCTGTCTGAGTTTGGAAATAAAGTATTATTGCTCTATATTCCATATTTACCTCTGTTTCTCAGGACTGGCTTTAAATCTTCTTCTTTCTTTTTTTTTTTTTTCATTTAAACAAACATCGATGTCCAAATTAATGCTTCCTTCAAACTATATGCACATGCCAAAATGTTGGTGCATTGCTTTTGGCATGTAATACCTGCCATGCTGAAATACAGATGTGATGCTTTCAGTATGTAATAGTGCCTGTCATGTAAAATACTGATGCAGTGCTTTTGATATGTATTACCTCTCATGCTAAAATGCTTATTGCTTTCGCTATGTAGGGCTCAACATAATTTGATAAATGCTTATTTTTTGTTTTTGATATGTTATACTGGTCAGCATAATGTATTAATGCCTGTATTGCTTGTGTGTTATACTAATCAGGTTGATCTCTTTGTTGCAGATTACCAGGGGAACAGTCTGGTGTGAGGTAAGCCCCATGTTGTAACCTGTACCTGAAACTGGATCAGATGGTTGCAAACCTCTGTGATATACCCTCAATCTGGAGGAGGGTCTTGTTCACAGGCCACAAAGAAAAAAATAGCGCTTTCACAAATCACAATTCAAACATAATAATTTCATGATTCATGTGACAAAATTTCGACTTTCACACTTCACAATGAATTGAAATGCAAATTCATACTTCATGAGTTTTTTTAAAAGACAATTCACGTTTCACAACAAAAAGTCTATTCACAATTCACAAATTTTGATGGTCTTAAATCACAGTTCACAAAATATTAAACTGTAAATTTTGAGTCACGAAAATACCCTTTCCATCCCCCAATGTGCCTTACCACATCTGTGTTGAATTGTGAGAGTGGTAAAATATGTACAGAGAAACTAAACAAGTGAGGTAAACAATTTCCACCATATGTATGTACATCAGCTTCATCTGGTGCCAGCATTTCCTGGAAATCAGTGGTCACCAGTGTTTAGGAATTCAAATATCCCAAGACCAGTACAAATTGTGTATACATGTGCCAGTAAGTTGTAAACAGATATGAGCATATGGTTTTCCTTTTTAAAATGTTACCCAAATGCCTATGGAACAAAGAAAAAACCTTTTCAAGAAACTTGAACCAGTGCAGTGTGTCAGGTTTTGTCTGATGTCCTGACCAGAGCTGGTTCCTCAACTTCTCTGCCAGTTTTGCCCTTGACCTTGTTGGAAATACGAAGTTGTTTCTCATAGTTCTTACACGGAAAATGTAAAGAATTATCAGAATTTCCAGGCTGAATATGTGGCAGTGTGTCAAGAGAAGATACAAGGACAGAAAAGAGAGAACTAGATTGAAATTTTCTAGAATGAATATGTGACCTTGTATGTAGACATGAAATTTTGCTGTTTGTGAATGATAGGGTGTACATGATACAACCCTGATGTCAGACAGGCCACTGTCAATATGACCAAGCCGTTTATGATGCCAGGTCATGAAATCATGATCAGAAGCCTCGGAGTACTATAAATTGATGGGTGTTTTTGCAGGTGAGCATGACATAACATGGGGGTGGGGTGGGAGGGTGCATGACATAACATCAGGGATGCATGACATTTACTGTCATAAAACTGAGCTTAGTTTCATGTATTCATTATAGTTAGACTATTGAAAAGTGTGGTCTAACACACCTCCAAGCGGTAGCGAGGAGGTTGGTTAGACCACACTTTTCAATGGTCTAACTGACTTCTACCATCTGGCCTTGCACTTGGATCACATAGATGGTCACAGCATGACCACATGCTCTACTCAATGTAATGAGTGCAATAAAAACTGATGTGGTGATCAACACTAAACCCAGACATTTCTATCCAATCTCTCCAATCTTGACCAGGGCAATAAAAACAAATTTTAATTTCCTATGTTTTGCAAAAATAGAATAGCGCTCATTCTGCAGAACATTGTGCAAGCGGCAACAAGCAAACACTGGCAGTCATGGAAGAAAATTATGATCTTGACTCTTTCATGAAAATTCAAACACAGCAGTTGTTATGCCAAAGAGATGAAGCACTGGAGGCCAAAAATCCACGTTTTAGGGTGCCAGTTACACAAACACAGCTTCTGCAGTTGAACCAGCTAGATGTGAAAAGTGTAATGGCAAATGAGACCACACGTTCCCTTACAGCGGACATCAGAGGCACCCCTGCCGACAGGCCAGTCTGGTCCCAGGGATGATCAGCTCCCTCCTCAGACAGTCCCACTGGGTCAAGACACCACTGAATGTACCAATGAATGGAAATTACACTTCTGAAATGAGTTAACACTGTAATGATAATTGAAGCTGGACGTTGTGTGAAGGTCACCCTTCTGGATTGATATCCTTTCACACTTATTTCTCCAGGATCAGATACAGTTTTATGGGGGGGGGGGGGGTAATTTGATGAGGACTCAGCTGTTTAATCTTTGAAAAACTGTAGGTTGCAGTAGTGGTTAGACCATAGATTTCTAGCCTTCTGATTGGCCAGTAGTAGGTCAGTATGGTAGAACCACTGAGTTGCCATCTTTCTGGTGATGTACATGATGCACAAGCATGACAAGTCCCCCTTGTATTACACATGTACTCTGATGTTTCTGGGAATGGACCAACAGACAGCTGGATTGAGGGACAAATTAAGTGAAGTGCCATGCTATGAAATCAAGTCAAATTGTATTGAATTACCTACATGCCTGTGGATGAAAATGATATTTTTGTGATAAACCACTGTGTGTTTTTCCTTTGTTTTTGGATGACATGGATGTATCACATTTCAATGTCAGCTGATGTGTGTTTGGCAGAAACCATACATGCAGTCCTAGTAGGGTTATAAAGTAACATAATGTGTACCATAATATTCTTATTTGGGGCTTAGGACACTTAGAAGATTTTCATAATATGAGAATGAAGTAGACTGAAGTTCAGATCTATGCTTTAAATAGTATAGCATTATTTTTACATAATTGATGGTGAAAATTATTGATTGATTGATTTGTTAAGGGTATTTATAGATCATGTCTTCATTTTCTGTGTCAGAAAAGTGAGAGGGGCCACTGAAGGGGACAGGGACCATGGGAGGGGGTAAAAGGGCACACTGTTTTTGAGTGAATATTTTGAGATGGTGGCCACTAGAAATCTTTCATTTGTGAGCATCACCGTTAGTAAGAGATCTGCACAGAAGTCTTTATTTGCTTGTACAAACTGTCTGCAGACCTTTCGCCAGAATTGACTTTGGGCAGAATGTGTCTTAACAGCATTTTTGCCCTTTGTGTTGGTGAGAAGGACACTTGTTATCTCGGATTTAAAAGGGTATTTTGGATTGACTGCATAGATGCAAACTCAGAACTGTTGTTTTTGTGTATAAAATAATACTCATGATTTTGGATATGAAGTATATAACATTATGAAGTGAATACATGTGCCATGAAAAGGTGCAGGGTGCTGAAGTTCATTAGCGAGGGGCAAAGGGATGATCTTCAGTAGGGCAGGGTGGGCCATCCCTGTGAAATTACATATCTAGGGACATGGTCCACTGTGACCATAGTAAGGGGCACATGACAGACACTTTCTTTCCAACCTGAAAGCCACTTGTAGACTGTTGCCAGTGTTTACATTGGTACATAAGGCCAGCCACATGCAGTAAAGCAAAGTTACTGCAACAGTTGAAACAATCAATTTTCATAAAGCTTAAAGACTGTACATTTATATTGTTGGTGTGACTGACGTTGTGGAGAGTCCAGCTTCATGTGAGTGCCTTGTATTGTTTCCTGTATCCAAAAGTAATCCCTTATCAATAGTTTTCAGTTTCCAGGGAGTTTGAAAGCATCATGTCATCAGATGTGATGTTGGCAAGGTAAACTGCATGAGTCTACCCAGGGTCATATCCAGTTACACACATTTGTGCAGATTAAAGGAAACCTACGTCACAAATCTTTTGAAAAAAAAAAAAGGGGGGGGGAATAGATTTCACTTCCAAGATATATCTAACTGCATTAACTCTGTCATTTCCCATCAGAATTTACAGTTATTTGATGGTAGATAAATGGTTAACCATCTGGCATGGTGTTGAATAATATATCTTAAAGCAATATCCCAGTGATCTTTCTTTTGTCTTATTAGATTGAGACCAAAAAAAAAATGTTTGCAAGCCTGTCAGCAGCAGAGTGAAAAGGGCAAAGGCCTAATATTGTCAAGTCTTCTAATTTTTCACCGGCACACAGACAGAATGAATATATAAAATTTTCTGTAGTAATGAAGTTCATTAGTGCCAACCACAACAAATGTTGTCTGCATCTGAATTGTCACAAGTTCAAATTCCTCAGTAAGAGACCTTTCAGTCAAATATCAACAAATATGTCCAGAGGAAATAAAAAGTGGTCCTGGTCAATAGATCTGTACACTTTGTGGACAGTGTGTGATAACATCAATGAAAGCTGTCGACTAATATCATTGAAAGGTGTTAACTAATCAATGAAAGCTATTGACTAACATCAATGAAAGATGTTGACTAACATCAATGAAAGCTGTTGACTAACATCAGTGAAAGCTGTTGACTTTGTCTCCAACTTAGCACTGACAAGTTAAGGGAGCGTATCTCTCGTGAACCCTTTTTTCCATAAATGTGGAATAATGGAGGGGTGGGGGGGGTGATTATTAGTATGTATCCTCACAAATTTTGTGGTGAAAATCTTGGTGGAAACAATATTGTCTACAGGATGCAAACACGTGGTTGTTCATTTTGATAAGAGAGCTACGATCCAGGTGACTGTCATGACGTTTGTGCTTTTAACATTGAAGGCAGCATCAACAAAACATTGTGACGGTACATGCTAAAAGCATTGGATGTACAGTGGCCCCTCTCTTGAGAGACCGCCCCTAGGGCAGGTCAAAATGTGGTCTCTCAAAACAGGTGGTCTTTCATTAGAGGTATAATAACATGGAAAAGATAGCACAGTGTTCTGAGAGAGCAGTCTTAAAAAGATATGCAGTCTGTCATTGCAGGGGTCTCTGAAGACAGGTACCACTGTAGTGCTTAATGAGGCCAGGAAAAGATAGGCTTAATGCATCTGTATTTACAATCACTTTCAGGAAAATGCACAATCAGGCACTCTATTTTCCATAACTGTGAAAAAGCTGTGGCATTTTGGAAACTATCATAAGTGGAATCGTAGTATTTTGTAAAACTTGGGTGAAAACAACATGATTTCTTGTTCAAAAAAGTAGATGAATGTTTGCATACTCTGGCAAGAGACTTGTGACCGAGGGGTCTTCCACAGAGTCTTCACTTTGAATCATGAGGATAGCATCAATAAAACACAGTGACTACATTCTGTAATTATTTGTGCAGTGTTCAAAGAGGCCAACGAAACCTTAGGGTTAGTGCATCTTGTATTGACCATCACTTCAAGAAATGGTAACCAATGTAAATGTAGAATTTTGACATTTAGTAGCTCATTTCATAGTACCAGTACTATGGTCCTCATCTTATAAGACCGCCCTCACCCCCAGGAAAGGCCACCCCCTCTACACAGTTTTAACTTCCACTGACCTCACACACAGAGCTTATATGATCACTCATGTCTGTCCATCAGTCCATCCATCACTTTTGTTTGTGAATGCAATACAGTCCACAGTTTTCAAGTTAGCCCCATATAATTTTCAGGACATATCTGGTGTATGAAAAATCTAGGTGGAGGTAGATATTATTGGTGGCACCACGTACTACATTACGTGATACATGGGTCAAAATGTGAAAAGCTTGTGACAGTCTAGCATCCTTAAGTCTTAGATCTTCATGAAATATAGTGGGATGGTGAATGAATTCAAAATTTCCTTTGCATATGATATCAGTGGCGCCACCTATAATTTGACGGAAATTCTGGTCAAAATGTGTTAAAAAATATGGAATTCAGTATCTCAAAAAAATTGAATCAGAGGTGCCAAATTTTGTAAGATATAAAGATCATGTTAAATGCTGTTATATTTTGTAGTATCAGTAACCTTGACCTATTTTTATTCAGTCACAAGTCCTGTAAACTTGAAAGGTGATTTTGTAATGGTAGCATGTAGCTTGAACATCAATGGCAAAGAGAATTGAGCCTCCAGATTAAAATTGCAATCAGGTGCATTGTACATAAAACTCTACTTTGTGACCTACCTTTTGTGTCACTGTGACTCGATGATTATGGAGTTTGGCACTTGTCCAAGTTAATTGTTTTTCTGCAATGTCTCGAAAAGATGCTACCTGATTTGAACAAGGAGGCCATGTGTGGAAGGCTGGATGCGGAGTGCTCATTTTGAGCAGGACAATTTTCTCACTTGGAGTTGAAGGTGAAGGTCATATGGCCATTTGGAATATAGGGGTCACATTGTGAAAATCTTGTGAACACTTTGAACCCCTTTGAGTTTCTGAGTAATGCTCATATATAAATTTCAGGACAAGTTTTTATCAAATGTATGAAAACGTCCTTTGATTTTGATGATGATGCCACCTACAGTATTATGTAATATATGGGTGAAACATGCAAATCTCATGACCACACTAGCATCCTTAATTTTTTATGGATCTTCATAAAATTTAGTAGTATTGTGGAGGAGGTCATAATCTCGGTTGTATGTGACACTAGTGGTTCCACCTATAAGTTGACAGAAATTTAGAGTGTAAATGTCTAGAAAGGTGTAAACTCCATATTTCAAAAAATAATTGAGTTAGACATGCCAAATGCATAGGATAAAAAGGTCCTATTCAATGCTTATATATTATATAATATCGGTGACCTTGACCTATTTTAGGTATGTCACCAGGCTGGTAAATTTGAAGGACTGAAACAATAAACACAATAATTTACCCCACCTGCTCTTATTTTGTTCCAGTCTTTATATAATTGTAATACATGTACATCACAATTTAGCAGAACACGGAGCCCATGGGCCGTGCTATAATTGTCATCGTCAAATGAGGTCCTCCCCTCTCATTTGGCTGTTTGTGGTACATTTGGGTAGTGTTAGGGGACCGCCATATTGTAATAAAAAATGAGTGAATTGAGACTGAGCATGCTTTCAAGAGTGAAAGCCGTTTTGATAAAGAATTTGAAGGTGCAATCTTTGTCTTTAAACATGTGGGTGAACATTGGGGAAATCTGTGAAGGGTACAGAGCATTAGTTAAAACACATTTTTTTTTTCAATAATATTGGCATCATGCTGGTCACATCCCTTTAAAACTTGGAATAGGCAGTGTGTGTTTTGTGTGCAACATTCAATTCCCTGTCAGACCCTCATAACATTGATAAACAAAAACTAATGAGGCATTAAATGACCAGCATCTGGTTGAACTTGGTATGTCAGAGCAACCAAGAGCCCCCCCCCCCCCTTCCCAACTGGGACAATAACTCTTCTTATCACTTCGAACTCTTTCCAGTTGAACTGGTCAAACCAGGCTGCTGGTTAAATCATGTCTGCTTCAATGCTATTGATGAAAAACGATTTGAATGAGAAGTGTGGATGATACCTGTCAATGTGACCCAACCCAGGTCAAGGAGAGCTTGTGACTCTGTCTTAATTCTAGGGGGAAAGGTTAATTAGCATAAGGAAATGCAAGGGGACAGAGCAAAGATGATACAGTCTATTTGGCTTCTTCGTGATAAGACTTGTAAGAAAATTTTAAGCAGACCGACACCATCATCATGATATCATAAGAGGGAATGTCACGAAGTGACAGGCAGAAATCAACCGCTTGCTGGTTGAAGATCACTCTTTCATGTACAAGTTTTCATGATGTCATATATGTAGATTTATTACTACTGGTTGCACATACAGCCATGAATAACAAGCAAATTTCCTATACTGGAACAACTAATCCAAATGTATTATTGATGAATGTATCGCATGTCATTCTAAGTGAAAATGTTTAAATTGTATAGATGTATTTTACCCTGGGCCTGAGGCCTTATAGTACTGAATTAACTAAACTTCACACATCAAGCTTTGGTCCTTGGGTAAAAATGTCTGAACAGTCTTGTCCATGGACACTAGGATGTCACACAGTGTTGATACAAAGATGCATCACCATGGTAGGACATACCACTGTGCCTTTTTTTACCTGCAGCACATAAAGTGCTGGAGGGTATTGTCGTCCCCTGCGTCATCCGTCTGTTTGTCCATCTGTGTTGTTGACATTACCACAATATGTCACAAAATATTCACTGTAGCTATACCAAATTTTTATCACAGAAGGACTTTATGATGGACCAGGTTCCTATTGAAAACTAGCTTCCTCTGATTATTTTAAAACTTTTAATGTATGGCATCAACCCTGACAATGTTACCGCAATACTTAAAAAAATATTGACCGCAGCTTTACCAAATTTTTGTCAGAGACGTGTCTTATGATGGACCAGTTTCCTATGTAAAACCAGCTTCCTCAGATTATTTTTGAAGTTTTTATGAAACTTTTAATGTATATATTTGAAGGCTGTCTGAGTGGTGTCAACCCTGATAACATTACAACGATATCTCAAAAAATATTGACCACAGCTTTTCCAAATTTTTGTCAGAGATGCATCTTATGATGGACCAGGTTCCTATTTAAAAATAGCATCCTTTTTGTACTTATAAACTTTTCACGAAAATTTAAAGTATTTATCTTTTACGCCATAAGAGTGGTGCACCAGGGGACGAGGTTACCATAATATCTCAAGAAGGATCCAATGCAGCTTTCCCAAATTTTGTTCAGAGATGCACATCATAGTGGACCACATTCCTATTGAAAACCAGCTTCTTCTTATTTTTAAACTTGTTATGAAACTTTTGAAGTGTTTATTTGATGGCTGACTGAGTGACGCACAGTACAGTAGTCTCTGTCACCAGAACTTATCCCAAAAACACATCTAAAAGTGCTCTTTCATTTCATAGATAACAATATGGAAATTGTATGTAAAGTGTTCTACTGCGAAGTCTTAAAAAAATACATAATTGTGGAAGAAAAGATTGTGGGCACAGAGGGTAATCCGTTCTCTGAACGGTATTTTTTCATACATGGGCGAACAAGTGATGTTCATTCTTAGTTTGCTAATTGAATTTCACCAATGAGAGACAAACTCTTGGAACAAGTGAGTAGTAATAAAAATGTGATCCTGTGGATAGCACTGTAGTGTCATGATGGTTTAAAGGGGCATGGGTGTCCCTGTGCAGCATGCAGTGATACAGCCCCAACCATACAGTGACCTTTAAATGAGGGTCCAACACATACCAAGGACAGATGATGACCCTTTTGTCATTCAAATTGTCCTTCATTCCCATTGAAATTAGTTACATTGAAGCAGACCATATTGACTACCAGCTGGTTTTTGCCCAGTTCAAACAGGAAATATAAGCTACTAAAACAAAGCAATTAGCCAAGGTGGGGGCTTACATGCAACAGTCATTTCGCTCTTGTATAGAACTCATCAGGCACTGAGAGATTTTTTTGATTACGTCAGCATTTATGCACAATGTACCAGTTCTCGATAGGCTAAGCCATGTGGTTTGTAAAAATGCAATTGCAGCACAATAGGTCACTGACCATAGATAGGAAAATTATTGTTGTAAATCAGAGACTTCACATTCTAGGCTGTACTTCCATGGTAAAACCTAAACAAAGTTGTCTTTTCCTGATGAAGACAGGTGGTCTGTGCAGGACATGTCACTTCAATTCTGGTGACGAGCTTGTAAAAACAATGTTCCTATTCTCAATATAGCAACTGAAAACTCCACACAGATAAAGTTCAGAGTGGGTCAGCAGGGCAAACATTTTTTATATATAATTAAACATGAAATCATGTTTGACAAATCTAAAAACTAGGGTCACTGCGATTATTAAAATATAAAATGTGTGCGTGTTCTCTGAACAGTGTGCTTTTTGCTTAGCAATTAATGAGACTGAGACTCCTGGGAACAGAGCTAGACATCATTGCACAATATTTCACAATTCATAGATGGGCAAGTTAACTCATCACATACAAAGATAGATTAGCAAGTAATAATAACAGTATTTTTGCCCACCCTATCGACAATAGGAACATATCAACAATAGGTACATCAACTATATAGTGGGGAGTAACAACGCATTGTTACATTACATAATGCTGTACATGGTTGTGCTCATGTGCACCATGGACTGGAACCTGGTTTCATTTCCATTGTCACATGAGACACCATTTCAAACAAATGTTTGGAAATGTTTATTGACCAAATGCAGAAAATAAGCAACTGGTTTGGGTCAGCCAGTGCAGTCAAATAGTTGTTCTACCAAGCAAAATGAAATTTGCACTTTGTGCCAGGCTACAGGAGGGGCAGACAAAAAAGAAAAAATGTTTTTATCTGTTAGAAAATTTTTTATGTCAGTCTTTTTTTTTTTTTTTTGTTCACCAATGTGTCAAATGTACAGGGATTCATGGAGAGGTGGGCTTGGCATATTTTTTTTTTCAAAGGGAAATGGTTGCATGCAAGGTGATCATGGGTTTTACTGAACAGTTACATGTAAGGTGCTCATGGGTTTTAGTAAATGCCTATGTTGGTGTTGCTTTACAGCTTTATTGTCAGCTTTGGAAATCCCTAAAATCAGAAAAATTAAATATTGCCCTTGACTCAATCACCAACATGCAAGGTTATTTTCCATCTGCATTGAGAGATATTACGTATACAGCTGTACATGTAATTGCAATATTATTTGACTCATCAGATTATTAGTAATACTTTGATACAGTTATAACCTTGGAGGATTGTCCATTGAAAGTATCAAGTGAGATATTATATCAATTACCATGATGAGTTGCCACCAGATGGCATCACTGATACAATTCGCCACATCTTGCATATCGAGTACAACAATCCATGTGGGGAACTTTGTGATGCGTCACCTACTGACTTTATCTTTCTAATTAGGAGACATGCTAGATAATATTTTAAGGGGTGGGACAGTCATGTAATTGCAATCTTAACTATTTCCTGTAATGTTTGAGTTTTAGCTCTGCGGACCTTAGGTTGTAGAGCTCATGTGATCACTGATCTTTCCATCCATCTGTGTGGCCACCTGGCCACCTATAAACTTTTGCTTGTGAACGCTATACAGTCCACAGTTTTGCAGATAGCCCCATATAAATTTCATGACTCACCAAGAATATCCAAATATAGGTTGTGTTTTTCACTCTGCTGACCAAAGGTTGTAGAGCTTATGCAACTGCTCATGTCTGTCCATCTGTCCATCAGCTTTTGCTTGTTAGCACCATACCATCCACAGTTTTCAAATTAGCCCAATATAACTTTCAGGACTCATAGGGTGTATGAAAATCTGGGCCACTTTCAATATTGGTGGTGCCACCTACAATATTATGTAAAATAAAGGTCAAAATATGAAAATCTTGTGAATGCTCTAGCATCTTTAATTTTGGACAGATCTTCACCAAATTCAATTGAATTGTGGTGGAGATCAAAGTCTTAAGTTGCTAATGATACTAGTGGCACCACCAGTAATTTGATGGAAATTATGAGCCAAAATGTGTTTTACGATGTACAATTCCCTATTTGGAAAAGTAATTGGATAAGACTTGCCAAATTTTATAGGATATGTAGACCATGGCCAAAGGTAGAATGTTATGTAATATCAGTGACCTTGACCAATTTTTGTGAGGTCACCATGCCTGTAAAGTTGAAAAGGTGATTTTGTAATAGCAATGTCAGCACAGCACCAGGCCTATGGGCCTCTTGTATTACATAGTCTGGGTGACCTTGATCTTCTGTCCCAAGGTCACTGAGGACATAAAGTTAAGGACTCACTCATTGTTGTCTTGACACATGCAACAATATCCATCATAGGAATTGCAAAAATAAGCTATGATTATATGTGGAGTGAAGTGCCTTCTGGTGGACATTTTGTACGCTAAATTTACACAAGTATCATATGTTCAGAAGCCACATGAGGACTCACAACTTTGAAATGAACAGGTGCAGTATAGCCAGAGTGTCTGCAGAGCATTAGGTCCTTAGGTACATGGGTCTCTTGTTAAGATATTGGTGGTGCTGCCTATAGTATTATGTAATATATACGCCAAAATATGATAATATTAATAATGATGTTTTTGAGAGATGTTTCCATGGCTCATCATGAAAGGTGGCAGGAGTGTCAATCAAGCAAAATGGCAGAAATACCTGGAAACCCTCTGGTGCCACCTAGAGTATTATGAAATATATAGACCAAAAGGTGTTGAAAACACACAAATTTAATATGTTGAGAAAGTATAAGGCTATTGATACCAAGTGTACTATAAATGTGGATCATACATGTATACATGTACAGAAATTTTATGTTGTGCAACATGGATCACCTTGACGGACTTTCTCAGGGTCACAGAGGGAATACATTTCAGGAAATTATTTTTTGGCATGGTAATTACATCAGAATTTGTGCACATGTATCAATGTACCATTATAGAAACATTATACGGACAAAAGTCTATGAGTGGAGCCATGGTGGCACCACTGGTAGTGTGAAGTGGGACTAGCGTTAAAGGCGTAAAAAATATATTGAAACTTCTTCTTTTTTTAATTTAAATAGACATGTAACTTCTTAATTTACACCAAATATGTTTGGGACCAATGGTCATATTCTGTAAAAAAAAAAAAAATAATGACCTTGACCTAATTTTTTCAAAGTCATATAGGATGTTGTAAAGGACACTAAATTCTACACTTTGAGAAGTAAAAAGGCTGTCAACACCAAGAATATGGCAAAAGTGTATCACATATAGAAGCTGGATATTACAATATATGGGCTACCTTGACCTACTTTCTCAAGGTCATGGAGGTAATACATTTGAGGAAGTTATTCATTTTTGGTTATGGTCATTACATCTGAAGGTGTACACATATACCAATATACCATACCAGGAATATTATACAGACGAGTCTCAGAGGTGTGGAGTTAAAGTGGTTCCACTGTTGGTATTCAGTGAAACAATCTTAACAGGTATTAAAAGTACATGAAATTCATCATTTGGATTATAAATAAAGGACATAGTAAAGGACACTTAATTTGAAATGTTGAGAAATAAGAAGGTTAACAATAACAAATATACCACTAATGTGTATCATATGTAAAAGTTTGATATTGCATAATATGGATGACCTTGACCTACTTTCTCGCAGTCACAGAAGAAATGCATATCAGAAAATGATTTTATTGTGATGCCTATGACATAGGAACTTGAGATGGAACTGCAAAATGCGCATTAGACCAATAGTCTGATTTATAGTATTTTGTGACTTTGGCCAATTTTTCAAGGTCATCAAGTCTGAAGAAAAAGACACTAAATTCAATATGTTGACAAAGAATAAGGGGAATGGTATCAAGTGTACCACAAATGTGTGTTCATGTGAAGATTGATGGGGCATCATGTGGATGAAATCGAATAATTTCTTAGGGTCATGGAGGAAATGCATTTCAGGAAATGAATTTTTGGTCATGCTTATCAGGTTATATGTCAGCAGAACATTAGGCCCATGGGCCTCTTTTTTTTATTTCCATAATCATAGTTTATATTTTCTTTATAATGTCTCCAGTGATGTGCTTTATATAAAATGTATGTGTATTTGATGTGCTTTAATACAAACACACATAAGTCCTACATTAGAAGTACTCAATAATCAGCAGGACAATTTTATATTTTACAAAATAATATCAAATGGTATAACATGGAACATTGATATACAATACATGGATGTTGTGATGTTGCTGGGGAGATTTTGGAACAACAGAAACTTCTATGTGGGCCCAGTAATAATCCATAAAGGTAGTGGTTATGAAAAGTTCTTTTTCTCTTTGTAAGCCAAAACCCTAGACAGAAGTATAATGATAAATGTACATGTATCAATAGCAGGCCAGAAGGCATCACCATAAAGGTGGATATACATCAATAAAAAATCAGGTTTTCAGAGGACCTTTTCACTGCAAGCTTTGCCTGTGGGGAAGAAATGTTCAATATCCCATCATCATCGTCATTTTCCATCACCAGTCTCTTGGAAGCCAATGAACGCACAAAACGTTCATAAATTGCAATTTTCTTATTAGCTCAGCTGACTTGTCAGTCAGTCAGCTGAGCTCATCGTGTGGAAGGTGGTCCATCATCCATCCATCTATTCAGGATTACATTAATCCACTTCTTGTCAGAAACTATTGTCTGCTTCCTCTGCAGTGAGATAGGACCTTTGTTAGGTCCCTACAAAGTTTGATCAAAAGGTCATGTCCCAATAATCTATATTTTTATGATTTTTTGGGGGTTATTTTTTTGGCAAATTTTAAAGAATCTTTTTCTCTAAAACTGCTCACCTGATTGCTTTGATATCACACAGGAACACTCCTAGGGATTCCTAGTTCTAAATTTGTTCACCAGGTGTAGCTGCAATTTGTTTTTTAATTAATTTCTTATGATTTTTTGTGTTTTGTTGCTATTTTTGACTTCTTCTCCAGACATGTCACTCAGATTAAGCTGTAATTTGGTGGATATGTACCTTGTGGAAAGGCCAAGCAAAGGTGTTCACTAGGAGGCAATGTTGCAGATTCCTGATTTTTAAGGATTTTATCAATTGGGATACTTGTCGGTAAATGCACCTGTTTGATGAATCTCTATTTGAGCTGAGCATGGGCTGTTCACACAACCATCTTGTTTTGTTACTATTTCCAAACCATGCTTGCATTCTCCTCAAACTTAATAGGAATTTAGCCTAATTCAGTCTTCAGCATAGTTCTGTACCAGGTGATGATATATAATTACTAGCTTGTTGAATTTTTAAAACAATGTTATGAGCTATAAGAGTAAATGTTAACATATTTGATATATATATAAATAGGGATACTAGCGTAAATGAATGTATCCAGGCAACTCCATTTCATAGTTTGCAGGGATGTACTCTTCGTGGGTATCTACCAAGGCTGATCAAAAGGCTACTTTCCAGTGATTTTTTGATGTTTTTATGATTGTTGTTTTGTTATTTATTTTGATTTGTTTGCAAATGCATCACCAATTGCTTCAAAACGACAGAGGAACGCTTTTTCGGAACCCAAGCTCTTAATTTCACTTAACAGGTGGCATTGCAATTTTATTTTCTATTTTTTATGTAATTGTAATTTCTATTCCTGTCCAAAACTGCGTACCAGGTTCACCACAAAGTTTGTGAGAATGTACCTGAGGTAAACGTCTGTTAAAGTTGTTTACCAGAAGGGATTAATTCCATTTCAGACTTTGAATGAATTTTATAAATTTTCATCACTTCAGTTGATGTGAACATAACCATTGATTCCTACACATGTACATGTACATTCCAGTGGGTAAGGTGATTTTGATGAGCATAAGCACACTATAACTTCTGAGCACCTTGACTTCAAAGTTTCATGTATCAGAGCTCTTGGATGGTCATGTGACAATACTGGGTTCCTGGGTCAAATGTCTGGGTCACAATGGTAAGTGGATGCAGTATTCATCAGAATCATCACCGAAATACAACTTCTTTGTTCTGTGACTTTATTTCCTGAAGCCTTGCACAGGCACATATTGGGTCTAAGATCCTTACTATGAATAAAACTAGGTCATATATTTATCGGTAACTTTTTCATAGTACCTGGATAATTTTGTTGTTATAACATGGTAGCATGGCACAAACCATGCATAAAAAAAATGGAACTTTATTTTTTAGGCCTAGAGCAAGTCCAAATTTTGCCACTTGTGTCATAAAAACTATGGCATTTTTTGTTTCAAAATGCACACAAAGGCATTAAAATCAACATACTTGTGTAGGTCTATTTGCATGTTGTAGCTTGCTGTATTAAAATGACTGATAACACAGACACAATCTGCTCATTATGGACTGAGGTGTGGTATGGGTTCTCTGGAACAGGAAGTGTGTAAATCTTGTTTCTACAAGCAAAGTGCCTTTTCCATTTGAAAGGGGGCAGTTAGGTGATAATACAAGTGTTCGTCAAAACAGTTTTCAAATGTACTTAAAACTAGCACATTTTCTCAAAAGAGGTTCATACCTCCTTTCCTTACGTGTATGCTCTTTTCGAACAAATCATGCCTGATAAACAACTTTACTCCATTGTTTCTTTATGTTAAGTTTTCAAATGTACTTAAAACTAGTACATTTTGTCAAAGAGGTTCATACCTCCTTTCCTTATGCTCGTTTCAAACAAATCAAGCCTGATGAACAACTTGAGTCCGATTGTTTCTTTGCTTTAAGTTTTTGATGGTTCAATCAGGTCTTCATTGTGACTTGAGCAGCAGTTTCACATTCTGCTCACTAGAAAAAAAAATATTCCCAATTTACTCAAAATTTATATCTGGCCAAGCCGCAGTTTTGGTTGGTCCTGTGGTTTAAATTGATGGATTTACACTAACATCCTGTCTTATAGAACAAAATAATGATGCATGATTGAACAAAATCTGGTAAATATGAATAAAAGTGCATGTGTGGTGGTGTAAAAGTGCCAGTGGCAATGTCAGCGACTAAAAATCCCCACACAACATGGCAAAGTACCATTTAGTTTCCCTGGGCGTTTCCCTTGTGCAACTTTGTTGTGGACTAATAAAGAGTTGCTATTTGGGAAAACATTAATGGTTTTATTGATTAAAGGTTCCAGATGTTTTCAAAATGTCTGGTTTGGGGGCACTTCTCACCGATGTGTGGTTGATGTTTTGCATGCTTTTGGCCACTTGGTCTTGTGTATTTTTTACATGCACGTTATATACAGCTGCCCGCTAACTACGGGGAATTATTGTGTGTGTGTCAATGGTGGCCAAACTCTGCGTGTGGATGCATTTAAAAATTGTGTCCCTCCCTGCCTTCAGTCGAGTGGGATTCTGTGCCTCATATGTACTCCCATACAAAGTTTCACTGCTACTGATATACAACCCTGATGGAATCCCTAAACTGTTGACATCTGGGCTAGAGCTTGCCAGTGGTTTGATTTTGCTTCATGAGACCTCACACACACCTAAATGAGGTAATATACTATGTGGAAAAACCAGGTCACAAGATGTTGTAAAACAAGGTCATTAGGTCGTGTATGTAGATCACAATGATATCCATTTGCTGTTTGCATTTGGCCTGCAACATTCTTGTCCTATGCCTGGGTTAATAAAACCTCATATACACAGGTCTATCAGGTCTAGAAGCTTGTTTTAGTGAAACAAGGTCACAAGATCAAGTATGTGGGTCAGTGATAACCATATACTGTCAGCTTAAAGTGCAGTTCATTTCAGCTCAGCTCAGCTTTAACTTATGTTAGGATTTATTGCACATGGAAAATTTCATGAGCAATGGAGGATGTGTGTTGCAGATGGCGCCATTAGTAACTTAGGGTTGATATCTAGCTTCTTACAAGTAGAGCCACCTGGTGAATAAGCAAATCCAGCCTCACTGATTGGTTACTGATTGTCCAGGTCTTGGACCAATAAATACGCTGACAGGTGCAGATGTCAAAACTTTTAATTATGCAATGAATACAGAGCTTCAGGTGACAGGCTTTTAAACTTAGGGAGCAAGGAAACTTTTATCCATTTCTTGTGGATCATCAAGGGAATAAATATGCCTGATTATCTGTGGATTTGGCAAGGGTGTCACTTCAACATTTAACCCTTACACCAGAAATGTTGGGCTATAATTTCATTAAAGCTTATCTCAGAACTGTAACTGTGGAGGTAGGCAAAAAGAAATGCACAAGCAGCAAAAAAGTCAATTGGCTTTGACCCATTTTTGTCTCACCAGCGTAAGCTATTAGCGAGACTAAGCACCCACTTTCCATCTGTCCATCCATCTTTTCGTCCCTCCTTCTGTCTGTCAACAAAAAACTTTGGGAGTGGCACTACACTGGGCAGGGCTTTCATACTTGGGTAAATGGTTTATAGTGATAGTCACTACAGATTTGTACCATTAATGCCATACTTCATTGGTTACATCATGCTTGAATGGACTTTGTAGAAAAACTTTGGAATGACATTATTTCACTAACTACGCTGGGTAGCGCTTTCATACTTGGGTAAATGATTTATAGTGATGGTCACTATGGATTTGTACCATCACTGTCACACTTCATTGGTTATATCATGCTTGAATGAGCATTGTAGAAAAACTTCGGAGTGGCTTGAATTATGCTGGCAAGACATTCATGCCCCCCGGGCATGGCTCTGGTTTATATAGTATGTTATATTACTATCATTGAAGTAACCTTTGAGCAAAATGACAGGTATAGCATCAACAAAACTATTAAGTGGCAGAGACAAGCCAGCAAATATAGCCAATTTAACATGTGACTCGAGCAGGTTTGATTAACTGGTCCAAGACCTCCACCGGAAGTGGTGTCACATGTATTTTGGTTAAACAGGAAGTAGTATCACATGCAATTTACCTATCCAAGCATCCTCCATTAAGCACAAATTGTTCACACAGCCCTATTGTTCAAAGCAGTATTATTATTGATTTATTTATATTTATCAATATTACACTGTGAAAATGTCTGTCATATTTGTTGTCAAATTTGGCAGATCAAACATTATGCAGAAAAACAGACGAAGCCCATACTTTTCCATTTTTCAGTTAGAGCAGCTGTTGATGCAGGCCAATTGGCCAAGGGGGAAAAGAACATAAGCTGGATTCATATAATAGAATTTACAAAATCAATTTGTGTTATCCTGAAGGCAACAGTCCATGTCAGTCCTGATCACCTGATCCCCGGTATATGTACAGAGTTGATCACCACTGCTTCCATATATATTTTTTCATCAAAGTGTGTGCATATTCATGTTAATAACTGGTCTCTCAAACAGGACTCAACATGTGTTGTAGCTCAAATATTTCATCATCCCTGTCAACATTTTCGAAAAAGTGGCTGCCGTGTGCCATTATTTTGCAATAAAGTCAACTCAAACACAGCATTTTATTTCAACTTATCTGGAAGTTAACATGGGTTAAGGAAACAGCATAGTTGCAGGGTCACAGTTTTTTGGTGAAACCACATAGCTGCACAGCCACGTTTATTCAGTGATCGTTATTGTAGTTTGCCCAGGTTCCATTTGTCCGTTCTCCGAGTTACCAGGGCAAACAGTCATTAAAGTACTTTCAAAACACGGCTTACTATGTTAAGTTTTATCTTCCTGCTTGGTTGTGTCTGAGGCAGTTATCATCATTAGTTACAAATCTGAATGTGACATGGTACCCTAGCAAATCATGTAGATGTTGGTGAGCGCCATTCTGAACATGGCTCCATGCATTGTGGGACAGTCACACAAAAATACATTTGAATTGGATGTCAAAGTGAACTGCGGCCACAGCATATATCATATCATTATTGATGCTTCGAAATATTTGCAAAATATATACTTTTGGTTTCATATATTATAAGCCCCCAAGATCATCCCATTACTATCCTCATTTACAAACCATTGGGTGCGGAATCCACCATTTTTAAAATGGCAGCCTGGTCTGTGTGGGTTAGTTCTGATATCCAAAATGTGTGTGTGATTAGTGTTAAGGGAAGGTTGATTTGTAGAATGAATGTAATGTACAATATATATAATGGGACTTTTCCAGTGTGAGCATCACCTAAAATGTTCATACAATGCCTTCAACTTACCAGTTGTGGGCCACGGTGGGCCCCAGAATAGGAATATTATATCAGACACTGAAGTGACCCCCAGGCTATGAATTATGTAGCAGCACTGGGCTCAGGCACCTAGATGCACTACTGTGTCAATGATGGAACTTAGTAGAGAAGGTTGCCCAGATAGTGGATACAGGTCTGAAACTGCCAACCAGTTTTTATATAATTGGTAACTATAGCAAAGAACTTCAAAAGGTTTTAAACATGTAGCTGCTCCAAATATGTATTTCATGTTTCGTGTGAACGTGGGCTATCATACTGCAAATTGTTTGGACCAGGAGGGTTAAAATGCCATAACATTACATATCAGAGGTCTCCCACCTCATGCATAACAAGTTATTTATTTATTTTTAAGGGTGAGCCCCTTAGGGGGGCTGGCGCTTTCTGTGTTCGAGTTGTCTGTCCATCCATCCGGATGTTCACATTATCGTCACTGCGATATCTACAGAATGCCTCCATATATTTTGCTCAAATTTGGCAATATGTTTTCCTTACCTGGCAGGATGAACTGATTAGAATTTGGTGACACCATGACCTCATTTGAGCAAATAGCAGCTGAATTACATGCTCGTTTCAGCAATATCTCCAGAATGCTCCAATGTATATTGCAAAAATTTGGCAGTATGCTTATCTAGCATACCAAGATGAACTGATTAGATTTCAGTGTCACCATAACCTAATTTGAACAAAAGGCAGCTTAATTATATGTTCGTTAGGGCTCATTACTGCAATATCTTCAGAATATTTCCATGTATCATGCTCAAATTTTATGGTATGATGATTATCTTGTTTGCCAGGATGATCTGATTCGATTTTGGTGTCACCATGACCTAATGTGAGCAAATGGGAGCCTAATTACATGCTCGTTAGGGCTCATTACCACGATGTCTCCAGAGTGCTTCCATGTATCTTGTTCACATTTTGCAGTATAATTATTTTACATGACAGTATGAAGTGATTATATTTTGGTGTCACCGTGACCTAATTTGAGCAAATGGCAGCTTAATTAGATGTTCATTAGGGCTCGTTACCATGATATCTCCATAATACGTCCATGTATTATGCTCTAAAGTTTGATAGGAATAGTGAAGGGTCTGCCCATGCTTATCTTACCTGGCAATATAAATTAATTAGATTTTGGTGTTGCCATGACCTAATTTGAGCAAATGGGGGACCCTTCAGTGACAGTCAACGCTTTGCATTGAAGGTATGTCTAGTTTTTATGTCTCCCGGTGGAAGCCGGGGGACATATTGGTGTAGTGCCCATTTCTTCCGCTTGTTGTTGTTGTTGTTGTTGTTGTTGTTGTTCAGGTTCTTCAACACTTGGTTTCCGTGCGATAAGTCTTGAAGGACTCGACAGAATTTGATGAAACTTGGTAGGATTATGTATCTAGGCAAGACCTAAGTTGGGATTGTATTTGGGTGACCTTGACCTAATTTTCAAGGTCACAGAGTCACTTATGTGAAATTGGTTTCCGTTCGATAAGTCATGAAGAACAAGATGGAATTTGATGAAACTTGGTAGGATTATGTATCTAGGCAAGATCTAGGTTGGGATTGTATTTGGGTGACCTTGAGCGAATTCTCAAGGTCACAGGGTCACTTATGTGAAATTGGTTTCCGTTCGATAAGTCATGAAGAACTTGATGGAATTTGATGAAACGTGGTAGGATTATGTATCTAGGCAAGACCTAGGTTGGGATTGTATTTCGATGACCTTGACCGAATTCTTAAGGTCACAGGGTCACTTATGTGAAATTGGTTTCCGTGCGATAAGTCATGAAGAACTTGATGGAATTTGATGACACGTGGTAGGATTATGTATCTAGGCAAGACCTAGGTTGGGATTGTATATGGATGACCTTGACTTAATTTTCAAGGTCACAGGGTCACTTATGTGAAATTGGTTTCCGTTCGATAAGTCATGAAAAACTTGATGGAATTTGATGAAACTTGGTAGGATTATGTATCATGGCAAGACCTAGGTTGGGACTGTATTTGGATGACCGTGAGCGAATTCTCAAGGTCACAGGGTCACTTATGTGAAATTGGTTTCCGTGCAATAAGTCTTGAAGAACATGATGGAATTTGATGAAACTTGGTAGGATTATGTATCTTGGCAAGACCTAGGTTGTGATTGTATTTGGATGACCTTGAGCAAATTCTCAAGGTCACAGGGTCACTTATGTGAAATTGGTTTCCGTTCAATAAGTCATGAAGAACTTGATGGAATTTGATGAAACTTGGTAGGATTATGTATCAAGGTAAGACCAAGGTTGGGATTGTATTTGGGTGACCTTGACCTAGTTTTCAATGTCAGGGTCATTTATGTGAAATTGGTTTCTCTGCAATAAGTCTTGAAGAACTTGATGAAAATTGCCTGAGTAATGTATCTAGGTGAGAGCTAAAATAGCATTGTAATTTTCAAGCAAACTTGGTCATTTGTTATTTGTTATCACCTGTAGCTTATTCAGAGACGTAAGTGTTCCACCGGGAGACATTTGATTTTCTGTTGGAAAATCAGTCTGTTCTAGTTTATTGTTTTATTTATTTACTTTTTTTTATATATACTGTAAGTAATATGCTTCAAAAGATTTTATAGTTGCAGCAAAAATTTATTTGATGTTTCTTGTGACCATGGGCTATGGTACTACAAATTGTTTGGTCCAGAAGAGTTAAAATGCCATAACGTTACATAACACAGGTTCTGTGTTCATCAAGTACGACTTCTCACATTTCTTTGGGTGGGTTAGTGGGTCTACCTACTGTTGAAATAATTGCCATCTTCCATTTTTTTGCTCGCAAGGAAATGCCCCATACTATTATATGATATGCCATGGTACTTTCTGTATACATGTGACAATTTTGCTGTGGAATTGTGTGAATAATATACATATGTATTGTTAATACATAGCATTTAGGTGTCAGCCTTATGGTTGGGTGTATTGATGCCATGTAACTGTACATGTGCAACCAAAGTTATTGACTGTAGTCTATAAATATCACATACAAACAGACAAGGTGTAATGGCAGCTTGACTGTATACCTGTGTACCTGTTTGACCCTCCCACTTTTGGCAATTAAAAAAAATCATATTCTGTGGCCAAAATTTGTAATATTACAGCCTGAAACTGTAAATTGTGTGGCCAAATTTTGTAGTCTGTACCTATTAAATGTGATGTTTTGCTGCCTCTGAAACAAATTATAACCATCTTGTCCATCATGCATTTTGCCTATACCCTTTTCAAATATGTTTCAGGTCTAATTTCTCCGGACATGCTGGATATTTTTACTGCTAAATTAGTTTTTACACCCCTAGGCTGCTTTATGTTACTGATATGTTTTTTGTGTGCTGAAAAAAATGTGGCCTTAACCCTAGTGCTGCAAGGCACGTGTTTATACAGTCCAAAATGCAGGTATAAAAAACAATTCAGCAGTACTAGGGTTAATAGAATTATGCATATTTTTTAAAAAATGAGAAATTATGTGCAGAAAGCAAAGTGGCAGTAAGCTGGAGGGACTAAGTTGTTAAGGGAGCTTACTTAGCAAGCAGGGGAAGGACTGGCATGGAGAGGCAATAGAGAAAGCACTCTGTATCAGGGATATTTTTATAATATTTGCCCCTTGATATTTGCTTCTTTCCGTGGCACGGGATTAGATTTTGAAAATGGGAAAGCTGGAGGGACAAAGTAGCTGGCCTTTGAAGTGAACCTGGTGAATAAAAATCTTGTAGTTAATAGAGTTCAAGCCCTATAATGCATATGTATGGCATGTGTATATTAAAAATACGTATTTCGGACAAATACCCCAGAAAAAAAGTATTGATTTTAGAAGTTGATGTGACCAAATGAAAAATGAGGAATAGGCTTTTACCAGGCAAGTCCTGTACATTTGCATACTTGAGGTGTATTTGAGGTGGAACATATTAGATTGAATTGGTTGTCAAGCGGCTCTGTGATACCTAGAAATAGTCCCCGCTTCCCTCTTTTGCGTCTATATGTCAGACATGCAGCATTGACCACTCAGGTGGACAAGGTTTCAAACATCAATGACATCAGCGTGTGTTTGCTTTATTATAAGAGATGAAAGCTTGAGTTTTGTATAGTTATTGTCAATAGCCAAAATTCCTTTCAATTCCTCTGCACTTCTTTAATTAAAGAGAAAACGAGGTCTCAAAATATCTTGAATTCCGATGGCTAATACTTAATGACAAATCAAGCAGGGTTGTTACCATGGTACTTGCTCATCCTAGGTTTCCCAAACACTGGGGCCAGATTTTGTCCCTCTATGCCACATCAGTGGTAGGAGACATAGAGGCAATAGGATTGGGGCAATTGGTTCCTTCATCTGTTTGTCTATCTGTCTATTCACGCAATTGTCTGTTCGTCTATTTCATTCATTTGGCCCAATATTTAATAAACTGTTTAACTTTCAGACAGGATTATGAAATTTCTACCATAGAGGTTTCCTATACAGGGCAGGTGCAGTGTAGCTTCATGTTGACCTTAACCTTTTTCAGGTCACATGGCCCCTAAATGTGACATATCCATATGGCCAGATGTCAGTGAACCATTAATGATAGTACTAGGCAATTTATACTATAATGCATCATATGATGGGCATGAGAAATGTTGTTTTATGTTGACCTTGACCTCTTTCAAAGGTCACAGAGCTGCTAAACCTGACTTTGAGGCAAATACAATATGTACGTGATCATACACGCATTGTATTAAAGGCATATGCAGTATCACTCGTGAATTGGCTGGAACTTTTTTGTGCAGTATGACTTGTTTCTTGACCATGACTTTTTTCCAAGGTCACTGGCACTGGAAGGTCACATAGTTGATAAATGTGACTTTGAAGCATATATATATATAATCTGTACTTTCACATACATGCATCATGTTAAAAGCATGTGCATCATTGTACATGCATTGACGAGACCTTTTTTGCTTGTTTGTTGACCTTGACCTTTCTTCAAGGTCACTGGCACCAGAAAGTCACACAGTTGCTAAATGTGACTTTGAAGCATACAAAATCTGTGCTTCATCATACATGCACCATATTAAAGATGCGCATCATTGCTCATGCATTGACCAGACCTTTTTCGTACAGCATGGCTTCTTTGTCAACTTTGACCCTTTTTCAATGTCATCAGTACCAGAAACCTTGCTACATCAGCCATAAACTTATGAAACATTGATAATGATATGAAGGGCATGTACAATGTGCCGTCATGTTACCCAGCTATAGTCATATGGTGCTTTCATGTTACAGACGTGTATGCAGCAAAGCTCCTTGTTGACCTCCACCATGTGACGTTCATACCATAGAATATCATATGAACAGGTATTTTCCCCTGAATTTTAAACTGATAGTGATACAGGTAGATACAATGTTGCAGTCATAACAAAATGTGGCCTGGTAAGGGACACAGATCCTTTGGATCATCATACTATTTTCAGAATTACAGCTGTTGGTCAACAAAGCTGGTAGGTGGTCACAGGTATAGTGTAATCTGCTCACACAAAAGGAAACTGTCATCATGTGGCAAATTGGTGAATATTAAACTCTCTAAAGAGCAGCATTCATTCTCATCAAGTTATGTTTGGTATATCTATCACAGAAAGGGGAACTTCAGTGGGTAAGTTTTAAACTCTGTGTGGCAACTGTCAACACAGACATTTTGTTTTCCTAAAATTCTTTCTTTCATTCTTTCTTTTGTTATGTAGAGTCAATATTTGTGCCAAGTTTTTCTCAGAAACAGTTGTACTTAGAAATGCCAAAACCAGTATGATGGTGTCCCTGAGGGTGGCATTGTGCACCTCTGTGGAGGAGTACTTGAAGATGAT
This sequence comes from Hermodice carunculata, assembly GCA_964020975.1. Lineage (NCBI taxonomy): Eukaryota > Metazoa > Annelida > Polychaeta > Eunicida > Amphinomidae > Hermodice > Hermodice carunculata. The sequence goes on from OZ026612.1 coordinate 57,563,613, forward strand.
GAAAATTATACAAATTAGGGACATGTTAGATCTTGGATATCTTCAAAACTATAATAGTTAGAGATGCCATTACAACTTCTATCTCTAAGTTATTAACTATTGCACATTTAATGAATTTTGAACAAGTTTGTAGTGTTTTGGATAGTGCTGATTAAGGGCATTTCAAATTTTATGTCTTGAATACCTTCAAAACTGTCCTACAAAGAAATTCAACTTCAACTTCCATTCTGAGATGTCATTCAGACGTCTGTCCATATGCTATTGCCTATCAGGCACCCATTGTATATTGAGTTTATTCTTATTTATGCTGATTATTTGTGGTTCAAATTTTACATTTTTTATGTCATCAAAGATGTTATAAATAGACATTTTTTTCCAAGTTGTATCAACATATGTATTCATCATTTCCCTTGTAATGAATATTGAACAAAAGTTGTAATATTTTAAAGTATGCTAAGCAGCAACATTTAAAATGTTAAGTTTGAAATGCTCTTAAAATGTTAGCTCTTTCAATGCCATTCATGTCTTAAGTCGAGGGACTTAAGTCAAACTAGTCTGAAAGGGTTAAATGCATGTTAGATAGAAATCATTCCATTCGTGCTTGTACCGACATATAGTTCTACTTAGACACACAGCCAAAGCAAAGCAAATATCTTCTAGTTGATGCTTCCTTTCGGTCACCAGCAGATGATTTTGAATGTAAACTGACTGAGAAAGTATAGAGTAGGTGTTCTGTAGTCCCTGGTTTGAAAGACCACCCGGTGCAGAGATGACCCTATGGGGTACTTTAGGTACCCTTCATATAGATAATGTACTCATCCGGACAGACTATCTCTTGAGAGACTGCAGTTTCGTGATCTTCATGGTCTCTCAAGACAAGTGTTACTGTAGTCAACATTTGTGGAGAAAAGTTAATAATAGAACTGTCATGATGTGTCAGGTTAAGGTGTGTTTTGCGAGATTTGTGGTTGACCAGCACATTCTTGGAGAAGTTCATCTGCTCACAGGTTTATATTGAATCAACACACATCACTGAACTATAAACATTATTTGAGGTGGAATGGACAGCTGTTTGTACATCCACATAGCTTAGCTTGGCATGTATGTTAACTGGAGACTTGAGTCATCAGGTGCAGGTAGCACACTCAGAGGGTTAAATGCCCAGACTGTGTGGTAAACAGCCGTTGATGGCAGACATGTATGTAAATCTGGACGATTCCATCACAAAATGGTCTTTGAATATTGTATGGAAAGATCGAAATCACAGAACAGCAATGGTGCAGACAGTAAAATAATTCAAAACTTTTGATAGGCCTCAGAGAGAAAGGGTCAAGGGCTGATTGTGCATGCAATGCCTCTACGGTGGGCACCTACTGAGGAACATGTTGCATGACATGGTGCATGCACCAGTTTGAAATCAATTGAAATGCACACTGAAGTGTGGGTTAATTTGTGGATCAGTGTGACGAGTATGATTACCTTTACAATTAGGAATTAATCTAATAAAGTCAGCAGCAAATTTGATATGGTTACTATAGCAACCAGCATCACTGGGAAAACCTGAGGAAATCTGAAAGAAACAGAATTAGGAGACTAAATTTACAATGCCAGACAGTCTGTATGCTTAAGTGCCACAGCCCACATCATTATAGAACATACAATACAAAAGAACGTAACCACCAATTCTAGTTCAGGTTTTGCAAGAACATTCATGAAAGGTTTTCTTGGAAAAGAAAATCATGTGAGGGTACATGCAACATTTTTTTATGCCTTGTTTTCTGGATAAGTCAATTGGTTAAGTCTGTGTTTGCAAAAGGTATAAGTGCAGCTAGGTCCTACAAAAAAAGTGATTAATTCCCTTGCAACCAAACTGTATACAGGTTATGCCTCTTTGTCTGATCAGCCCATTGCATGAAAGAGATAGCCAATGAGGTGCAAATATGATGGAAAAGAATACACTTTGGATATGATTGAGCCATGTTTGCCCACGGCATAAAATTGTGGCGAAACTGGATGGTATGCTGGGAAAAGTTGTTTCTGGATATATATACAGTGGTCCCCTTCTTATAAGGCCACTCCAAATGCAGCCAAAAAGTGGCTTTATAAGAGGGCTGACCTCTCTTTGGGGGGGGGGGGAGATATAATGGAAATATCATACTTTCTGCACAAGAATGCTCGCCTTTGCAAAACTAAAGCCACTGCCACAGAGGCAATGTTTGGTACAATTTGCCCTAAGAGCCTGTAATTCAGTCACTTGTTGATAAAAGTATAGCAGTGCTGTCCTGGCATGCGTGGTACAGGCAAAACTGTATATGGGAGGTATGGACGGTCAATCTGGAACACACCTGAGGATTGCTAGACCATTCCAAAGGTATCCAGTTCTCCCTGTTCCACAAAGGCAAACACACCAGTCTCTCTATTAAATGTCTACCAAAAAACAGTAAATGAAAATGTGCTTTTGGAATGTGTTCTTGAATCCAGGCTGAAATTTGTGCAACATCCAGAGAGCGAGGCTTGATGGGTGTGCCGTCTTGCCTTGTGTGCAAACAATCCATTCCTCTATTTTTGAAGGTCAATGTGATGTCAGGCATGCAGCAACACTCAAACAGCAGTCCACAGGCAAAACTGTTGCCCACCCATTTAGCCAGTCACAAGATTTCACCCTGAGGTATGATCGTAAAATCAGTGATTTAATAGCACAGTCTTCAAATGTGACCTTAACCATTGTATTGTGTGCCGGTCCTTGAGGACCACCTTGTGTCTGATACTATCATGGGGGCAGGAGGATCAAGGTTGAGATTGTCAGCTGTGGTGTTCTCACATCCAGGTATAGAAAATTTACAACAAGAAGAGCATTGCTTTGCCAGTACTTAGCATCAGTGGATACTCTTGCATCCATGAATATCTTTCCAGAAATTAGCAGACACATTGCAGCTTCAAGTCACATATTGGGATCCTTAAGATCCTACTTTCATGTTGACAGAAAACAGTGTTGACATGGTACCTTAGACTTATCATTCTCTAAGTGCTGATGATCAATCAAGGTGGAATCAGAGCACATGAGAATGCATGTACAGCAGCCAATGTTGTCTTCTTGTATCACATCTGTCTTGCAGTTTCTAGCAATTTGTGACGCTAAGATAAACTCCAGTGTTTTCTTGTTCACTTGACTGTCTGTTTCCACTGTGATAAACCTTGAAAAGAAAAGGCTAAATATCATTTTGAGTACATAATGGATTAGGTGTTGAAGATATAGATGCTGAATTGCTGCTGAGGTTAAATTCAGTTTTGTAGGTACCCAAAGCATTAAAATGATTAATTATGGGTAGTGTGGTATGGTTATTTCAGAAATGTAAAGGGATGGACAAGTTCATTAACTCATTTGGACCTCAGTATTGCAGACTGTGGACAGTGGTTTTTGTGTTGCATGGCAAGTCATTCTGCAAGCTTGACATCAGTGGCAGTTACATCCTGACTTGCTGAGCAACTAAGAATACACAGACTTTCAACTAAGCATTGGACAAATGCTCCTTTGAAAATGCAATCCTGGTGTTAAATGAAGGTAACTGTATACACTGTATATGTGTCCGAAAAACCAAGTACTGGCAAGAAATGAGTGAATCCTCTGTCTATTTACTTAGAGAGTTAAGTGAACTCTTGCCTCGCTGGCTCACACAACTCTCAGTGGCTGGCATTCATGAAAGCAATCCAGGGTCTGCCTCATTTGCTGCTGCTGTGCAATGGAAATGTGTATTCAGACATGTTAACTCTTTTCATACCTGAGACTAAATTTCCGGGCTATGTTTGCTGGATCAGATGTGTACCGGATATTGAATTTTTTCATATTAAGAGCTTCCATTTTAGCACCAACATACCCACTCAAAAGTGAGGGTGTGTGGGTGACCTGACAATTAGATAACAATTAACTCTTGTACCTGCGACTATATGGCAGCTGGAGCATGATTTTGACAGAGCAAAAGTGACTTACCTGGGCTTTTATCAGAAGGGTACAGAAAGAGTTACACAGTGCATCCATTAAACAAGAAATTATGAGAGAACAAAAGTAGACAGACAGATCTGGTGTGGCAGAAGTGCCCTTCTAGTCATCATGAATTCTCATTTTAGTGAATATTATGCAAGACCTTTTTTACAGGTGTCTACGTAACTTTCAACAAACACCAACCAATTAGTTGATGGGGCACTTGGTCATGCAAGATGGTGGTTATGGCAACCAAACTGAAGTGGCAACAGACCACAGGCACACACACACTTACACGATTACATATGTTGGCTTCATTTTGCTGGCTTCGTGCACACACTTACTTTTCTCTAAATGTACATCCTCTGTGCAAAAGTAGGGACTTGAGAGAAGTCCTGCTGCAGTAAAACTGTCTGGGTGCAGTTTGACGGGAATTTTGAGAGTTGACAGTAATGGAAAAGTACTCCTGTGAGAATCTAGGGCTCATTATGTTATGTCAGAAACTTCAATATAACACAGGTATTATGTAAGTTGTTGCAACATTATTGCATTGCAGTGGTAGTCCATTATCCAAGTACAGGTCAGTTTTGACAAAAGGGAATGTACAAAAAGCTTAAAATGCTGGGGTACCATTTTGTAGGATATAGAAGTAACATTTTTAGAAAACAGAAAAAAAGTGAAAGGAGATTAAAAAAAAAAAGCAAACTGACAAATCTAAAAAAAAAAAGTCTTAGAAGAAGCTGTCCTTTTAATACCAACTTAAGTACTTCTAATGTGAAACCTGATAAAAGCAAATACACTCTGTAGTGGCCCTGATTGGCTCATGCTGAGAACATACCAACAGGATTGAATTCTTTCCCCCGTAAGACTTGCCTGTAAAGCAGACCCAAGTTCTGTATTATGTCTGCTTAGCTTGTGTAGCAGAGATAACATGGAACTTGGTCAGCTTTGAAGGCAACCCTGAAACTGACTGGTGTTCGAATGTCATTCTTATACTTCAAGTAAGAAACAAGGAATCTAATTGGTTAATAGCCATTGGACATTAGATGTGTCTCCGCGAGCTCTCTTGGTAACAGTCAACATCTTGTCTGATTGCGGCTCACTGAGACAGAGGCTGACATGACGTCATGTTTTCACACACTTAATTAGCCACATGCAACTGTTTGGCAACACACAATACAAGGACACATGCATTACGTGGAGTGCGTAGTCCTATGTACTTGTAGAAGGCTCACCGAATACGCTAAGTTAGTCCTAATTTCACTGTATGAGGGTGGAAGGAAGATATTGAAACAAGACAATTAAGCTGAAGTGGTCTATGTGGAAACCTCTGAATTTTGTCTGTGACTTTCAGTGTTAGAAAATAAATGTTCATGACTAATTTCAGCAGCGCTGAAAAGCAATTTGAAGGCGAATTGTATATGAGACCTACCAAGATAAAATGGCTGAGGTGAACAGCTTTCCTTGACATTGGTTAGTGCCCAATCCATGCCAAAGAAAGTTGTTAGGGGTTCAAAATAACGAGGATCTCATTAGAGCTGGTCAAAACATAGCACATTGCTCTCAAAATTTAATTTTAACACTTTTTGACCACAAAATAAATGTCCATCAGCATAGACTTGTGTCCTTTTAGGTTTCTTGTGGCAAGTGCCATGCAAAACCAAAATGTTAAGCTGAACCCTGCTATTGATTCAGTCCTAAATCAAGGGTAAAGTGTTAACCAGCATCACATCTCAATATCCTGATCAAAATGACGAGTGTTGTAATCAAAATTGGTCTGGGTGGCACTGCAATGTTTCATATTTATTATGGCAGCATTTTCTACTTTGATTTGGCAAACTGATAGGATGCAAAATCACAGTACCAAACCAAATTCTTGATGCACAGAGCAAGTCTGAAAGGAAATGTGTTCCAAACTTGGACTGGACATTGAATTTGGGCATATGATCCAAAACCCAGGCCAAACCTTGCTTGAGCAGAGGAACATGTGGTCCCCAAACCACACTGGACATTGAACAAGATATCTGTACAGGACTTGATCACAGGGCAAGCCCTCTTGTTCAGGAAAAATATATTTTGAGGCAGGACAAGTGAACATTTTGAGCTTAAGAGATTAAACCCACTACCTGTCTGGATTTTAGGCAAAAAGTACTGTGGGATAAGTGACAAAAATTCAAAGTATTAAGCTCTGTTGTAAAAGTCCAGGTTGCTTTGTGTAAACCAGTCTTTGGAATTAACAGGCAGGTCCAGCTGGCTACCGCCCATGTAAGCGTGAGTACTACAACTGCATGAAGACTTGCTTTTTGTGTTGGACATTGCTGTCTGACGAACAGTTGTGTCCTGTACGTGCATAACTTTTACCTGTTGCAGCACTAGTGCTGTTCAGGTCACAGCTGTTGTGTTGTATGCTCATTTCACTTTTAATGTACAGCACAGTTGAGAATTCAATAACCCTCTGTGTGCTGTGAAATTTATTCATGGCTTACTAATTCTTTTTTTTTTTTTTTTTTTTAGCTCAGCTGACTTGCTAGTCATCCTGAGCTTTTAGGAGGATCAGTCCTCAGTCACCCGTTCGTTCAAAATTACATTTTGGACTTGCTTCTCCAAAACTTTCCACCAGATTCACTTCAAACATGGTGGCAATTTACCTTTGGTGAGTCTCTACCAAGTTTGGGCAAATGGTCATGCTGCAGTGATTTAGAGATTTTTTTATGAATTTTATGGGTTTTTTGTGCAAATCTTAAAAAATCTATCCGAAACTGCTCACCCTATTGCTTTGACACAGGAAACCTCCTTACCTAGGGAATCCTAGTTCTTGATTTGTACACCAGGTGGTGCTGTAATTTTTTTCTATTTTTTCATAATGTTTCCTGTGTTTGTGCCATTTTAGACTTCTTTTCCAAAACCGTCACTCAGATTAAGCTGAAACTTGATGGATATGTTTCTTGTGAAAAGGTCAAAATTATTCACTATGTGTCACTGCATTGGATTCCTGCTCTTTACAATTTTTTCAATTTGGGTACTTATCAGTAAATGCACTTTTCAGTAAATGCACCTTTTCTATTGATTACTATGCAAGTCAATGAGCATTCTAGTGCTCAATGTCATGTATTTGCTACACCAAGTAGCATAGCAACATTCTTTTAAAAGCTCTCTTTAATATACTTCAATTTCTCATGTTCCAGTAAAATTTATATTTTTAATGAATTTAATAGGTAAGTCTTAGAAATACTTCGAAATGTCATATGCACTCAGCCAAAGCTCGACATAGGTCTGTTCAGTTGCAATTTTGATTTTGTAAACAAGCTTAGGTCAGATGAGCACGGGCTGTTCACACAGTCTAGTTCTCATGACAAGTTTTCTGATTTTCTTTGCCCCCTGTTCTAAATCGCTCATCTACCCATTCAAATCCTACTTATGAAAGTAAAAGTTTTGGTTACCACTCGGGCAAGTGTTTTGGAAATTTTACTCACCCAGATTATATTTGTTTTGTCCTGGGCTAGCTGACATGCAAATTAGTGAGTTTTTTGGGTTCAGCTGTATTGGGTATTCATCTGGTAAGTGATATTTTTCCCATGGGTAAACATGAGATGTTTTTTGTTTTTTTTTGAGTGCTGAAGCTTAAAAAGGTATCTGTGGTGTTCCAATGAAGCTGATAGCTGGGACTTTCTGGGAAATTCTTTTTCCAATATAGCTGCCACAGATGTATTCTTGTGTTGCAGAAGAAAGAGGAGGAGTGGGCAGTGATGACTGCCCGGCTACAAAACTGAGTCATTTCATCTGGGTATCTATCACACAAACTTGCCACTTATTGTCTATCACTTATTCCAGGAAACTGCATGTCTACTGAGCCTGAAGATTTGTTCTGAGGAACAAATTAGTTTCATTTGAGTATGTGGCCATCAATATCTGTTCTACAGTGTAAGCACAGTATCCTATTTATGGCTCCATTATCAGACAGTACGGAACCTCATCATACTGAGCTGGATACAAAAAGGTTCTCCAGTGCATGGGATGATTACCTACATTCAGCGTGCATTTGTTCTAACTCTTGATGATCTACTGAGGCTATTTATGTGGCAGTGCAGCAAAATTAGTTGATGTACACTGGGCAGATACCAACATGTACAAATTTACAAATGGCAAAATTTCTGCTTATGGTCCATACAAATAATTTATCATCACAGTTGCAAAGGATAGACATAGTGTGTTGGGACACGGTAAAAAGAAGTGGATAGTTTTGTCTTCTTTTTATACAAATTTTGGTACATATGCGACTGTCCCTCCTCCTTCCCAACCCTACCCCCCCCCCAAAAAAAAAAAAAATACTAAGAAAGAAGGAGAGGCATACTTGATCCAAGAAAAAATGATTGCATGTGGACTAGCAACAAAATGCACTGTGACTGTGTTCATGCTATGTCCAGGAAGGGACTACAACTGCGTGTATCGTGGTGTACACATATTTGGGAAGTGGTTTCACCCACCTGCTTTATACTTTACACCAAGTGGACAGTACAGATGTCCTTTACACATTAATTTTATTCTTAGCTGGGAAACAAAACTACAGATTTATGTGTAATTGAAATACTCCATGAAGCAGATGCTGTTTACAGCCTTAAGGGACCGATTGTGATACTATATTTACGAATTACAATCCTGTATTCCAGTGCCAGCTTCATGTTGTATTCATTGCCAATTCAATCCAGTGAAATATTCTTAATGCTTGTTGCTTAATAGCAGTAATTGAAGCAAAGTGGAGATGCGTGGCAAGAGGAGCTATTTAGCCAATTATAATTTGGAAAGCTGACATAAGCAGGCTGCTGTTGGATGAAAGCTGGCGGGTGGGACGGGGACAACAGAAAGCCATTAACCTTAAATGCAACCTTGTAATATCAGTTTATCCTGGCAACCATCAGCTGAAATGGTGCAATGTTTGTGTCCTCCAAGATGACTTTTTTTTTATCTCCTGTCTCCTGTATTTTGATGGGATTCAAAGGAAAGCATTCATCAGGAGAGATGCTCTGCTGTCATGAGGAAAAGATCTTTGACATTTTAACAAAGGTTGAAAAAAAATATATAGCAAAGCTGTAGTCATATTAACCAGTATAGATTTGTCTTGTGCTATTTTCAGGGTAAAGCAAGTTCAATGATATGCAGAGAAAATAGATTAATTTGACAAATTCAAATTTGACAGCTGTACTAGTGAATAGAAATGTGTGCATTTTTTATTTCATTTTTCTTTCTTTTTTTTTTTTTGATTGCACATGTCACAAGGGGAAATAGCCTTATGTATATATGAACTACGTAATTGACTCTTGTATGTGCATATTTGTCTTGCTCATGATGGTTTCAGTGTCTGATATCATTCAAAGGGGCTGGAATTTTTTACTGTGCAGGCAGTTAATCATGTTAGTTTTTGTGAAAAATGGATGGGACCAGTATGGCATTAACCACAGCTGTTTATACTTTCTTGATATGTCTATAGTATTTGGGGGGTGGGGGGTCTTTCTTAAATAATCACCTGGCAACATATTGAACAATTTTTCTTTTCTGCACCATGTGTCATTTCTGGATCCATGTTTTTGCCTCATACTACAGCTGTTGAGTTCCAAGAGGTGTAAGTACGGGTGATGGTGATGGATTAGTATTTGGTTGGCTATGGCTAGCATATGAAGAAGCAAGGTGTGCATCAGTCTAGCAGAAATCCACAAATTAGAAGTTCAAGCATGCCTTCACAAAGAGTACAAGAAAATATTCTCTCTGTCTCTGGATAAACAGCATGACTGATAAAAACCTATGCCATTTTCATATAAAAACAGTCCATTTTTTCTACACTTTAGCAGTTGTTTTTTTTCCCAGCTGCTATCAGCTGAAGACACAGGGTAAATCCATGTATGACCTCATTATAGTTCTGATACCACATTCTGCCAGGTCACCAGGATTGAAAACCTGTCAAAGATTAACTTTTTTCTTGTTCAAGGAAGACCGAGTCAACAGCTTTTGATTTATGGGGATTGGGCACTGCTGAGTCGTATGCTCTAAGGAAAGTAGATGTTTTGTGCTGGAAAGGGTTAACTCTAGTTGTTGGTGGTGGTGGTGGTGGTATTTACCTTGCCAGCAAACGCAAAAATTTTTTGAGTGCAGACTAGATGTGTTGCTGTTTCAATGACAGTTCTGTCAACAAGGTACACTGTATTCAGGTTTGATGTCAGATATGTCCAAAATTTCACAAGAACCACATTTTTATTTGAAACACGAGTGTCTGGACAGCAATTTTGAATGTTGGGCAGCACCATTAGTGCCAACAGATACTCTAAAGCCTTGCAGTCAAAGGAGTATAGAGGTTGATTGTGTCAGGAATGCATACACCTGTCATATCTGGTCCAGAAGTGACGTCACTCTGCCCAGATGGACGTGACCTCAAGGCTGACTCTGCAACTTTCCCGAATGACAGGCCCTTCCTGCTCTTTTGCCAAATGTTCGCAACACAGCCACTCTTGTGATATCTGCAACAACAGATCTTTCGTACTTGTGTAAATTTAGTTTCAAAAAGAATAAACAATGAAGGTGGTATTGATGAAAGGTGTTAGTGATGCAAAACAAGCCAGATGACTGTCAAGCAAATACTTGTGTGACATGGTATAGTGAAGCTTTTTTTAAGAGCAGGCTTCTTTTTCATCGAGAGCAAGTGTACAAATGTCACTTGCTAATATCCTACGCAACTGTTGTCCCACATTTCCGTTGAAAGAAATGTTCTTTTATGTGTTAGAGAAGGTACCTAGCCACACAGTTGATACAGGTGTTAAGACCCCCCAGTCTAGTCCTGTCTGCTGAAGCCAGCTTTTAAGCCAGTAGGTGTAGGTGCAAAAACAACCAAGGATCAAGAAAGCTTTGTGAGCTCTGACCTCTTGCGCTAATAAGACTGTCTTCTAGAGGATCTGTCTCTCTCTGATATCACAGCAGACAGCTTGGTTTTATGTGGGCTAGCAGTAAAGCTACAAAGGCTTTTAATCCTATTACAGTCTACCAGTGGAGTTCTTTGGAGACAGAACCAGAACTCAGTAAATGTATTTATGTCTCACACTCACAGCAGGCAATACTAAAAGTACTTGTAGCAAATTTGCATCCAAGAGATGAGTGGATTGTGCAGAAGAAGCATTGCAGAGACTGTGTGCTGTCTGGCATGTAGCACCCATATTAACCCTTTCCCCCTTGAATTAAGACTGAGTCAACAGCTTTCCTTGGCATGGGTGGGGCACTTAGTGCCCAACCCATGCCAAAAAAGCTGTTGACCTGGGGCATGTGATCTTGATAAGTCCCATATACATTTCTCAGTCAAATTGTTTTTCATAACTGTTGAAATTAGTTGAAAACACTGAAGCAGACGACATTTGACCACCAGCCGGTTTTTGTTGGTTTGAGGGGGAAAGGGTTAAGAGAGTAAAAGATTTGTGAACTAATGACATTGAACTGGTAATCGGTCCATGTTCTGCATAATTTATTCCAGTGTACAGCAGCACCAAGGTCAGGCCTGGATGACACCCCAAACTGAAAGGTGCCAGGGGTATTACTTTACCCTAAGTGTGGCACCTGATAATGTCCAGCCATTAAAGCAACTTGGCATTCAAGTATATTATCATTGAGCATTAGGTTTCTTATTGTTGCTGAATTTCACTGAATTATATTAGCAGATTGAACCCACTAACAGAAAATCAATTTCTGCTCATCCCTAACCTGGCACAGCAGGGACCAAGACCTAGGACATTGACCTGCCAGACAGAACTGCCAATTGGCAAACTGCAAATTAACTCTTTCAATGCCAAATATTGGACGGAGTCAATAGCGGTTGACCTGGGATATTCTCTTTGGAACTGTAGGCATACTGGTACTTGAATGAAAGGTCATTTTATGAGGAATATGAATCTGGGATCCTTGTGATAATTCAGACTACTTTGACTCAAGTAGATTGACTTAAGATGTAATTAGCACTGAAAGAGTTAACTCTTGCTGTCCCAGCTTTGTACAGCTTCATATGTATACCCATTTGACCTTTCCCAGGTGTCACACATGGTGCAAAGAAGAGTCTGAGAGGCAACTTTCATCTTGTGTGCTTGTGTGCTTAGATGCGGAAATATTCTGTGTGGGGTGGGCAATGGTAAATTTTTCCCCTTCGTAGACATGTCACAGGATACAAAACACAGTTTGTTGGAATGATGTGCAGGGAATTGCTTCATTTTCATATTTAAGCAGCAAATTCAACAGAGCTCCTTCCTGCCTTTGGCTCCAGGTTTTCCAAACTTTCCCAGTCAACCTTCAAAATATTTTTGCTTTCCCGTTAAAATCCATGCAGCTGGCAAAAAAAATAAAATAAAATAAAATATATATATATATATATATATATATATATATATATATATATATATATATATATATATATATATATATATATATATATATATATATATTAAATAGATAAATTAAAAAAATTAAAATAAATAAATGAATGAATGAATTAATGAAACTGTATGTTACATTTAATTGGACACCATCAGATGTACCAGTAAATATTCATTGACAAGACCAGCAACATGTGCAGTGAAAAATGACAACACAATGGGAAAACTAGAAAAGAAGATTTGCTTCAAAGCAAAAAGTTGAAATATTAAATGCTACAACTTTTGTCCTTTGGTGCTTCACATTACATGAAGTTTATGGCTGGATACAAATTTCAAAGTCCAAATGACCTTGACCTTTGACCTATACAGGTCCAATGTAAATTGCAAAAATGTAAAGTGTTACAATACCCACAATTTAAACCCAACATGAACCAAATTAGATGTAAATTGACCAAGTTATGGCATGATGAAACTTTCAAAGGGCCAAATGACTTTGACCTTTGCCTTTTTGAGGTTACATGTTCTTACAAAAATGTGCAGTGTTGCAATACCTACAATTTGAGTCCAACATGATTAGAATTGGATGGAAATTGGCCGAGTTATGGGTGGATGAGACTTTCAAAGGTCCAAATGACATTGACCTTTGACCTTTAGAGGTCACATGTAGTTTCAAAATTGTGCAGTGTTACAATAGCTACAATTTTAGCCCAACATGATCAAAATTGGATAAAAATTGACTAAGTTATGGCTAGAAGAAAGTCACCATTGAAAGTAGCCTTTGACCTTGAAAGGACCTCTACCTGAAGTGAACCTTGAACTTTAAAATGACATTTTGTCCTAAAATTGAGCTCTGACCTTGACATGACTTTTGACCTTGACCTGACCTTGACGTTTGAGATGACCTTTGCCTTGCTATGATCGAACTCCTATTCACTCGGAACCTCATCTACTATAGTATGTAAGATATTGAAGATTGAAAACTTAAATTAGCCTTCATGTGCATAATTTTGAAAAGCATGACCTCTTGTGATAAGAAGGTGAGATTTCATCTATAGAAGTATAATTGTGCCAAGTTTGGAGTTTCTACATATAATACTTTTCATATGAAATGTCGGACAAATTTGCCTGTAAAGAAAGAAAGAAATAAAGAATTCCTAGAAAAACAATATGTCTGTGTTGGCACACAGATATAACAAACCAGAAGGAGATAAGCAGTCAGGAGACTGGCAGAGTGCCTGGGGGGAGCATGAGGAATGCTCCACCCAGGAGTGAAGAATCCCAATATTTTTATATTGCCATATACATGTATGTATAGGCCATGCATAAAATAGTTATCAAAATTTGTCCTACCCCCTTCATCATTCATGCAGATCTGACCTAAAAATGTAATTCTGTTAGCCAATCATGAAGAAACCATTGGACTGCCAAAGGGAGATTTTTCAACATTATAAATGATCTGAACTCTTCATGTGTATTTGAATTTGGTTGTGCTGACCAATCAGAAAAGACCATTAGGCTATTAACAATAAAGCTTCATAGCATCACAATACTATCTGCATGTGCTTGTACTCTTATAAATCCTGGCTCTGCTAAGGGTAAGACCATAAGGAAGGGCAATTGCTAACATGAAAGTAAAATGCACCCCCTGTTGGCATGGCCATATACCTGATGCCTACATGTATTTCTTATTAACCTGACCATGGCACCAAAGTGCAGGTGCTCTGAGTGTTCAGGCCTCTCACCTTTCCTGAACGCAGTCTTACAATTTACTCTCTGTGTTTCCACTTACAGCAAACAATTGGCTTTTGTCAGTTTGAATAGAGATAAGACGGAAAGAGTGGGCTTTGTGACCTTACTGCAGGGCACTCTATGTTAAATTGGCATGAACAGAAACAGTCTGAAGATACACTGGTTGGAATGTCATAAGGTGAAACCACCTCCTCCTCCTCCTCCTCCTCCTCCTCCTCCTCCTCCTCCTCCTCCTCCTCCTCCTCCTCCTCCTCCTCGGTCTGTATCCACCATTGTTAGGGGCTGTACATGCGCAAGTCACCAAGTGGGAGTAGAGGAGAACCGAGTTCTCAACGTCGCCTGTGCAACATAAGTTCTTTGTTCTACTGCAAAATAACTCTCACATAAGCTTGCGTTCATGAAATGAACGTTTAAGTAATGAAAGCTAACACTGTCTCAAACCGCAAAAATGAGACACTCTCTTTTGAACCAAACTAAGGCCACTGACAATATAGCAGCCTAAAGAGATAAACTGATGTATTAGGTCAAGGCCGGAGGTCAGCTGCCTGTAAAGATGATGCTGCAGTGGCCCCGGACTGTGAAGAGCACAGTCAGAAAAGATTCAGGTGGTATTAATCTTTGGAGAGACACATCCTAAGAGATTAAGTACCCATTAGTGTTCTAGAGTGAGTATTATTAATAAATATGAAAATTAAGTTAAATTTTCCATATTTGGTAACTGGGAATTATCAAGCAGAATATTATAACCTTTTATTGCCCATGTCTGAAGTGGCCACTGTAATTCCTGTATTGTTATGCTGGTCACTTTGCCACTTATAATGGCATCAATTCTTGTGAATTTATGAGTAGATCTTTTAGCTCAGCTGAGTTGTCTGTCAGCTGAGCTTATACGTTGGTCCTTCTTCCTTCCGTCCAAGCATGAAATGACAAAGTGTAGTCCTCAAAGTGTTTAGAGTGGTAAGAGGGAAAGTACCTAGGGTAAAGTATACTTAACCCACCTAGAGAATTTTCTCTGGTCCGTCTTTAGTCAGAAAACCATGACCATACTCACTTTTTGCTGGATTTCTTTCATTTACAATCATCATCCAGTATTGTGGAAGATGTGGCTTCCAGCTAATACTTTAGTACACTTTACCTCATAACACCTCTAGTCAAGTTTATGGTGCTAAAAATGTATTACTAGTTACCTGTTTATACCAGTGTTAGTATGGTGGAATAGTGCATGAAGCTTTTAAGTTTCAAAGGAGATGTCTGTCTGTCGTCCATCATCCGTTGTCCATACACAATTCACATTTTCGACTTCTCCAAAACTGCATGCCAGATTCGCTTTAAACTTGGTGGGAATGTACCCTTGGTAGGCCTCAACCAAGGGTGTTCAATTGGTCATGCCCCAGTGATTTGTGTATTATTTTATGAATTTCTTTGTTCCTTTTTGGTGCAAATCTTAAAAAATCATCTTCTTTGTAACCGCTCACCCAATAGGAGATATGCATATTAATTTCCCGCTACAACTGCATACCTGATTGCCTAGTCACGCTTGACGGGATATGGCAAGATACAGGTCAGTGCCTGTTGGGACAAGCGGGATATTCCAAAAATTTTGAAATAAAGAATATTTATTTAAGGCAAATGGAAATTTTCTTTATATATGGCTCGTGAAGTACTAGATGAATACCAGTGAAGCATTTGTGAACATAAATTTTTCAATAAACTCATATTTTGTGAGAAATGAACATATGGCCCTGTCTGTGACAGGGATGTGACCTGCACGTCCCTCGTGATCGCCTGGCGTCAAACCTGTGCTTTGTGGCAGGAAATTAATATGCATACGGCATATTGCTTTGACATCACACAGGAACACTTCTAGGGACTCCTAGTTCCTAATTTGTTCACCAGGTGGTGTTGCAAATTTTGTGTAATTTTTTTTTTTTTGTTGTGTGTGTTTTTGCTATTTTCAACTTCTCCAGAACGGTCACTCAGATTAAGGTGAAACTTGGTGCATGTGTTCCTTGTGGAAGAGTCAGTCAAAGTTGTACACTAGGTGGCATTGCTTCGGATTTCTGATTTTTAACAATTTTTTTCAATTCGGGTACTTATCGATAAATGCACCTTTCCTATTGATTACTATGCAAGTCCTTGGGCATTCTGATGCCAATTCACATTTTGGACTTCTCTGAAGAAACTGTGAATCATATTGTCTTCAAGCTTTATGGCAATGTACCTTGGGTGAGTCTCTACAAGTTGTTCAAGTACTTATGCTCCAATGATTTTTGGATTTTCTAAAATCTTGAAAATCTTCAAAAAAAAAAAGTTTTAATAGGAAAGTTTAACATGGGAATATGTCATAGTTATAACATAAATAAGTTTTGCCAGATTTGTGTCCAACTTGGTAGGGATGTACCTTTTATATGTAATTGTGTACCTATTTTGTGCAAGTGGTCATGCGCCAGTGATTTTTGGACCTTGACCTCATTCCCATGGTCACAGGACAATTGACATGAAATTTACTGTTCACCTGATAACTTCAGATCCGTTTTGAGTTAGGACCTTGATGTCGCACATATTAATGTTTCTCTACAAAGGCATGCTTAGACAACATGGGTGACCTTGACCTCATTTCTGGGATTACATTGCCACACACATGGATTTTACTCTTCACTATAACTTGAGAACTACTTGAACTGGGACCTTGATGTTGCACATGTTAGGGTTCTTCCATAAAGGTCAGACTTTCTCCGTACATGGGTGCGTGACCTTGATCCTATCCCAAGTTCACAGAGCCACAAGTGTGATGAATCTCAAGGGCAGCTGAGCATGGGCTGTTCCCACAGCCATCTTGTTTTGGTGTATGTGTCCCATATTGATATAACAAAAATTTAATTGAACCATATGTAAAATAGATCTACAAAGTATCAGGTGCGATTGGTACAGAATTGGGGGTGGGAGAAATGACTACAAACAACACATAAATGTAAGAACAGTCAGTATTGACAGGACCAGCTAGCTAACAATCCAACTTGGGCAATTTTGTCATTGGATGCAGAGAAATTTGCCAAGCTTATGACATGACAATGTGGAAGCCACCAAGTGTGTGGACCATAAATGGTAGATCAGCCGTGGCTGTAGCAGAGAGTAATCATACCAGGGGACAGTCTTTCTGCAATACTGGCAGACTTCTTGATCTCATTTTTCCCCAGGGTAGGAAGATCAAATTGTAGAGTGGCCAAGTTTCCCCAGCAGGACGTGAATAAATCTGTGGGTATAAGTATTTCATAGGAGAAAAATGTTGGTTGAGGGCAGTGTGTGCACTGGTGGTGGAGTGGTTATTGATATTTTATACATGACTTTAGGTGTCAGCCATCATGGAACATCAATGCATGTTGCATGTCTGCTGTCTCTGTTGCTGAGGAATGGTGCCACGATTGCATGTAGTATGAGAGAGATGGTGGCATCTTTGGAGTGGCTTCTCTATCTCAAGGTTAAGTGACACTTATTAAGAAGCTTTGTTCTATCCGTGAAAACAGTCCTCTGGATGAAACGGGAGAACAAAGTGTGGGAAATGCAAGTGGTGGTTAGCACACAAAAATCTCCTCCTGTAGCACTGTGCTCAACTGGAATGAGCTCTCATCATTTACTAGTATTTCTAATTCATTTAGTGGAAGACCCCAGCTCCGTGCCTGGAGGCCCAATCAGACAAACAGGAAAGTAATAATGAGAACAAGAAAGTTAAGTGTTGGTAATTAAGATACCCACCTAAGATTACAAATGCGCTCTCCTTGAATTGAAACCTTAGGTAACACACTTAATAGCTCATATTTCTGAAATTTAATGACATGTTCATCAAAGAGCATCTGAGATTCTGTTCCCATGTGCACAGCTTAGTACGGAAGGCTTATGCGTCACACGCTCTTTATTTCTGGGAACTTGTGACCCTCAGCTGAGATGGCGAAGAAGAGTCTGTTACTTGTGGGTCAGTGACAGGATTGCTTCATATGGGGAGGCAGCATTTATGCCATTTTCGCAGTGAAATGTTCCTTGCATCCTAATTGATATGTTGGTCCAAGATGGTGAACGGCACTCATAACATGGAGTATCTTCTCTGTGTCATGATTATGGATACTGTTCATAAATCTGGTCTACTTCATGACCACGGATACTGCTTTTTGTCTGCTTTATATATTCATGGACACTGCTCATGATGTGCTGTATTCCCTGATCATGGATACTGTTAATAATCTACTTTATTTCATAAATGGACACCACTCATAATCTGCACAAGTTCATGATCATGAATACTGTCCGTCATTGGTTTTATTCCATTATCATTAAAATCGTTGAAAATCCACCACATCTCATAATTGTGGATGTGACTCATAATGATAATGTATACTACTCATAATGATAATGTATACTACTCATAATGATAATGTATACTACTCATAATCTGTTTGTCTGTTTATGTAAATACTTCAGACATAAACACTTACTGGACAGAAAACATGCAAAAAAGCATATGAAAATTGCTGACTAGCTGAATACATCGTAGTTCTAAAAACAGCTTACAATTTTCTCCATTTCCTGGGTGGAGTGCAGATTGCAGAAAGCCAGGTCTGTTTATCAGATATTTAACCATGCATATCCATCTGAAGTATGACAGACTTATCCATTTGAGGACATGGATGACAGATACATGTATATTGTGTTCAGCAAATATGAACTTGCATGCCTCTATGCTTCAGTGTACTCATCTCTGCTTTCCAGGTTTAAAAAAAAAAGCTTATTTTCAATGCTCATGTGAGCATTTGTTGAACCAGGGTATTCATTGCAGTTGAACTCCAACTTGCAGCCAATAATTCAAAAAGAGAAACCTGCTCCACAGGATTAATCACTTAACTCTTTCAGGGCCAAGTTTTGAATTGCATCAACAGCTTTCCTTGGCATGCTTTGGGCACAGTGCACCCAAAAGCGTGCCAAGGATAGCTGTTGATCCAGACCATTATATTGTCTGGAACTGCAGGCATGCTGGGACTTGAATGAAAAGTCTTTTCACCAGAAATATGAATCTGGCATCCATGAGTAGTTTGACTTAAGTCTCAATTGGCATTGAAAGGAGTTAACCTATGCAGGTTACAGTGCATGCTGAATACAATGGTTGTGTTGCCAGGGCTTCCACATAGTAATTGTGGAAGATGACATAATGTAGGAATGGAGTTTAAATGAAAAAAACAAAAAAACAAAAAACTGTTAACCATGTGCTGTACATTGAAGGTATTCAGCCCATAATTGGCCAAGATGGTGTTCTTTGACACCCAGGGTTCAGCTAGTCAGGAAGATTTCACAGGACACAGCAAAGCAACAAAATATGTCATTGACATTGGGGCAACAGTGTTGTAGAGCCTTCTAATATTGGCCTCATAACAGTGCAAAGGTGACCATCAGATGATATAAATATTTCAAAATAGAGTTGATCCACTTTGGGTGCCTAGACCCCACTCTGTGCAGAAGTGGAATGGCTAATGTATGAAATGTACATGTGTATTCATGATATTTGGGACTTAACCATTCCCTGCTGAAAATGGCTGGACCAAATTTTATGTATTGTATGTTCGGAATGAGCAGGACTCGAACCTGCAACCTTTGGCACCAGTGGCCCAGCTGAAATGGGAAACGCACATATCCACTGGACCAAATCCTCATTCTTAAAAAAGAATGGTTCAATGGAGGTAGGTTTGTGCGAGTGCCATATCAACACGGTTATGCAGTTTATTTACTGAGTGTTGTCATCTGCACTGTTTTCATGTAATTATATCAGCAATAGCAGCACATTTTGTACTGGATTTGTGGGAAACAGCTTTACTGTGCACGGATTGGGTACTACATACTGACATGCACCATAAAGTGTGAGACTTGTATGTGAACAGACCTTCTTGCTACATACATATTAGGTCATCAGTGCGTAGTATTTTTGGTGTGAGAAGGTGAAAATGATGGATAATGAGCCCTATTAAGTGGATGTAAAAATTATCGTATTTTATTTTATTGCAATCATATTTTGGTGATTTCACAATATTATTGAAAGAAAATACCAGATTAACTTATTCAATCTACCTTTAACCCTTTCCTGGTTAAATAAGACTGAGTCAATGGTTATCCTTGGCACAGGTTAAATGCAATATGCCCAACTTGTACCAAGGAAGCTATTGACCTGGGGTGTGTTGTCATGATGTGCCTTGTCTACAATCCTCAGCAAAAATGTTTTCTGTTAATTAACATTAACTTTATGTAAATACAAAGACAACAGTTTATATCTGGGCAGCTTTTGGCAACTTGAGTGTAAAAGGGTTAACAGTTCACACTGGTCATCAGACTTGTTTTCTTTACTGCTCATCTTGGGCATTGTCAGTGCCTTGTTTGTGCAGTTACATTGTACTTATTTTGGTCACTGATCACAAGGTGGCAGCACCTTAAAGTCTCAACCAGTGTTTCCAGTGGTGATCACTGAGTGGCAGGACCTTATAATTTCAACACATGAACTGGCTATGAACTATTCAAATAGTATCCAATGCCACACAACCAACCGTTTGGCAAAATACCATTATCAGAAAGGTTTGTTTCACAGTCTTGACCACACCATGTGTAACAAGAGGTGGCAATCAGTGCCATTGTACAATGTTTCTTTATAGTTTTGATATTCATTTGGGACATACACAATGGCCAAGGAGGACATATAAGTCCTTTTAGTTCTTATGTGATGTTTTGTTTTCCACAGGCCTCTCCTACCTTATGCTAAAATTGTGAGCCCTTGATAGGAATTACATTCAAGATGGGGGAAAAATAATAATAATTCATTGAAATATTAAAACCATGGAAGTACATACACATGGAAAATACACATAGTTGTGAAGTTGTAATGTGGAATCCCTAGTGAGTGACATGTGACAACAAAACTAGTTTAACAATACATGTACCAGACAAGCTTTATTGGCCCTTCCTTGGTAAATATTATTCAGTGATTTCCCCTTGGTTGTCTCATCTCTTTAAGAGACATGCAAACCCAGCTGCTCAGCCTTTATCCTCAATGGTCTTATTTCTATAAAATGATCAAAATACACTCCAATTATATTCAGCAATCTTAAACTGTGTGCATTTATATTATGACTGAACACCCAATGAATGAAGAGAAACTGGAAAGGGCAGCGGGGTATACCTCAAGGCACACAGCACCTTTGGGGTGCATTTAAAATCGCTAAGCAAGATCTGTCATTCATGAGGTGTTAAACATATGGAGACACCACATCCCTGTTAAAGTTACACAAAGCTCTTATGGCGAAATCTTAACAAAATTGTCTGTAGAATGCTGATGTGTTTCACGGACTTACATGTATATCTGTTTCACATACATGTCTAAGTTTATTTTCCACTAAAACCCAAACAAACTGAAGTACAACAATTGTCAGGGGGCTGTGCATAAAACACATTTTGTGTATGGTGGTCCTTGTCTTGAAGGACTGTCCATAACATGCATAAGGACAACCGAATTTTGTGCTGTGTCAAAACAGGTAGTCCTCGAGAGGGAAGATGTATCTGGACCACAAACAATAAGCATGGGGTTGAACCCTTTCCTCCATGAATTAGGACAGTCAACAGTTCCCAAGGAAAGCTGTTGACCTGGGGTATGTTATTCTGATTGGACTTGTCTAAAATTACCAAATTATTCATTGACATAAATTTTTTTTTTTTTTTTAAATCATTGAAGCAGATAACAGTTGATAACCAGCCAGTTTTGGTTGGTTTAAGGGGGAAAAATTAAGTTCTATCTTGTCATTCATGTGGAAGCGTATATACATCTGTTAATTGTTAATAAGTTTTTACGTGTATTATGAGTTCTGAAATCTAAGACGTCGTCCTTTTTATTTCTCATTTTTATTTTACGACTGATCTGTGTTTTATTATCTGTTTGTTTGTACTGTAACTTCAGTGCCATCCCCCCTTTTTCTATTGTATACGTCTGATGATATGATTTCCTGTAAGTGTAAATGTTTTCCCGTCGTCCTGTAAGTGTAAATGTTTTCCCGTCGTCGTATCAATAATGCTGTACTATACTATATGTAACTTGTTTTATGTCTCTTGTCTCTCATATCTCCATATGGAGAGGCCTGTGTGCTTTGTTTTTCATGTTTGTGTATTTGTATTTTTAGCTTGTATGTACATAGGGTGAGACACAAATAAAATATCTATCTATCTATGTTCATCTATATGGTGGGTACGGCAGCCTTGACTTGTATGTGCTTTTGTGGTTTTATTTTATGATTACTGTGAAGATATGTATGCTGATAACATAGTATCTAGACAGCACAGACAAAGCTTGTCACTATAGAGAGACTGTAAAGGCCATCAGAATCTTCATTTCCACGCCAGTGTATGACAGCAAGTTTCAGTTGGGAATTAAAGGTAGTATGGCATGCATGTATTTACTACAAGCATTGCATGCATACAAACATCATCAAAGGCTGTTGTGAAGTCCTTTTACTTTGGCTGTGGAACAGTTGCCTCCCTTTTATAAATTTCTGAGAATATATCTTATATTAAGAATTGTAAATAAACAGGTTTGTTCTTCATCCCAGCCTGGACATTGTATCGAATGAATTTCATAAGGAAATATATATATATATTCTTACAACCAGATTTATACCTATATGAGAAAAGATAAAAGATAAGAGTTTGCTTGACATGTAAGATACCTGAGTAATAAGTGACATCTTTACCTGTTACACGATGTTGCTCAGGGAAATGTAAGTGCTTCAACATTACTTGTATCATGCTTATGAGTTGCATCACCAGGCAACAGTAAAATTTAATACTTATTATCAATACATTGTTTTGTTTTAATAAAAAGGTTCTCATATATTAGGAAGACTGATTGTGAAAGATGTAGAACATAATGCACATCTCAAAGATAGGAAAATGTATGCCTTGCATAAAAATGTGTACACAAATGTAAGTGTAGGTGCTGAACAGATAAGTGATACTGTATAATCGTAAATTTTCGCAAGGGATAAATATTCTTAAATTTTCCCAAGGAAACCCATTTCAGAAATATTAAACTTGGGAAAATTGTAGCAGATTGAATGTGGAATGAGAGCCTGCATAAAATCGGGAAAACAAAACTCATGAAATTCTGATTTGGAGTAAATTTGGGAAATTTTGTGCCCAGAAGTATAAATGATTAGACAGAAACTTGACTTGATTCTGAGCTAAAACATAATCATCAAAGGAAAAAGGCACACTGCCTTGAATTGAATTAATGCCCTGCCATAGTCAATTGCAGTTAAAAAGAGTTACACTGATACCCTGATACCTGGAACATTATAGCCATGTTACCATGACAACAAAGTAAACCTTTAAATATGCAACATTACTGTAAATGTGCTCATTTTCACATGTTTATATTTTCATGCTTTACATTTGGGGTGAAAGTGTAAATAATGCTTCAAAACTCAAGGTTTTTGATAATTCTGGTTGCACCATGTTAAATAGTGTTTTTAAGGGTCTGCCCCATGGGGGTAACATTATGTTTTGGTGTTGTCCGTCCGTCCGGATATGCACATTCTCGTCACCGCAATGTCTACAGAATGCCTCCATGTATTTTGCTCAAATTTGGCAATATGCTTATCTTACCTGGAGAAATGATCTGATTAGATTTTGTTGTCACCATGAGCTAATTTGAGCAAATGGCAGACCCTTTAGTCAACGCCTTGCATTGAAGGTATGTCTGGTTATTTTCAAGGTTTTGTGCCATCAGCAAAATAAGTAAAAGTAAAAATACAGTAAAATTGAGTGCAGTTACAGTATTTTATCTGTGTTTGCGTACCAAAATTGAAGGAACATTTGAGGTTCTGTCAGGTGTTATAAGCTGGTAGAGGATGGCAGGACAGTATGCACAGCTCTTTACAGTGAGAGAAATGTTGGGGGGGGGGGGGGGCAGAAAATTGGCCTTTGAAAGAACTACAAAAGTGAGAATTCTTCTATACAGTCCACAAAAGAGGAAAACAGGAAACTTGAGCTCTTCCTATCTTTAAGTTAAGAAAGATCATGGATTAAGATGGAGAGCATTCTTGGTACTAGGAACTACATGTAGTAGCGTTGAAAAAGCAATACAAGCTTTGGTATATCAGGCAGGGACACATGGGAGGGTTGAACCAGTGTGACATTCCAATTTGCTGCTCAAAACACAGGGTGTAGCGACTGAAAATTGAGTTACATTGCACTTTATGACAATGTGTTTCTTTTTCTTGAATGAGTGATCCTGGTGTACTCAAGTTGGAATATTGGGGCTGATAGGAAGCATTATTGTTGCTGCTCCATCCCTGTCAGGTATAAAAATGGATCATCATTCAAGACTGATCACTGTCACTGAAATTATGAGACATATCAATTTTGACATGTCTGTTGCACCACTCTGTTTCTGTCAGCTGTGAGTACACGTCAGCTTGTTGCCATGGCTTGGTACAAGACACATCTAGGACTGTCATCATCAACTGATTATGGTGATCAAGAAAAAGCCATGTTGCATGACAACACGACTCTTTTCTTCTGTCATTTTCAAACAGATGTAACTCTTGTGATGACAGCGTGCATACTGTAGAATGTGGGGATGTGCAGTTTGCTGACCCTCTCCTCCATAGACATAGAATGAGTTTTCAACAGATTTCCTGGGGGTGGTTTGGTGCCAAGGGAAGCTTCCGACTCGGACTGTGAGCACCATCTTGATGGGCTCCACCTGCGGTTTGTAACATGGATAGAGATATTTGATCTCCATCTGCTTGTAGTTAGTTCAAAGGAGAATGGGTTAAAGATGAAGGGAACTAGGACAGGATGGGAGTCGCATGTAAGGGGAGCAATTTTGAGCCAACATTACAACTTATTGATTGTCATACATGATTGTTTTTTTTCCTCCTGCCTTGCGGCTGTCTTCAACTGTTGCCTACAGAGTCACGGACATAATCTAATACATTGGCTCTTTATAACATTAGGCATATTGGGCTTGCATAATTCCTTGTACTTGTAAACTATCTAAGCTTATATAGGTAATCCATTATTGAGATTAATTGAATCATTATGACTCCATGATATATGTTGGTATTAATGCAGCTGTGGAATCTCTGAAGGCAATTCACATTAAGGTGTTACAACAATGGTGTATTGCATGGTTGCTGTGAAATGTTGGAGCTGTTGTCTTGACATGACCGTCATTTCCATCTGAACTCGAATTCTGCCGTTTCCCACAAGTCACAATCAACAGGCCATACTGCGCATGAGATGCGAGAGAATGCTGGCAATAAATAGTGCTTCCCGTAATGTCACATGGGTAATTGTTAAGCCATAACTTGATCTGCATATGTGCATGATGGACTTATCGTTGAGCCAAGTGATCCATATGAGGCTAATCACACCCCACTTTGCCACATACACTTGCCTTTGGGGTTGGAGCAAACAAAAAACATGGTTATGGTTCCCATTTTCTTTTTGTCCAAATGCATGTTGTTCATATAATCTTACAGGGAAAACCTCTGAAGTGGCATATCAGAAAGTCTAAATGTTGCTTTATCATAATCATGAAACTGTATATGGTATTTAGCCTTTCCATCACCATGTTCAGTGGCTACAAATTCTTGTCCAAGGAAATGATCGAGACTCCTTCTGGGTGATTTTAGTGAGATTCACAAGAAAGTATGATGAAAGCTATAGGCTACTAGTAGGAGATATCTAGTGCAAGACAACACAAATGGTTGTTTTGGGCTGGCATACTTTACTACTCTTTGTGAAATGTGTGTTTTTCTCTCTCTAGAACTCATCAGGGATTGAGTGAAGATGGCTGCAAAATAGCTAGTATAAAATCTGCACATAAGTTAATGTCAGTGGACTGTGTCCACAGAGAATGCTCCATTTGCAGGAAAAATGTCATATTTTGAAACATTTTCTTTGGGTGTTTGCCATCTGGTACTCAAGAAAAAGTTCATTTTCAAGCTTGGTGGTGAAAAGAAATTATGTTCTAATTAAAAAAAAAAAAAAAAATTGACAAGGGCTGCTGGCTGTGGAATATGCCAACACTTCAATTACCAGAGGGCACCACTGATCAAGAGAGATAATGACATCCTGCCACGTCTGTGTAGTCAATTTCAGGTGAATCCGCATGACCAGTGGTGCCCTCCAGAGATTCAGTTGTCTGGGTGTTTCCTGTTATTGATTTGGTAATTATGTGTTGTTTTCCATGGGGAAGAACAAACTTGATGATCTGTTTACCTTTGTCAGTACATTTGTCTTAAAAATAACTGGTCACCCCTGTAAATATTGTCAGTTACTGACAGGTACATGACAGTGTTGCTTATAGCTGCAGTACAAGTTATTATTATAAATAAATTTGTGTAAATGACACTGAGGTAGGGACAGAGAAAATGTCATGACATTTATATTTCCCCAGATGACACACTCTTTGGTTTAAAATTTCAACAGAATGAGCTCAAAGTCATATTTTGTTCTTCTTTCTTCATCCATTATGCATCTACAACTTTTAGAAAGAGGAGTTGGTGCAAGTGATTCATGTGACCAGTTGTTGATTAAATAGATGCTCATGTTGCATGTTCAGCAGTGAAAACCTGCCAAACAGCATTCGAGTCAGCCTTGTGTTTGGCAGCACTTTCCTGTGCAAAAATAACCTTGTGTAATTGCCCCTAAAAAGAGCATCTCCAGTGAGTTAGTCCAAGCCACAACATTTAACTCTAATACTATCTGGAATGAATGAGGGCAGAGATTACACTTGGTTCGTGATAAACTGTCATTTTGCGGAATTTGTGAAGAAAAATTTGGCCTTCGTGTGGTGGACATGGTTAGAGGTTTGCATGTTACTAGGAGTAAAAATTTTACTGATGCTATTTTGGTCCAACTTTGTGGTTGATATAAATTGGAGAGAGACAAACTTGCGCGGGGTTTTCTAAGGGCAGGTGTAATTTTGCTTACAAAGTAAGGCAGCAAATGGCATTAATTAATTAATTTTACACTTGGAAGAAAAGCAATTGGTGAATGGTTTTGTGTTGCCTTGCAAGTTTCGCTGCACCAGAGATAAGGACAGGACTTGCCAGGCAATCACATAAAGAAAGACTTCAGACAAAGACGTGTTGGTACTTGGCTAAAATCTCTGATTATCAGAAAGTTGAATGCAATTTTCGGTTAACATGTGTAATTCCAGATATTTTAGTGTGTGGGAAAATTTGTCATGACTAAGGAACTAATGAATCAATAAAAGTGTGATTAAATGTCATTTGGATGTGTTACAAGCCACATGGGTTCAAATGTCTGGCTTCTGGCAGGGGAAGTTCATCATATGTTTTTGAAATGAGAACAAGCACAGAAGCTCAGGGCTGGCTGTCTGCAGATGTGCTGTGATCATCGAGACTTTTATTAGCATGCCTTTAGAGCACCACCCTGGAAAAAAAAGTGCCAGTTTTAATCAAAGACACAGTCAGACAAACCACAGCGTGAAGCAGGATGACAGAGAGCCTTGCGTATTTCAGCAAATTATGTGGTCTCTCCGGATATTTCAGATCAGCTTCCCCAGAGACGAGAAGCCAACACAATGGATTTATGACAGGTATCAAGAAATGATTGCATTATGCTGTTGCCTGTCAGTCAATAAGTGTGAAGTGCTGTTATGGAACAATGCAAACAGTGTTAATCCCCATTTACCATTAACTAATGAAAAAGTATGACTTTTTTCATGCAACTTTTATGACCACAAAGAGTAGTTTTGAGTATTTTAGACCCCTTGGTTAAAATCAAGCTGACTACACTGAACACTAATTGAATTAATGGAGCCAAATCACAACCAAAGGTCAACTGTTCCACTGATACAACACAGAGACATTGTTCTTGTGAAGTAAAGTACACAAGCCATGCAGCACTGGGACAAATAGCAAAATTCAAAAGCTGTGGGGAAGGAGCAGCAGTCTCTGTGACCAAGAGGGCTGTGTACAGTCAAAGGCATCAGACCAAGAGGAGATAGGCAAATGATCAGTGAAGCAGACAAGCTTTCCAAATAGCCTTGTGAACCGGTAAAACATTTGGCATGGCTACGAGAAGTGGGATTGATATCAGCAGGGCAGATAACTTGTTGATGATGCAGCAAAAAATGACAAAAGCAACATTCTGGTGCAAGAAAGAGGAATATATGTTATGGACTCTTACAGGAGAGCACCTGACTGGGTTCATATACTTGCAGCTATAGGGCTACTATACATTTTTAGCATAGCTGACTTGTCAGTCAGCTGAGGTTATGTGGTGGTTAGGCATCCATTGTCCATCCATCCAAATAACAAACAGTATGTGAAAAGGATTTTTAACAAACTAGAACAATTCAAATTTGACATAGTTTCATATCCTGATCTCACTGGAAACATTCCAGAGAACCTAGCCTATGGTGTGGTCATTGGACAGGTTTTAATTGGAAGAAACACATCACAAATAAGTGAATTTGTACGGAGAATAAGAATATAAGTGAAAAAACTATGCCACAAAACTTATGACACCAAAAAGCTATATAAAACTCTGTTGAAGTGTTTCCATAAATATGGAACAATACTGACACAAAACAACACTTATTCCAAGACACTGATAGATTATATTAATCTATAGATTTAGGTAGGGCTAACATAGAAGTGGTCGTAAGGTGATAGTTGGTTTACCGTAAAGTTAACTTAAACCCACCTGGAGATTTTCTCTAGTCTGCCTACAGTCAGGAACCATCTTTCATTGTCAACGTTTCCTATTTCATCACTTGGGTGTAGAGGTGACTATTGTCAATTACCTTCTACACTCACTTCACGATCATTGTTAGTACATAAGTGTAACATACTAGAAACATCCGTCCGCCTGTTGTCCATCCATCTACGATTCACATTTGCGTTGTCTCCTCAAAACTACTGGCCAGATTCACCTCAACCATGATGGAAATGTACCTTGGGTAGGTCTCTGCCAAGTTTGTTCAAATGGGCATGGTCCAGTGATTTTTGGATTTTTTATGAATTTGTTTTTCCTTTTTTGGCCAAATCTTAAAAAATCTTCTCTAAAACGGCTACCAAATTGCTTGGGGGGAGACTCCTGGGGACTCAGAGATCTTAATTTGTTGAACAGGTGGTGCTGTGATTTTTCAAATATTTTTTATGTGAAAAAGTGTGTTTTCACTATTTTCGACTTCTCAAAAACCATCACTTAGATTATGCTGAAATGTGGTGGAAATGTGCATCATAGAATGGCCAAACAAAGTTGCTCATGAGATGGTGTTACTGTGAATCTCTGAGTTTAAATGAATTTTTCAATTCATATACTTATTTGTCAAAGCATACAGTCCTGTTGATTATACTATGTAAGTGAATGGGGACTGCAATGGTAAGTCATGATTTGGACTTCTCCAAAACCACTGTCCAGATTCACTTCAAACTAGGTAGGGATGTACGTTGGGTGGGTCTCTACTTAGTTTCAAGTAGTGACACTCCAGTGATTTTTGTTATTTTATGAATTTTTTGGTTGATTTTTTGGCCAGATCTTAAAAAATCTTATCCAAAACCACTTGGCCAGTTGATTCAAAATTGCATAGGAACACTGTAGGATATGGCAGCAGAATTTCAGGCTTACTCAGTACATGGGTGCACAACTTTGATCCTATCCCAAGTTCACAGAGCCACACATCTGTAGATCAGCTGAGCATGGGCTGTTCACACAGCCCTCTTGTTAGCTTTTCATGTGGCTGAGCTTATCTCATGGTCCATAAAAATTGTCCTTGCACCCATCACATTGTGAAATTATTTCAGGAAATATCACGTTTTTTCCATGGGTCATGCTTCAGTCATTTTTGGAATTATGAAGATTTTTTGTAAAATTGTATTTCTTTGAGGATGCAGTCTTTCTTTCTTTCTTTCTTTCTTTCTTTCTTTCTTTCTTTCTTTCTTTCTTTCTTTCTTTCTTTCTTTCTTTCTTTTTACCTCAGCTGACTTGTCAGTCAGCTGAGGTTTTTTGAGGGTCTGTCGTCCGTCGTCCGTCCGTTGTCCACAATTCACATTTTCGACTTCTTCTCAAAAACCATCAGCCAGATTCACTTCAAACTTGGTGGAGATGTGCCTTGGGTGGATCTCTACCAAGTTTGTACAAATGGTCGTGGTCCAGTGATTTTTGGATTTTTAATGAATTTTTTTGTTCTTTTTTGGGTAAATCTTAAAAAATCGTCTTCTCCGAAACCGCTCTCCCAATTGCTGTGATATCACACAGGAACACTCCCTGGGACTCCTAGTTCTTAATTTGTTCACCAGGTGGCGCTGCAATTTTTTCCTAATTTTTTATGAATTTGTGTGTGTTATAGCTATTTTCGACTTCTTCTCCAGAACTGTCACTCAGATTAAGCTGAAACATAGTGGATATGTTCCTTGTAGAAGGGTCAAACAAAGTTGTTCACTATGTGGGAATGCTGCGGATTACTGACTTTTAATGATTTTTTCAATTCGGGTACTTGTCGGTCAATGCAGCTTTCCTATTGATTACTATGGAAGTCAATGGGCATGCTAATGCTAATTCACATTTTCGACTTCTTCTCCAAAACCGTCATCCAGATTAACTTCAAACTTGGTGGCAATGTACCTTGGGTGGGTTTCTACCAGTTTTGTTCAAATGGTCGTGCTCCAGTGAATTTTGGATTTTTAATGATTTTTTTTTGTTCTTTTTTTTGACAAATCTTAAAAAATCTTCTCCGAAACTGCTTACCCAATTGCTTTGATATCACACAGGAAGACACCTAGGCACTCGTTGTTGTTAATTTGTTCACCAGGTGGCGCTGCAGTTTTTTTTTCTAATTTTTTATGAATTTTTGTGTGTTATAACTATTTTCGACTTCTTCTGCAGAACCGTCACTCAGATTAAGCTGACACGTGGTGGATATGTTCCATATGGAAGGGCCAAACAAAGTTGTTCACTATGTGGGAATGCTGCAGATTTCTGATTTTTAATGATTTTTTTCAATGCGGCTCGTTTGCGGTAAATGCACTTTTCCTATTGATTACCATGTTAGTCAATGGGCATTCTAATGCTAATTTACATTTTCGACATCTTCTCCAAAACCGTCATCCAGATTTACTTCAAACTTGGTGGCAGTTTACCTTGGATGGGTGTCTACCAGGTTTGTTCCAATGGTCATGTTCCAATGAATTTTGGATTTTTTAATGATTTTTTTTCAAAAATCTCTACAAAAGTTTTGATAGGAAAGTTTAACATGGGAATTTCTTGTAACGGTCATAACTTTAATAATATTGACCAGATTTACTTCAAACTTGGTGGGGATATGCCTTGGATGGATCTCTATCAAGTGAGTTCAAATGGTCACGCTCTATTGATTTTTGGATTTTTAAAGAATTTTTAAGTTCTTTTTTGGGGCAAACCTTCAAAATTCTTCTCCTCTGAAAACGCTCACCCAATTGCTTTGATATCGTATAGACACTCCCGGGGACACCTAGTTCCCAATTTGTTCACCAGGTGGCGCTGCAATTTTTTGATGGATTTTTTGTATGGTTTGCTATTTTTCACTTGTTCTCAGAACCATCCCTCAGATTAAGCTGAAATGTGATGGAAATGTTGTGGAAGGGTCATACAGTTGTTTACTAGGTGGCACTGCTTTGGATTTCTAATTTTCCAGGATTTTCAATTTGGATACTTAACGTTCAATGCAGCTTTCCTATTGATTACTATGCAAGTCAATGGGCATCCTCATGCTAATTCACAGGACAACTGACACGAAATTTACTGTTTACTTGATAACTTGAGATCTGTTTTGAGTTAGCTACACATGTTAATTATTCTGCATGAAGGTCATGCTGAGACAGTACATGAATGACCTTGACCTCGTTTGTGGGGTCACAGTGCAACATACATGAATTTTACTCTTCATTATAACTTGAGAACCACTTGAACTTTGATGTTGCACATGTAAGTGTTCTTCTATAAAGTTCAGACTTACTCAGAACATGGTGTCCTTGATCCTTTCCCAAGTTGATAGAGCTGCAAGTGTGATGACTGTCAAGATCAGCTGAGGCACGGGCTGTTCACACAGCTCTCTTGTTTTTCTTTTTTTACCCTTGGCACATAAAGTGCCGGAGGGTATTGTCGTCGCCTGCGTCATTCGTTCATCCGTCTGTCTTGTTGATGTTACCATGATATCTCAAAAAATATTCACTGTAGCTGAACCAAATCTTTGTCGCAGAAGGACCTTATGATGGACCAGGCTCCTATTGAAAACCAGCTTCTTCTGATTATTTGAAAACTTTTTATGAAATTTCTAATGTATGGCGTCCACCCTGACCACGTTACCGCAATATCTCATAAAATATTGACCGCAGTTTTACCAAATTTTTGTCAGAGACGTATCTAATGATGGACCAAGTTCCTTTTAAAATCAAGCTTCCTCTGATTATTTTTTAAAGTTTTTTATGAAACTTTTAATGTATTTATTTGAAGGCCGTCTGAGTGGCGTCAACCCTGATGACATTACCACGATATCTCAAAAAATCATTGACCACAGCTTTCTCAAATTTTTGTCAGAGATGCATCTTGTGATGGATCAGGTTCCTGTTTAAAACTAGCTTCGTCTTTGCATTCATAAATGTTTCATGAAACTTTAAAGTATCTTTTAGGCCATCTGAGTGGTGCACAAGGGGACAACATTACCATAATATCTCAAGAAGGATCCAATGCAGCTTTCCCAAATTTTTTTCAGAGATGCACATCATAATGGACCACAGTCCTATTGAAAACCAGCATCTTCTTATTATTTTCAAACTTGTTATGAAACTTTTGAAGTGTTTATTTCATGGCCAACTGAGTGACACACAGTACAGTGGTGTCTGTCACCAGAACTTACCCCAAGAATACATCCAAAAGTTCTCTTTCATTTCATAGACAACAATATGGAAATTGTATTTAAAGTATTCTACTGCGAAGTCTCCAACAAAAAATGCATAATTGAGGAAAAAAATATTGTGGGTGCTGAGGGTAATCATTCTCTGAATGCTATTTTCTTTCATTCTTCCTTGCTTCCTCTCTTTCTCCTTCCTTACTCCTTTATTCCTTCCTTCCTACCTTCCTTACCAGTCTCCAGCCCCAGGATCTTGCAGCCATAGCTGTACCGGCACTAAAACTTACTGGGTGTATTAGTGGTAGATGGCCTTGTATCTCATTAATATGGAGTAACAAATCCATTAATTTCAGATAAATTCTACTCAAGTTGGCATTTTATTTATTTTTATTTATTTATTTATTTATTTTTTTACCCGACCTTTTTGTAGAACCACATTACAAAAGTGTACATGTACAATTTTCCTGCAAGAAGAATTTACAGTACAGTAGTCCCTCCTTTGAGAGACCGCCCCTGGTGCCACCCAAAAGGCGGTCACATAAAGCAGGTGGTCCCTCAAAGGAGGTATGAATAACAAGAAAAGTACTACAGAAAGACCTGACAAATGTGGTCTCTCAAAGGAGGTGGTCTCCCAAAGGAGGTGGTCTCCCAAAGGAGTGGTTTTTCAAAGGAGGGACTACTGTATACACTTCCACGCCATTTGGCATAAAAAGGACTCCATAAAACTTCTTGTAGTATATTTTAGTTTTTACCATTTTTACCCCTTGGCCCATATGGGCCCAGGGGGTATTGCTATCACCTGTGTCTGTTTGTGAATCATGTGTACATTGATCTGTCCCTCCGTGTGTCCCTTCTTCTTGCACATGATTTCAGAAGAACCAGATAAGCTGGGATCATGAAACTTTTTAGGTGATCACCCTTTGTGAAGTTTATGTCAAGTTCAAAGGACAATGACCTTAACTCAATTTTTAGGTCACCTAGGTCAATTCTCTATGAATTTCTTGTACCCAGTAACAGGAGAACCAGAATTGCTACAAACAACCCTTGTAAGGGTCTTCGTCAAGTTTGAAGGGCAGTAGCCTTGACCTAATTTGAAGGTCACCAGAGCAATTTTTCTCTTGATAAATGTCCTGTACATAAGATCTTAAGAACTGGATAAGGTAGGATCATAAAACTTTTACAGTTAATCACCCTTTTAAGAGTCTAGCTCAGGTTTGAAGGACAGTGACCTTGACCTGATTTCAAGGATTTCAAGGTCACCATGGTCAATCCATTGTAAAAAAAATGCAAAGAATAACAGAAGAACCAGAAAAGCTAGGATCACAAAACTTTTACAAATGATCTCCCTTTTGAAAGGTGAATTCAAGTTTGAAGGAGAGTGACATTGATTCAATTTTAAGGTCAGCCAGGTCAACTTACTTTGAAATTCTTGTGCACGATATCAAGAGAACCAGATGTGCCAGGATCAAGAGGCTTTCATACTTTATACACCTTTGATAGGGTCTGCTTCAATTTGGAAGGACAATGACCTTGGCCTAATTTCAAGGTCACCAGAGACATTTTGCATGCATCGGCTCTGGTTTCTCTTTTTCATTGCTTGCACCTGATATCTGAAGATTTGAACATTTGAAGGTATTTATTCCCTTTTTGTGGGTGGCCAAGTGGTTTTAAGGTGCTAGCGATTATGTTTATCAAAAGAAAAAAAACAGTAATTGGCAATTCACTCATTGTTTGAAATTATCATACCTGTGCTAATGCTGACAAAAGTTGCTTTATTTAACCTTTTGAACCCTAGGATCCTGGGAGGTTACCATGGTTACACATATATCCTTTTGGCATATGTATATGTAAATATGATTTGCTTCTGGAATTGACTCAAAACATATAATATTGTATATTTTTGCAATCCTCAGACTACAAACAACATTATTGTATACATAATATAATTCATTATTTTTCCAATAATATGCAAGCTGATTAGCATATATTTGGTATTCAAAATGGCTGCAATATAATATTTGAAGAAAAAATTCATATTTTTGAAGAAATTTTTAATTATGGACTTCTAGTTTTCCAAATGAACAAAAAATATTAATGAGATAGACCAGATAATAAAGGCAGAGGTCCTTAACTACATTTTGATATATATTATGTCACCAGTTGCATGTCATACACATGTATATCCTGGTTATGACTGATAAACAACCTTAGACATGCAAAGCTATATGCGCATGTTGGATCAAGATGAAAAGCACATGACCTTTGACCCCGTTTCAAGGTGATTTCCTACCTGCTGGTAACTACCCACTCCTTAGGGCATAAAATAAGACATAATTATCAACTTACTTAATTTTTAGACTAAGACTTATCATAACAATATATCTTATGCTGTGCAGCTTTTATTATGCTAATTATATGCAGATTACGCATGTGTGGGCCGAAATTTCGGTCTACTGGGTTCATAAGGCTAACAGACGGGGCTATGCAGCCTGCTGATGTATATCCCACTGTCACAGTGAGCAGGTTTGATGCCAACTGTATACCATGGATAGAGGTAATAAAATGCAAACTTCTCAGCTTTTTTCAGCTCTACATTATGTAAAAAATTGCAACAGGACACTGTTTTGAAGACTGCTTCATAGAAGCAGGAAACGAAAAGTAAGCCTTGCTACTTCATATATTACACAGAGTAAGTTATATGAAATCAATTTAATAAAAGGTCAGATAGTAAAGACCAGGCAAGACCAGTGACAAAAACCCCAGGAACAGGAAAAAGCCAGACCGGTTTTGAATCCTACATGATTCTCATCGGTGGCAGTTGGAACACCGTTGACGGCCACTTAAATAGCAGGGGGGTAACATTGATGACGGACATCAAGCAAATGTCACTTGGGAAGCACGTCAAAACGCATGCTCATCCTACCAGTCAAACTGTCAAAATAGACCGGTTTATCATGAGGTCTCATAAGCATAATGAAGTCACATGGTAGAGTAACCAAAGCCTGGTTACTAACAGACAGGTACTACCACACAGAGTACACTTGACATAAACCATGTCAGAGAGAGCACACGCCCATTCTGGGTAGAGAAATTGCAACATATTTGTATCTCAAAGATAGCAGGAAAAAAAGTGATTTGTCGGTGTTCCATGGGTCATCTTATGAAGTGGTTGACCGTGTGTTATGGTGAAATAGATGGACACAGAACATAAATTTTATTTATTTTTAATAAAAGGTCAGCCTCAGTTCAGTACAAAACAGTAGAGGTATACCAGCATGGGTAAGTTGTGACATCAAGAAGAAATGCAATTGATCCTTTGTGTGCAAGAGCCATATGTCTTGTTTAATTTTGTGTATCTATAGCGTAATACATTCCCTCTGGAACACTCTAGCTTACCCTGTCTCTGGACGGCTTCAGCCAGGTTTAACTTCATTTCTAAACCTGAATTTCTTGGCAGGCCTGTGACTTATGCAGTGGCGCCCTCTGTCGCCTTGTACTTGCGTTAGCTGCACAACCTGCATAGCCAGTTTCCTTCCTGGCTCTGACCACGATAGACGTGTCAGTTACAGTATTCCCACCTTCAACGGACAGAGTTCTATGTTGGAGTTGACTCTGTCGCCGTAGGAACAGGAAAAAGTTTTAGGGCCTTTATAGGACCGTATCTGTTCTTAAGGATAGAAGAATTAAGGTATGTGCAGCCTTGCGCTGAACTTTATTCTTAGGGTGTTGACCAGATTTTGGAAGCCATAAACTTATGGCAGAAAAGAGAAGGGAAACGCCTGGTGAACGGGCAGACCGTCTGGAGAGGTCCAGGCAGATAATTGAGGAGCTTAGAGGGAAGGGCAGACCTTGCTCGCCCTGTAGCTCGACAGTTTCTGCGCCAGCTGCCATTTCCCATTTGACCGAGGTATTCCCTGCACAAAAGCAGGATTTTGCCGGTCATTTGATGGGCAAGTGGGACACCCACAGGCACTGTCGTAGGTGCCGGTGGGAGCTGGAGGGTTAGGACTGCTCTCGGTTAAGCCCTTGTAACCACTGCAGGCATTGGTCAGAGAAGCAGTGGAGTTTGTTCGTAGTGGCTGAATGTCAGTGTGCAAAGCAGTCTCAACACTGCAAAGCACCATCCGTTCCTCATCATGACAGAACAACTCCTTCATCTCTCCGTGTAACCACGGAGGCTACTGTGAGAACGGTAGAGGTGGTGGACACGGGGAGTGAAGCTTCCCTACCAACCCCAACAAGGCGTGCGAAGCAGAACCGTAAAAGAAAGGGCTTTTACGAGGAAGAGCCCACTGCAAAGAGGGCGTTGGCCATAGATTCCGGACTTGAGAAGATTTTGCTAGCCATGCAAGAGACACAGAGGCTAATGGGGGACGCCATGCAAGCTTTCGTGTGTTCTCGGAAAGGTTTGGGGCCTGCAAAATCCATAGCCGTTGCCTGGAAACGTATGGAGTCCCTGTCCGCAGTGACTCCCAAAGTGCGTCTGGCACCTCCACCCGTAAGGGTTACAAGAGAGGACGTTTTGGATACGGCTCCTCCTCACCTCCTCTGGTGAGGTTAGGGCGTTATCACCCAGACACCAACCGGACGGGTCTGGACACAAACTGAACGACTCCGGAACGGTTACCGCTAATTCCCGGACAGGACCGGAACGGTCCGGACTTTTACCAGAACCAGCACCAGGGGGTCCAGCTACTGTGGTAGCTGCTCAGTGCACACCTGACCGGCCAATCTGCCCCTTCTTTCCACTGCATAGTGGATTGAATGATAGGGGAGAGGAGATGTCTGAGACTGGCTCATTGCATGAGTCTCTCTTGGACTCGGATGGTGGGCATGAAGGTCCCTCATCAGAGTGCCTATCACGGAGCTTGCCTTCAGGTGAGGAGAGGAGCGAAGAGCAGGCAATCCAGGATTTGTCTGCTTCTGCTCAGAGGCAAATGTCTTTTGAAGACAGGCCCTCTCCACCACACACAGTGACGCAGAGCACCCATGGTGGTGATATCGCTGGATTGTTTCAGGCTGTGAAGGAAGCTGTGATTAGTCTTCTTGGAGACACATTGCAAGCTCCAGAGCTTCTGCCTGTGACGAAGCGACGTGCCATGTCGGTTTTTCCATTAGATCCACCGACAGAGACCGAACGCCCCAACTTTGGCTTTCCGTTTAGTACGTTTGTGGATGAAATGTACCAAAACGTTGACAAAGAGTTGCGTGGCAGTAGGTCCGCATCTGGCCCTCCGACGGCTCAGTCGTTGAAGAAGGGCCAGCTATTGCGTAGACCGAAGGTCAACATGGGTCGGTACAATGTACCCCAAGAGGTCTACGAGGCTAGACCAACTGAGGTTGACATCGAGTGGGAGGAAATCTGCAGATGGATCCCACCTGAGGCTAAGATACCTCAGAGCAGTCTGAATAGACTGGAGGAGGACCTGAGAGCGATACTGATTATCGCTTCTTTCCTAGACGTTAGCTCTGCGGCGTCTGGGGAAATAATGCAGCGACTGTTCGCGTCGGTGCAGGTCCCAGAACCAGTCAAGGACTGGACATCCCTCAATGCGTGTATCCAGTCGGTGCGGGGCTTAGCTATTGAGCACCTTATGAGGCAGGCTATTACAACCGAGGCCAATATAAGGTTGATGTGCAGGGATGCCTGTTTGGATGTGGCCGATCTTTCAGAGTCGGTTGTGCGAACCATCAGAACAGCGCCCCTGTTCTCCAACAGTTTGTTTGGAGGAGTCCTGCGACCTATCATGGAGCATGTTTCGCAGATGCGTCTTCAGGAAGCGCAAGACGTGATCCAGCAGGCCAAGGTTGACATTGCGAAGGCTGTGACGCGATCTCAGAGTTTCAAGAAGGGTGTTGTCAGGGCTAATACTTCTGCACATAAGCGGAAGAGGAAACCCCAGAAAAACAAACCCGGAATGGCTCAAAGAAACAAGCAGGCAGGGAAGGCGTCCAAAAAGTCTGAATCGGAGAAGCCGCCCTTTCGGGCAGGTAAACCGAAAAAAGACTGAAGGGACGCCACAGTCACAGATACTATCCCCGGAGACTCGCTGCGACGAAGAGTCTGGGGCGATGGACCAGCTGTTTGGCGGTCATCTGTTAGGGCGCCTCAAAAGCTGGTCTTCCATCACGGACGATTCGTTCGAGTTAGGTGTAATCGAACAGGGATACGTGCTTCCATTCAGGGAATGGCCGCCATCATCTCGCGTCCCTTTGAAGTTTGCACCACTGGCCTCACAGCCAAAGAGGGCAGCTTTCTAGGAAGCGGTAAAAAATTTGTTAGCAAAAGGATCCATAGAGACCGTGAACCATCACGCGACTCCAGGATTCTACAGTCGACTTTTCTTTGTCGCGAAAAGGGATGGCAGCTGGCGACCAGTTATAGACCTATCCCAGTTGAACAAGTTTCTGGAAGTCTCGCACTTCCACATGGAAACTCCCGAATCGATCACAAAGGCTCTCAAGTGTGAAGACTGGACTTTTTCTATCGATCTAAAGGATGCGTATTTGCGCATCCCAATGGCCGAGGGAAGTCGGAAATACCTGCGTTTCGCTTTCGAAAACAAGGTATATCAGTTCCGCGCTCTTCCATTCGGGTTAGCCACGTCACCGCTGGTGTTCACCAGAATAGTACAGTCGGTAGTGGCTTATGTTCACTAGCGAGGGATTCGGGTGCACGCCTATTTGGACGACTGGCTGATCCGAGCGTTGAACAGACGAGCTGATCGAACATCGACAGTTCTTATTACAGCTGTGCGTGAAGTTAGGCCTGGTGGTAAACTTTCTCAAGTCGGGTCTCACTCCCTTACAGGTGTTCGTATTCCTGGGCATCAGATTCAATCTGATTTGCTACTAATCCCGTTCTTCCGAGGACAGGTGGAAGAGACTGCAAGATCTCCGTGTGAGGTTTTTGGAATCGACACAGCAAACCGCTCAGATGTGGCTTTGGCTCCTAGGTATGATGTCATCTATAGATACTCTAGTACCTCTAGGTTGCCTACACAGGAAGCCACTCAACATGTCCCTGCAGGACAAGTGGAAAAATGGCGACTTGGAACAGTTGGTCGAAGTCAGCGCGCACGACAAGCCTCTGATGAGTTGGTGGACAGTCAGAAACAATGTCATGTGCGGGCAGACGATGAGGCCGTTCAAATCCAGACTGGTGATTTTCACAGATGCCTCGAAGCAGGGATGGGGAACTCATACGAGTTCCAACATAGTCTCTGGCACCTGGCCTCTGCCGTTGACAAACTTTCACATCAATTGGCTAGAACTGGAAGTGGTGTGTTTGGCATTGCTGAAGTTCGAGCCGATGGTAAAAGGCAAGGATGTGACGTTGATGTCAGACAACAGGACTGCAGTAGCATACTTGAACAAGCAAGGAGGCACGAGATCCAGAATGTTGTTCGCTCTGGCCGAGAAAATCCTCCTATGGTGTTTAGCCAAGGGAGTTAGGATTCTGGCCCGTCACATCAGCGGCCACTTGAACGTCATGGCCGATCAACTGTCCTGGAAGGGACAGGTAATCGGGACGGAGTGGTCGTTACATCCGACAGTGGTCCAAGCAATGTGGGACCGATGAAGGATACCTCACTTGGACCTATTCGCCACCAGGTGGAACCACAATTTGCCAGTGTTTGTGGCTCCAGTCCCAGAGCCTCTAGCGTTCGCGGTAGATGCTTTAGCAATGACTTGGGATGGAATATGGGGATACGCATTTCCTCCCTTCTTGGCTCTGGTTTTACAAGCTTTAACAAAGTCGCCGTTTGAAGAGAGAGATCCGAGGGTCATTCCACTCAAATGGCTGACATATAAGACAGTTTTCTTGCTAACTTTGGCGTCAGGGGCTAGAAGGAGTGAAATTCATGCCCTAGATGCCACAGAGATCAGGTGGTAGGAGGATGGCAACTCCGTCACTTTGAAGCCATATCTTGGCTTTTTAGCCAAGAATCATGTTGCTTCGGACCCTACAACAGCCTTTACTGGCTTCACCATTAAAGCTTTGGCTCCGTCTTTTCATAGGTCGGAGCCGGATAGGACTTTATATCCGGTTCGTGCACTTAAATGGTATCTGGAACGCACGAAGGATACTGGGAAGAGTAGGAGAGCCCTCTTTCTTCCGTTGAAGCATACGGAGTCTGGCTTGATAGTGGCTAATACCATCTCTACATGGTTGAAAGCCACGGTCATTAAGGCCTACGAATTCGCTTCCAGTTCAGAGGAAATCCTTCGGGCCCAGGGGGTAAGAGCACATGACATTAGGGCGTTCTCTGCTTCATGGTCCTTGCTCCATAATGTCGCCCTGTCAGACATTATGGGGACGTGTAGGTGGAAAGCACATACTACATTCACAGCTTTCTATCTCCAGGACATGACGCAGACACATGGTGACCTGTTGGCGCTACACCAAGTGCCGACAGCCTCCTTTGGCGCATAGATTTAACCACGTCTTTGCTCTGTTTGTCCAGTCCCTGGGAACAGTGACCAAGCAGCTAGACAGAGATAAGACACCACTGGAAATAAGGTCTACAGTGGTGAGTTGTCTTTGGTTATTTCATACTAACTGTGGCAAGGTAATGGGTAGAGATAGCTTGATCGCTCATCTGGTATGTGTCTTTCAAGTAGTTCTCTGGAGATCTTCTGATTCTGCGACCGGTATCGCAGCTTTCAGTTAGGCCTCTGAGTGTAATGGTACCGTATTTTATATGTGGGTGACCTGTGAGGTATTTTATTACTAGGATCGTATCTTGCGTATTTCGTACCCTCCTCCACTGCGCTGGTACATCAGCTAGAGTGTTCCAGAGGGAATGTATTACACTATAGATACGTGAAAGCCACAAGTGCTTTCTTTATCTATTAGTAATACTTACCTCTGGAACACTCAAACGCCCACCCTATCAGACCCCGCTAGTTGAAATCCGCCCAATTACGAGCGGAAAGAAACTGGCTATGCAGGTTGTGCAGCTAACGCAAGTTTTTTGGCGACAGAGGGCGCCACTGCATAAGTCACAGGCCTGCCAAGAAATTCAGGTTTAGAAATGAAGTTAAACCTGGCTGAAGCTGTCCAGGGACATGGTAAGCTAGAGTGTTCCAGAGGTAAGTATTACTAATAAATAAAGAAAGCACATGTGGCTTTCACGTATGTCTTTCTTTCTTTTTTTGTTTTTTTTTTTTTGTTTTTCACTTTATTTTGTGATAAAGTGACAAACTCAAGAAGCTCAGTAGCACTCTCCCATAAGTTGTATCTGAAGGGTACTGTTGATCGCTATAAATAAGGATGTAGGGGAGTGGGGGTGCAAATAGATCAAGCAGAATAAATAAGAACTGCTGTGTTCCCAACAGATAAATGTTCAGTGTTCTAAAACCTGGTCTAGTGAAGACAAGCAACACCTGCTGTATGTTTTTGTCCCGTTCTGATTTCATTTTTGATGAGTTTTAAAATGTGTTCTCTAAAATCACATGACTGAATGCTTTGACATGACACAGAGACACATATTGGGGCCCCCCTGTATCTGATGCATTCATGTATGTAAGCTTCATCTTATTCCCCAGCAGGTGTCTGGACAATTAATGAGTCTAGTATTTAGTTGATAAGTTCAGAAGTGTTGGAGTAGGACTTGGAGAGTTTGCATGATTGCCCTATAGAAGGACTGGGATTGCATTGTATTTTGGTAGCCTGGCCATAATTTTCATGGTCACATTTATAATTTCATTTAAGTATGATGACTTTTCTGTACTGGTGGCAAAGTAAAGATTTACAACTCAAAGTTACCAAGACCTTATTCTCAACATCTCTTGACAATTTTAGCAAATCTGAATTAACCACTTACCTTCTGTCTACATATCCAGCAAAGAAAGATGCATAGATCTGATCTTGCCATGATAGCAATGATATTGAAGCCCAAAATATCTGAGGTCACCACACTTTTACCATAAACACACACCAGCCCATACAAGACTCATTTATGCCATAAATTTCAGTATGTGCATGCAACCTAAGCTGACCACAGGACTGTCATGGTCTTCTTGTTAATAAAACATCACAGTTTGATTGAATGGGTACACACAAAATCACAATTCAGGCTTTAATTTTGATTGGTTTTTGAGTATCATGTAAGATACTGGTAGTTGAATTTTATGCACCTTTTTCAGTCGATGACGTTTGTGAGATAATTTGTCTGGTTTAACGGGAGACTGAAGTTTGATCGGTTGGTGTCTGTGCTTTGTCCTTGAATGGACATCACTACCTGTATGACAGATGGACTTGGAGTCACCAGTATGGTCTAAGACTGCACACATATGTTGTATGCATGTGTTGTAGTTTCGGTCGCTAGATAACAGGTGTAGAGCAGGCAGAAGATGATTGTCACCGGCCAAGGGTTACATGATCAGAGCATATTCTCTCCTGGCATCTTTCATGGAATAATTGCTCAGCCTCTCCTTGAGAATAGCTGAAAAACAAAACACACTCACACAAAACAGAAAAATTAGTCTGGAGTCATGTGGGTTGTGCAATATCAATTGTGAAGTCATTTATCATGGCAATATCACTCACAAATAACCAGAGTAATATTCAGAGCTAAAAAAATTGAAGGGACACAGACATGAGAAACTGACGTGAACAAAACTACAGCAGCAGTCTGCTTTGTGCTTACACAATGCACTGTATGATGTGTAAGCTGGATAGGCTTTGGACTGACATTGCAATTACATCCTAGTCATGGTTTTCTACTGGAAATGTTACATTAGGTTTATTTCATCAAAAGATAGGGTCATATGACATCATGGATCCATCAGATCTGCTCATAAATAGAATCTTCTACAGTGGTGCCTATTTGTTGGACCTGATCAGATCATTTCTCAGGCATTTCATAGTTTAGGAAGTTCTTGTCTTATCAGTGCCATATAAGCTTGCATGTCTAGGTGGCTTCAGCAGATAACTGACCAATTTTACAACTTTTCATATCGCTGGTGGTGCAGACATAATTTCTGTGTAATGCTTGGTTATCTGAACAGTTCTATTTTGTGATCATTTGTGCATCTTAATCCCTGATCAGCAGAGCTCTTTCTTTTCAGCATGTTTGGTAACATCCTGATGATGGAATTAGCCAGCCATGACCTAACTATCCAACATGGTTTAGAATAAGACATTGAATGTCTTCTTTATTTTTCTTCAAAGTTTTTTAATGGACCAAAAAACACAATTATTTGATCAGCCGAATGTCTCTACCAGGTCGATAAAAGAGAAATTTGGAGACATACCAGTAGTTGGAGAGGCTGTCAAGTGAGTGGGTGAGGGGCATGCATGTGTGAAAGGCCCATGTGTACCAGACAGTGTACTCAATCTACACACGCCGGAGCTGGAAACAGTGCAGGCTTCAGCAATTGTGTTGTACTATTCCACGAAGCTGTTAGAAGTGAGCACAGCGAGCAATCAATATTGACTGAACATTGTAAGGTTTTGCTGACCTTCAAGGCTGACTCGACTTCAAGGCAGTCAGGATTCACCAGCACTAAATTGCGTGCTTATGCGTTTTTATTAATCTGCGTGTCTGCTTTTGTGAACTTCAATACAAAGAATGTTGTTCATCAAAGTAAATAAACAGCACCACATAAACAAAGAGTGAAAAAATGGGAAGAGCTTGTCAATGATGAGTGAGAGTACAATTGGAATTTGCCTAATGTGTAGAGCGTGTGGAGCCCTGGGTCCCTATGCTGAAGGTACTTGAGTGGCATTATGCACTTGTAATAACCCTTTCCCCCTCAAACTGGCCAAAACTTACTGTTGTTCAAAA
This sequence comes from Hermodice carunculata, assembly GCA_964020975.1. Lineage (NCBI taxonomy): Eukaryota > Metazoa > Annelida > Polychaeta > Eunicida > Amphinomidae > Hermodice > Hermodice carunculata. The sequence continues at coordinate 57,608,478 of OZ026612.1, forward strand.
GTCGTCTGCTTCACTGTTTTGTACTAATATAAACAGTAGTGAGAAATAATTTGAATGAGAATTGTATGTGAAACCTATCAAGATAACATGACTCGGATCAACAGTGTTGGAAAGCTATTGACTCAATCTTAATTCAAGGGGGAAAGAGTGAAAAACGCTCAGAGAAAATTTCAACAGATCAATAGAGTAGAGAGTGAAGTGAATGTGTATAGTTTATATGAAGCTGACGGTAGTTCAAAAAGTGCTTCAGACAGGATCGAGGAGCTGTGAGGGGCTGAATGCTAATCTGATAGCTGAATAGTAGGCTAACAAAAAGTTTTCCAATTGATTTTTTTTTTCTGCCGGGCACATGTCTTGTCAACAAACCTCCAGAAAAGCAATCTTGATGTGGTTTTAGGGTGCATTAAAGGCCATTGTACAAATGTTCAAAAAAAAAAAATATTTATCAAAATCCAGAGCTCTTTTCATGGATCGATATGGAGGATTAAGGCAAGAGGACTGTTAGAGAGCCAGGCAGGACAAGATCTGGTCTGACAGCTTCAGTGATGTGGCTTGTCCAGGAGAGCACTCTATCCCACATGCTTTGCCCACTTCAAAGGCACAGATAAATGGTCATACTGATAGACCAGAGTCCTTGTGGTCCCACCTTGCATTGGCTTACTGTTGCAACCTGTAACCACTAAATTAATTTCAGCCATATCAGCTGCCATTGTCAATTGGATTGGCAAAGACCTAATGGCTAAAAATGGAAAACCATTGGGCTTGGGTCATTGGTCTTTGTGCCCGCTGTGGTTGACCACTTGTTGACAAATTTTTTTGAAAAAAGCAAGTACCGGTACCCCAATGGATCAGTTAACCCTTTCCCCCTCAAACCGGCCAAAACCGGCTGGTGGTCAACTGTCGTCTGCTTCAGTGTTTTCAACTAATTTCAACAGTTATGAAAAACAATTTGACTGAGAAATGTACATGAGACTTATCAAGATCACATGCCCCAGGTCAACAGCTTTCCTTGGCATGGGTTGGGCACTAAGTGCCCAACCCATGCCAAGGAAAGCTGTTCGCTCAGTCTTAATATAAGGGGGAAAGGGTTAATTTGCCCAGCTGCATTTTCCAATTCTGTCATCACTGGAGTTTTTCAAATTTCTGGTAATAACCAATGAAGGTCAGAAAATTGCATTTTCGTACTGAATCTTTTGAATCAGACAATTCCACAGAAAGGTTAAAGGGTCATGATATTGCAGAGTGACTCAGAGTACATACAAAATTTTAAATCTCATCCCTACAGGCCAACGAGACTTACCTTGGTTTGGCCATGTGCCCAATCCATTAAGACAATGCTGATAACCTTTTTTAACCAAGTCATGTTTGCAGTAAATTCTTAATTGACTGTGATGCCTATGATGTGGGGTGAAAAAGGCAAAGGTAATTGAAAAACTTGTACAAAACAGGCTTGGCCATGTATCTATTGATTGTAGTAACATTGAAGCCTTGCCTGTCTAGCCTTGGTATGGCTCTGTACAGAGCTGCTGCTTTGATAAGACAGTGAGTACCTATCAGCATCACTGCATATCTGTGGACACCTTGGACAGGGCCATTTGGCCATTTTGCTGTACATGTAAAGTGAATAAGCAGATTTTCTGAATTGACATAAAGGAAAGTCTTCCATAGAGAAATAGTGACAGTCTTCCAAGAAGATTTCCTCCTTTTCCTTTTCATAATTAAATTGATTAACCCTTTCCTCCTTACAAGGGCCAAAACCAATCAGCCAGCTGGTGTTCAAATGTCATCTGCTTCAATGTTTGGGACTAATTTCAACAATAATAGAGAGCAATCGGGATTAAATTTGCAGATGACACCTGTCAAGGTCACATGCCTCAGGTCATCAGCTTTCTTTGGCATGGGCTGGGCATTTAGTGTCTAAAGCGAAGGAAAGCTGTTGACTCAGGCTCAAGTGAGAGCGGAAAGGGTTAATGAAAGAGCTTATCATAAGCTACCAGAATGAACATCGTACATCTCCATGTATTTAGTTATGGGTAAAGGATTAAAGTTATAAACATTTATATAATTTAAGAAACTGTAATATAATGAACACTACTACTTGTTTGCTCTGGGGTTGACCAGATCTCACTAGCCTCTGATTCAATAAAGGACAAAACCAGTCAAGCAGTTTGGCACATTATGCGTCTAGTCACATCGCACTGTCTCGTACCTATATTTTGATGGTAAACTTTTGAACTGTGGATATTTTTTACCACATTACAGTGATGTCCCTCTGATAAGGCTGCTCTCATTACAGTGATGTCCCTCTGACAAGGTCACCCCCTCACCACGTGCAACCAATTTCTCATACAAGTGTCACATTTTAATCATCTTCACACAGGGTCTACCCCCACTGCCTGGAAGGCCTTCCATGTGAAGTGTCCCCTTCCCCAGCACAATTAGGGTAGCCTGACGGGGCCGGCCCACCAGTGATAAAAGGGAGGCTGCCTTGCCTTCCTGGGCCCTTAAACACTGTGCATATAAATGTACATATTTTCAAATGTATAGATTTTCAAGGTTTTTGCATTTCAGGCATATAACTAAAGTTTGAACTTACCTACTTTGGACATAGTTCCTATTAAAAGGGTTAAATCGTGCGTTGTCATGATAAGCATGAACCACTACCTTTGTTTTCTGAACACTCCAGTTTCTCGGCATCCGTAGAGCATACATCTCAACAACTGTTGACATGATATCATAGAAGCATATCCAGATTTTGTTAAATTACATTCCGGTATTCAAAGTAAAAAAAACTGATGCAGACTGCTTTATGAACTTTAAGTTACTCTTGCACAAAATGGATTGGAAAATATTAACTTGATTTGGAGCTTCTAAATGTACAGCAGAGGGAAGGGTTAACTCATTCAGTGCCATCTATGACTGAAGTTGAACTATATAAAACGGACTGCTCTGAATTATAATAAGGATGCTAGATTCAAATTTTTTACAGAAAGGTCGTTCATTTAAGTACCAGCATGCCTGAAGTTACATATAGGATATAATAGTCCATGTCAACAGCACACCAAGGAAAGCTGCTGACTTAGTGAAAAATGTGGTACTGAAAGAGTAAACATGTTCTATTGTCAACTACAGTGTACATTGTACATTTAAAGGCCTTGGTCAGTAATTTTTGCATTGCCTGGCAAGTCATGTTGGTACTTGAATGACCATTCATGTGAAGCACTTTCACATTCCATCTTCATTATATTTTTAGCTCTGCTGACCTAAAGTCAGAGAGCTTATGCAACTGCTCATGTCTGTCCATCCATCTGTAAAGTTTTGCTTGTTAGCGCGATACCGTCCACAGTTTTCAAGTTAACCCAGTATAACTGTCAGGACTTACAGGGTGTATAAAAATCTAGGTCAAGTTCAATATTGGTGGCACCACCTGTGGGTCAAAATGTGGAGATCTTGTGAACGCACTAGCATCTTCAGGTTTTTGGTGGATCTCCATGAAATGTGGTGGGGTTATGGGGAAGGTCAAAATTAAGTTGCTATATGATACTGGTCCACCACCTATAATTTGACAGAAATTATGAGCCAAAATGTGTTTTTAAGATGTAACATTCTGTATCTGGAAAAGTGATTGGATTAGAGTTGCCAAATTTATTGGATATATAGACCATGTTTTGATGCTAGAATGTTATGTAATATCAGTGACCTTGACTTAATTTTTGTGAGGTCACCATGCCTGTAAAGTTGAAAGAGGTGACTTTTGTAATGGTAGGGTGTAGCTTGAACATCAGTGGCAAAGAGAATTGAGCCACCAGATCAAAATTGCACTTGATTACATTGTATATAAAACTGTACTTGATGACATACTTTTTGGGTCACGGTGATCCAGTAATTGTGAAGTTTGGTGCTTGTCCAAGTTTATTGGTTTTCTTCAATAACTCAAAAAGATATCCAATCTGAACAACAGACCATGTATGGAAAGCTGGATGTGGGGTGCATCTTTAGAACATAACAATTTTTTAATCCAAGTTGAAGGTCAAGGTCAAATGGCCAGTTGGAATATAGGGGTCATCTTGTTCTGCACTCCACACTTTTTGAGTTAGGCCTATATAAGTTTTGGAACTTATAAAATGTATGTAAATCTTTGTTTACATCAATGTTATTGGTGCCACCTATAGTATAATGTAATATACAGGTCAAAATGTGAAATCTTGTGACCAGTATATTACATCCTTAGTTTCTGATAGATCTTCATAAGATTTAGTGGGATTGTAGAAGAGGTCAAAATCTCTATTGGTTGTGATACTAGTGGTGCCACCTATAATTTAATGGGAATTATGAGTTTATGAGTTTAAATGTCTTGAAAGTTACAAAATTCCATATCTCAAAAAATAATTGAATTAGACGTGCCAAATTCATAGAATATATAGATCATGTCCAATGTTAATATAATATGTAAGGTCAGTGACCTTGACCTATTTTTGTAAGGCCACCAGACCTATGTTGGAAGAGGTGATTTTGTAATAAGGTTGTAGTTTGGACATCAGTGGCAAAGAGCATTGAGCTTCCAGATCAAAATTGCACTTGACTACATTGTATTTAAAACTCTACTTGATGACCTAGGTTTTGGGACACCATGACCCAGTGATTGTGTGACTTTGACTTATTTTTCAAGGTCTTAAGCATGTAAGAAAAGGACATTTAATTCAATACCTTGATAAAGAATAAGGCAAATGATGCAAATGCACCACAAATGCATATCATTTGGAAGTTTGATATTGCATAAGGTGACTAGCCTTCATTAATTTTTCAAGTTCGTGGATTGAATACATTTCAGAAAATGATTTTTTGGTGATGGTGGTCAACAGAGCATTAGGCCCATGGGCCTCTTGTTTTTACACTTGGCACATTAAGTGCCGAAGGGTATTGTCGTCCCCTGTGTTGTCCCCACATTTTGCAGGATTTCTTTAATTTCAACCATCATCCAGTATATTGGAAGAGGTGGCTTCCAGCTAATACCTTAGTACACTTTACCTCATAACACCTCTGGTCAACTTTATGGTGCTTAAAGTTGTATTACTGTAGACCTGTTTATACCAGTGTCAGTATGGTGGAATAGTGTATGAAGCTTTTAGATTTCAAAGAAGACGTCCGTTTGTGTGTCTCTCCATCTGTCTGTCCATCTTGTCGACATTACTGCAATATCTCAAAAAATATTCACCATAGCTGTACCAAATTTTTGTCACAGAAGGACCTTATGCTGGACCAAGTTCCCATTGAAAACCAGCATCCTCTGATTATTTTAAAACTTGGAATGAAACTTTTAATGCATTTATTTGAAGGCTGTCTGAGTGGCGTCTATCCTGATGACATTACCACCGTATCTCAAAAAATATTGACCATAGCTTTACCAAATTTTTGTCAGAGATGATGGATGAGGTTCTTATTTAAAACCAGCTACCTCTGATTATTTTGTACCTTTTCATGAAAGTTTTAATGTATTTATTTGAAAACCATCTGAGTGGTGTCAACCCTGACAACGCCACGGCAATATCTAAAAAATATTGACTACAGCTTTACCAAATTTTTATCAGAGATGTATCTTACATTGATGGACCAGGTTCCTTTGTAAAACCAGCTTCCTCTTTGTATTTATTAACTTTTTTATGAAACTTTAAAGTTTTTATTTATAAGGCCGTCTGAGTGGTGCACAAGGGGACGACATTGCCATAATATCTCAACAAGGATCCACACCCAACGCAGCTTCATCAAATTTTTTTCAGAGAGGTACATTATAGTAGACAACATTCCTATTGAAAACCACCTTCCTATTATTATTTTTAAACTTGTTATGAAACTTTTGGAGTATTCTTTTGATGGCTATCTGACTGAGTGATGCACTGTACAGTAGTCTCTGTCACCAGAACTTACCCCAAGAACACATCCAAAAGTGCTCTTTCATTTCATAGACAACAATATGGAAATTGTATGTAAAGTATTATCATGCGAAGTCTCAAAAAAAAAAAGCAGAATGGAGGAAAAAAGATTGTGGGCGCCGAGGGTAATCTGTTCTATGAATGGTATATTCATAAGTACATATATGTGGGAGAAGTGAGTCATGTACTGGCACTGAATCAGTTGAAGTCCAGTGGTCCAGAAGGTGCTTTATGTACAAGTGGCTTCCACAGCTCAAAAGCAAAGTGATACTGTACTTGATTTATACATAAGGGCAGCATTGAGTGACCCCAGAAAAACACATCATTCAAAAGTTGAATGAGCTTGTGCACGTACCAATATAAGTTTTGCGTCCAGATGATATTTAGAGAAGTCACCATGCTAAACCATCCAATATCTTGGTAGCTAATTGCCCTTTTCAGGACCTTAAGAAGCCAGGAGTTTGTTGAGGAGGGATATATTACTGAACCCAGGCCTGGGTCATGTTTTATACAGCCAATTTTTAAAGTAAACGAAATGTATGATTTGAAAGCATTAAGAAGGATTGGATTCATAGTGGTCAGGGACTACAGTGGCATGAGATATGGACTGCTGCAAGTAGCTGATGATCTAGATTCAGGACTGACTACAGGCCATCCTGTGGCAAAATACTCCTTGGCTATTTTGAGGAAAATCGTGAGGTAAAAGGACATAACTGCCCATATAGTCAGTCATGCCAGTAGTATTGTACAGAGAGACCATCAATGCAGCAGTAGCAATGCTTGCTGCCAGTGGATTCACAGGTGACACACTGTACTCCGATATGGTGAAACGTGTTGCTATTGTGTGGCATTGATTTTCCTGCAGACGTATGGCTGGCTCAGTGCTGCAGTCAGACAAACTGCTGGAGCGAGGGAAGGACAGCATGCTGATGTGATTGCCAAAGCTCTTTTGTAAAGTGGCATCCAGGGAGAAGACATTTCTGGCTTTCAATTTCAGATCTCCCTGGTCTGTATCAGCATTATTGTGTGCATGCACAGGTGTGAATATATCTTTATGTATAGGTCTGCCAGTTTGGCTGGATTTTTTAAATTCTCTCTCTCTCTCTCTCTCTCTCTCTCTCTCTCTCTCTCTCTCTCTCTCTCTCTCTCTCTCTCTCTCTCTCTCTCTCTCTCTCTCTCACTCTCACTCTCACTCTCACTCTCACTCTCACTCTCACTCTCACTCTCACTCTCTATCTCTCTCACACACACACACACACACACACAAGAAAAGTTTGTGCTTTTGGCAGAACAAGATGCAATCCCTATGTTATAGAAATGCACATTGATTTATGAAATGAGACTAAAGTAAAGCAGAAGAAGAGCAAAATTTGTAGTTGTATATGGAGGAATTTGTTTGACAAGCATCCCAAGGGCATATATTCTAAGCCAAAACTTCCCATACTAGACCTCAGGCTTAAGCTTCAAACTTAATCTTAATGATGTTTTCTCGATGCTTAGTTTTGACAAATCTATCGTACAGTTACATCATGCAGTGGTGCCAATCTTGTAAGGTCCCTCGCAATAAAGGCCACTCCCTCTACAAAAGGCCACTTTTTCATGCAGCAAGTATGGGATTTTCATTTTATTTTATCATTCAGTAGAGGCCATCTAATATAAGACCATATTTTTGTATATTTTGAGTGGCCTTTCAAGACAGGACCACTGTACCTGCAAATGACAAGGATTACAGCTGATCAATTCTTTTTCACAGCTGATCGTTTGCAGTGAGCCCCACACTTTGTAAATGTTCAACTCATGTCCTTACTTAAAGGTCAAAGTTTTTACTGATGATGTGGAGCAATACACTGTTCCCAGATATTAAACAATCACAGTTACGATTGTCAGCAAAATACCATCCAGTGGGTGAACAGCTGTGCTCGGATATACAGTACTTAGCAAGCTTGAGAACTCTAATCCTGATTGGCTGAATAAGTGTTTGGGAGCTTGCAGTCAGTTACCTTTGTCACATTAACATCAGCAGTCTGGTAAAAAAAAGTGCTGACAGGAGACAAAAAATGGGCAGTTAATATCAGCAAAGAAAAACTTTGAGTCTAGAACTTTGTGTCAAACATTTTAGGTCAACAGCAAACCAAAATTTCAACAACAACAAAATGAATTGAAAGTTAATTTGTCGAGCACAAGTGTGATTCCCCACCAAAAACTCCACCCCACCAACAGCTAGGTGTCTATCATCAGATATAAAAACTACATGTGGAAAGGGTACACCACAATATTAACACTTTGCTACTTGTAAGTGCCCCCCCCCACCCACCCACCACCCCCAAGATTACATGTCACAGAGAAGGCCCTTCAACCACTTTTTGTTTGAAAAATGTAACATGCAGTTAACCAACATCTTTTACCTGTCTTGGAAGTCATGCTGCTGGTACCATGAAGACAGCTGGACCCATAGAGCAAGTCATGCTGCTGGTACCATGAAGACAGCTGGACCCATAGAGCAAGTCATGCTGCTGGTACCATGAAGACAGCTGGACCCATAGAGCAAGTCATGCTGCTGGTACCATGAAGACAGCTGGACCCATAGAGCAAGTCATGCTGCTGGTACCATGAAGACAGCTGGACCCATAGAGCAAGTCATGCTGCTGGTACTGTGAAGACCGCTGGACCCATTAAGCAAGTCATGCTGCTGGTACCATGAAGACAGCTGGACCCATAGAGCAAGTCATGCTGCTGGTACCATGAAGGCAGCTGGACCCATTGTAGAGCATGACTTACAAAGCAATTAAAAACACTGACCAAGGCCATAAGAAACGTAACAATTCATGTCAGCCTGTTGGAAACATTGTGTACAAACAAATACATTAGACAGAAAAAGCCAGGTTTGCTATGGCACACCCACTGTCAGCATTATCTGACAACAGGGACACCTACAGGACAGCTATTAAGAACCTTTAGTGAAATTTTTGCAATATAATACAATTGATGGAAACAGTTGCACTTTATAACATTGAATAATACCTCACATATGTTTCTCACTTGTAATCATGGTGCACAGTTTAAAAGTATTTTCAATTTGACAAGGTCAAAAATTAAGTTATGACCGTGTAGAGTGAAAGTTTATGTATGTATCTTATGACTATGTTGACATGTAACTGGTCCTTCTAGGTCAGTGAGGCTGACTTACTGTTTTGTCTGACTTACTTCCAGTTCTGTGTGACTTGCTTCCTGCTCTATGTGACTTACATCTAGCTCTGTATGACTGACTTCTACCACTGTATGACTTGGTCCTAGCTCTGTTTGACTGACTTGTCCAGGTCTGGGAGGAAAAAAATGCAGACACCAGGAATGAGTCAAATACATACAGTAATCATCCATGTACATTCTTTTACAATGACCATGTGCATACAAACTTGGATACATATATGTACAATGAATCGTGCAGGATTTAAATATAACATGCAAACCTTGGTACAAGGGCTGGTTGAAAAGTTCTAAGCTTAGCTGTGAAAGCCCCGTATAAAGTGGACGGTTTTCATTTATTTCTCTACATAGTCCAGGTTTACACACTTTTGCCAGTGATGCTGCAAGGCCTGGATGCCTGTCAAGAAGAAATTTTCTTCAGCCACCCTAAAAAAGCCATTCACAGCAGAAATGATGTCATAATTACTAGGAAAATGGCAACCAGCTAGTTCCTCTTTCATTTTGTGAAACAGGTGGAAGTCTGACAGGGCTAAATCGGATTAATAAGGGGGATGGTTAATGAGTTCAAAGCCACAATCATGGATTGCTGACATGGCAACCACCGGGTGTGAACAGGAGCATTGTCTTGGTGGAACAGGACTCCTTTACTGAGCATTCTCCATCACTTAGCTTTGATAGCTTCACGCAACTGCCTTTTGCCTCCACAGGATCCCCATAGATCGCTATATGTTTCTGATGTGCTCTTGTCGGGCATTGTCCATTTCTGGTGATTTCAATGGGTAGGATCACAAGATGGTCTGGTGCAAAGACACTAATCCCACTACAGTTGCAGTTCTTATGTCTATGATTCATTAAATGATTGTACTTGTTGGTTGCAAAAGTTTGTTTCAATCCGATTGAGATATCACACTCAGGCTCAGAACTTTTTCAGTCAGCCCTCGTAGAAGTAAGGAGCTTATTACCATGTTAAAATACACCCTTTCTCCAGTATTCAAGTAAAATTCAAACATTTTTTCCGGGCAAAACCCTGGAAGATGTTGGTGGATTTGAAGCAAATTTTAGCCTGTCAACACCACATTTTAATATTCCGCTGTGTGTGAGTGTGTCATCCAAATATTTACTGGGGACTCAATGTACAAGTACATGTCATAAACTGACCTGAACATAAACCTGCCATTTCATTTGTCAACAGCTATGGTCAACACTTGTGGCCAGAATGGGCTTTACTAATGAGCAAACACTTGCATTAGGCACTTTATGGGTGCATGTCCAAGCCATTATTGAGGGGCCACTCGAGCAAGTTCTTAGTTCTACTGACCATAGGTCCCAGAGCTCGTTCAATCACTCGTATCTCTCTGTCCATCCATCTGTCAGTCATTTTGTCCATCTATCTCTAAACTTTTGTTTGTGAGCATGATACAGTTCACAGTTTTCAAGATAGCCCCGTATAACTTTCAGGACTTGGGAAGTCTATGAAAATCAAGGTCAAAATTGATATTAGTGGTACCACCTACGGCCATGTGTAATATATGGGTCACAATATGAAAATTTTGTGACCATTCCAGCATCCTTAATGTGTGATAGATCTTTGTGAAATTTAGTGGGATTGTGGGAGAGGTCAAAATCTCATTTGCCTATGATAATAGTGGCTCCACCTATAACTTTACAGAAATTATGAGCCAAAACATGTTGAAACATAAAATTCCATATCTGAAAAGATAATTGAGTTAGACATGCCAAATTTATAGGATATATAGATCATGTCCAATGCTAATATTTTATATGATATCAGTGACCTTGATGTATTTTTTGTCGGTCACCAGGCCTGTAAAGTTGGAAGAGATGATTTTGTAATGGCAAGGTATAGTTTGGACATCAATGGCAAAGAGAATTGAGCCTGTAGATCAGAATTACACTTGAGGACATTGTACATAAAACTGTACTTGGTGACCTACTTTGGGGGGTCACCATGACCCAGTGGTTGGTACCGTGACTTATATTTCAAGGTCATTAAGCAATTGAAAAAGGACATTTAATTCAATATCTTGATAAAGAATAAGGCAAATGTACCACAAATGTGTATCATGTGAAAATTTGACATTGCATAATATGGGTGACCTTGATGAATTTCTCACAGTTATTGAAGGAATGCTTTTCATAAAATGATTTTTTGTTGATGGTTATCACATTATTAGTCAGCAGAGCATTAGGCTCATGGGCTTCTTGTTAAATATCATCAACATTTTTGCTGTGCTGATACATGTAGTAATATGTCAGTGTCTTTCTGGGTTCATTGTTAGTGTATTGTCAACAGCTATGTGTATTGACATTGCTTTGTTAACAATCATCAAGATAACTTGTAGCATTATGTCAGGATTGGAAATCTCTCAAAAGGTTCATTTGGCATCAATCTCAGGCAACAAATTATTGCAATGTGGACAAACATGCTCACAAGCTACCTAATATATTTGGGAACCTTCTCATGCTCACAAGATACCTATGTATTTGGGAACCTTCTCATGTGGTACGTATGAAACAGCCTTGGTGACTTTGATCATGTTGATGGGAACAAATTTCCATTGTAAAAGTCATATGGCTGTAAACAGTGAAAAATAGATACTCTCTAGGTGTCCTCGTGAGGTCTGCCAATCCAGACTGTATGATAGCAATAAATTGTTTTGTTTGTGCATATGCTAGATGACTGACATAATGTTCCAGGGGGACCAATGTATCAAGTATCCCTGTAAGCTGTCTGAGACATCCCTTCTGATGGCTGCCTGTGATGTTCCTGTTGTGTCCTGGCATAGCAAAATCTAAATTATTTTCATCCCAGGATGCCCCCCTTGCCAGTACTTTTAAGAAAGAACTTTCCTGCAGATATTGTAAAAGAAATTATTTGTTCAGTAAGTTTTGATTGCTGATCAGCTTTGATTTGGTATCAAAACATTTCTTCACAGCACCAGAGCCACTTAGCAAGATTAAAAACCCAGATTTGCTGCACATGAACAGTAATCCGACAAATTATGATGTGGTATTGATCAGACTGAAGGTATTTGTCCATAGCTGCGTAATGTTCTCTGAGTAATAGAAAGGGCTGAGTGAAGACTACTATGACATTGTACGTCTATATGAATAAAAGAACTGGTTTTCTTCCATCGCATAAGGTATACAGTGGTCCCCTTCTTATAAGGCCACCCCAAATGCAGCCAAAGTAGCCTTATAAGAGGGGTGGCCTCTCTTGAGGGGCACAATATAATGGAAATACCATATTTTCTGCACAAGAATGCGGGCCTTTCAAGAGGGGTGTCCTGTGGTGGGAGGGGTCTTATAAGAGGGGGACCACTGTATATGTTAATGAGTGGAAGCCTGCTTTAACATTTCCTGATGTATGAGAGAAGTCACTCTGGTCCAAAATATCATAATGTATTTCCTGTGTCAAGCAAATGAGGATGTCCATAGAAGAGAGGGACATCATTATAGTATGATGAATTATCGTCAGCATCTATGTTGGAATTTGCTGATGCACTTCTATGTGCATCTTAAACCCATCAAAGCTTCCTGTTTGTTTTACGTCATTTCCCAATCATCTCTAAGTCTCAGGAATTTTGTTGTTAGATTAAGCCATTCATCTTTCTATGTAGACATTGGCTGTTAACTAAACTTTAGAATTTCTTAATTTGCAGCATCAATTTACTTTAAAATGTGACTTGTAGAAGGTTGTTTACTCTGTGTTGTAAATGTAATTCACCTGAGATCAATGTTGGGCTGAAGTCTCAGTAGCTTTTTGGCCAAAGAAAATCATACATTACACACCAGGAAAAACCGATCAATCATAGATGGTGGAAACTGTCATTGTTTTATGCCGAGTTTGTTCACCTGCTGGCCTTTTGTTGTTGGTGTTCTCAAGGTTTTGCCACAGGGATGGATACTGCATGAGAGGCAAGTTGGTTAATGATGTGGTCTCAATAACAAGGACCACTTAAAGGTTCGGGCAAATGTGTGTGTGCATGTGTGTGCACATACATATATTTTTTATGTATTTATGTTTGTATGTATGTATGTATGTATGTATGTATGTATGTATGTATGTATGTATGTATGTACATGTATGTATGTATGTATACATGCATGCATGTATGTATGCATTCATTCATTCATTCATTCATTCATTTGGAATAATAATTATTGTATATTGAAATTCCTCATAAAAAGTACTTCCCATTTAAGTGCCTGGTGTAAAGTAAATGAGTTTTGAATTCCCTGGGAAGTTGTTATTCAAGGACAGTTATAGGCCTACACATGTACAAGGTTTTCCCACACAATTCAATAACCACAGATGAGGGCCGTAACTTGAGTTGCTTTTATTTACCAGCTTGACATGAAATGAGTTAAACATGGTGGATCTACATATTATTAACTGGGGGGGGGGGGGGGGGGGGGAAGCAGGGGTTACTGTGAACTTACAAGCAAGTGTGATTGGTACTCTATAGAATGCATCAGAATGCAGTTTAGTTGTCGTCATGTCCACAGCCATTTTGCTCGCTGTCTCTTTGCCCACTTTGAATTCAGGCATTTGCCACTTGGGTGAAGTACTTTTCTGTTGTTCTCACATTGGTAACAGCTATGTTCCGATCCAATTTTTCCCATTGTCTATGGTTTGACATCTTATTGGCCAGTTCTATAGCCAACTCAAAATACTGTGAAGTGAAAGACACTTCCAAGAGTGGAGTGTTGTGCCCTCTAATATCAAGGCCACCCTGACTTTGCTTGAAAAGTGGCCACCTCAGAGGGATGGCCTTTCTGCCAGAGTGCAATATGATGGGCATAGCACAGGAGATGTATGATAAGGTAGTCCCTGGTAGGGTTTATGAGATGGCATCAAGCAGGGACAGATGCAGCCAGTTTGTCCAGACTGAAGGCCAGAGAGAAAGCTGGTGCTTATCCTCGGCCTGTACAAGAACAAGCCTGTAGGGCCCAGACACATGGGCAGCTTGTACGGCTGGTTTGTCATCAGGCACAAAATGTGGAGTTCTTGGCAGCTTACAGGTACATGTACACGCATTAGCAATAAGCCAGAACCAACATGAAAATTAGGATGTGTCAAAACTAACTTGGAGTTATTGGGTTCTTTTGTCCTTTAGCACCATTAATAGTGGAGAAAGGTACAAGTGTAATAGAAATGTGTCGTGTGTGGTATAAATTGACTGTTATATGTAGTAGCATGCCATGCCAGGTTGCTAAAACAGAAGATTTGACAGGCAGCTAGCATTCAGTGAGCTTCAGCAGAAGTGTTCTTCTCAATAGACAGTTAGCAAGGCTTAGTGTCATTAGTTTGTGACACATGCTGAGATTTGCAGACTTAAAAATTATTTATCAGTATATTTGTGATGTTTGTTTAATATAATTTCAGGTATTGAACCAAATGATTAAGATGCACCTCAAGGAAGGGAGGGCTTCTGTTATGTCACAATGTGATCAGTGAAGTAGCTTTATGAAATGTGGCAAGAGATAAAATCTGTGTATCATCTGTTTTCAAAAAATTAGGTGCATAAATTAATGATAATGTTCTTTAAAACACCTGCTTGTAAGAAATGCATTAGGAAATAGTAACATGGAAACTACATTTATGCCACATCTCTTTATCCCAACACTAACTGAATCAAAACATTTTTATAAACTTAATCTCTTCATAAATGCAAGTACTTAGTATTCCCAATTAGTAAATGAAAATAATCAGCACTTTATTGAGTGTAAGTACATTAGCATCATTCAGGAATCTGAATGTGGCAGGTGTGGGTGTTTTTTTTTTTTGTTTTTTTTTTTTTTTTTTTTTTTTTTTTTTTTTTTTTTTTGTATTCAATAATATAAACTGGAATCTCATACTACATATACTTAAGTCAGTAATAATAGCTTAGAGCTGATGTTTCTTGGTGATTTCACAGTAACATTAAATGAAGATTGAATTAAATTGAAGTGAACTGAGATATGTGTGTGACTTCCTACTAGCTTTGTGTTGGGTGGGGTGGGGGTGAGGGGTAGGCAGCATTAGGGTTCCTGAATCACTGCTACATTTCTCCCTCTTTACAATGCCCCTCATTACAAGGCATTGTACTAGCATGTTTACCTCAAAAGCAAAATTTCTTGGAATCTGGTTGGTGTCTTTGTTCAGGAGTTTTTCAACATAGGCAAAAGATGAGTCATGTGTAGCATAGCTGGGACCTATTGTATTGATGCTAGAAAAAAAATAAGCAAACAAAACCTTACCATTGTGAACTGGTTTTCTCTGCACATTATGATCCTCAACAATTCCCCACCCAAGTGACCCAAAAGTAGGGTTGTGTATCATTACTAATTGGTGTATAGCGATACTTTTCGGTACAGAACCATGTATCATGATACGTATCACGATATATCATGATAGAGTATGAAGTGATCACACTCTTTGAATTTACATGCAGCAGTCGGTATGACAGTTTCTGTGCTGGTGTTTTGATAAATCATTCTGTCATGTCTGCATACACCAGCAATGAATTGGTAAATTGCCGGTTCGGTACATGGTTAGTATCACTGTATTTCATTATGTAATCTCAACCCTACCCTAAAAAAGCACCCAGATATCTGCTGTAATGTTTTTACTGGAACTTCATGTTGATACTATGTATACAGTATTTTTGCTGTAAAGTGTGGGTAAGACGTATTGTGATGGCAGCCCAGGTCAAAAGCTAGGGGCTGGATTCAATGTGCCCAACCCACACCAAGGAAAGCTGTTGACTGTCTTATTCTGATCAGGAAAGACTTCATGAACAAAAGCAAAAGTCATGTCTGTATATGCCTTCAAAAGCGGTTTATAGACGTTATGTTTGCATTGCAATTAGTTCTTCAATGAAAGTTCCAGGTCTGATGACCCTGTTTTTATTGTCTTGCAGGAGAAATAGCAAACGAGAGATGAAATGGGATGAAATGAACATTCTGGCAACTCTCCATCCCCCAGACAAAGACTATGGGCACCAAAAAGTTGATGAACCACCCACGCCATATTCCAAATATGAAGAACCTGAAGACGATGAGGATGAGGGTACTGATGTGGATCGACCTCGAAGGGGGAGTTTTCACAGTGAAGACGGTGAACGAGATGGAGTGGTCAGTGCAGATAGCGTGGCTAAGAGGTGAGATTGCTCTCTGCAACGCAGTGTGCTGTGCACCAGCCACAATTTTGCAGGTTGAGAAGAGGTCAAACTCTAATGCTTTCCTGGCTGAAAGCAATTATTCTCAAATGTCAAAATTGTCTTTCCTCAGTTTCTCAACTTTGATCCTTGAAAGGACTTTATTGATTTGGATCTGGTGTTGTGACAGTGTTGTGAGAAAGGTGCAGGTCAGCAGGTATTGAGATAGCATGCTTCACCTTGATCTCTTATGATCATATGGGCTTTACCAGAGCAAGAAAGACGAAAGCATTTTTGGCTTCAGTAGAATTTTGTCTCTATAATATTGACTGCTCTTGCTGTATATGCTGCTGGGTACAAAAAGTGATTACATGGGCCAAAGCAACTGCATCATTGTTACCGCATTTATGTGGCAAAGTTGATATAAAAAATGCCAGAGGACACAATTACCAAGCAGCAGTCCCAGCGTTGTGGAAGTCAGGATTCTTATAAGTCACAGGAGATGAACAGTGAGCATATACAGTATATCAAATACAGAGTGCAGAGGGCAGGCCAGTTTTCTGTTGACATTTTGTTTGCTTTGTCTCACAGACCCTGAAATTGAGTACATGTATTTTCATTTTTGTTCTGTTTTTTTTTTTAAACCACAGCTGACTTGTCAGCTGAGGTATGGTCCAGCGTCCTTTGTCCATCCATCCACAATTCACTTATTTTAAATTCTCTGAAAGTCCTTAGCCAGATTCATTTCAAACTTGGTGGGAATGTACCTCATGTGGGTTTCTGCCAAATTTGTTCAAGTGGTCATGCTTCAGTGATTTTTACCCCTCGGCCTTACAGAGGGGTATTGTTGTCATCTACGCGTCCATCCATGCCTTGTTCACACCATATCTCCAAAAATACTCACTTTACAGAGACCAAATTTTTTTTTCACAGGGGAGCATTGAGATGCTTCAGGTGCTTATTGAAAAGTAGGTAACATATTTAGGTCACAGCACTACATTTAAAAAAAAAAAAACGGCGTGAACACAATATCTGAAAAAAACATTGAATGTAGTTTCATCAATTATTTATGACAGTTGGTCCTGAAGATGCCTCAGAAACCTATTGAAAACTAGGTCACTGGGTCACATATTTAGGCCACAGTGCTGCATTGAAGAAAAATGGTCTTGCCATGACATCTCTGCTCATTGCATTTGCACCAAAGCTTTGTCATTAGGTCAAACAAAAGTAACCTTGACCTATTGAAGGGGCATTGTCATCACCTACGCGTACGTCTGTCCTGGCCAAGGGGTTTTCGGTCACCGATCATCTTCTAGTTAGATTTGTAATGAATTTTTTTTTGTTCATTTTTGGGGCAAAATCTGAAAAAAATCTTCTCTGACACCATGTAGCCAATTCCTATGAAATTGCATAGGGACACTTCTGGGGATCCTTAATTTGTTCAACAGGTGGCACTGTGATTTTTTTTTTTCAATTTTTTTTTATGGCGATGTGATTTTTTCAATTTTTTAATGATTTTTTTTGTGTGTTAGGCTATTTTCAACTTGTACTCCATAACTTTCACTGTGAATGTTCTGAAACATAGTGGAAAAGTAAATTTCAGGGCATAGCATATTTATGGATACTGTGTAGTGCACATGGCGGCAATAGAGTTGGAATGTGGCTGAGCACGTAAGGTATGTTGTATTGTGGAATCTGTGCACTTAAATGTCATCATCTCAGCACTGTACATGGCACCAGAAGATAAAGTGTGTCTGTGTGATGAATTTTTCACTGGGTTCTTTGCACAGGTGCCTTGTTATTGTTATTTAATGTGATAAATCCATTACATGTCAATTTAAGGAGCCACAACACAATGTTTTATTCATAGTTGACAGAGCAGGCTTAATATATGTTGGTACAGTTATACCTGCGGTATGAAAGCCATCTGTCCTCACATATCACATATTGTTATATGACTGCCCTTTCATAACACTGGAGTCTTCCTCTTAATCAGTTTGTATTTTAAGACCATGTGCCATATGAGATCACATTTTGCTGGCAGTAGGGATGGTCATAAATAGCAGGTACGACTGTACATTAATGGTACAGTGAGGAGAAACGTGTAGATTTTGAGTGCACATGCATCATGTTTATATGTAATTACATTTGACATTCTTCATTGATACAGAGAAACCATTTTGAGTGGGTGTCTTTATATTGCACTGCTGCAAAACCTATTGATGTAAAAGTAGTCATCTTTACATATCTTTACGTACTGTTCTTTCATCAATAAATACAAAGACGTGACCATCAAGCATCTACACTCCATTCCCAGTATTTCTGAAAGGCCTGTGCATTGTAAATTGTACAGTTACACGTCTTGCACATATGAGAGCCTGTTAGACTTTCATAATTGGTTACGGGAATTTTAAAAAGCTCCCATTATCAGACCAGGTTTTGATAACACTCTTGAATATTAATAGGTTACAAGAGGAATTAGAACCCAAAGCATTACAAGGTGAAATATCAGAAGAGTCTGAAGAAGAGGAAACTGAAACAGAGGAGGAGAGAGGTTAGTGTCCAGACTTTACACGGGGTTATCACGGTAACCTGGGACTATCAGCATTTAAAATCAAAACTTATAAAAGTGATAAGTAAAATAAAATAGTTTGTTGTATCACAGAAGGGAGCATAGGGATTTTTGGCATAGAAATGAGTGGGGATTTAACCTTATTTTTTTTAAATAGTTGATTCATACCTATAAATTCTGAAACTATTAAAAAGGTCAGTTTGGTTGGTTCCAGTGGGTGTTGCAGTACAAATAATCATTGACTATGTGTTCTTTATATGTGTTTGTTTAAAGAAGCAACATGTGCATTCCTTAATGCAAAGGTAAGGTGTTGGTATCAATTCTCTTTTGTCCGGTAAAATTAAGACTGAATGAAGACTTGCTATAAATATTGGCATAAACATGGTAAACATATCTGCGGTGTCCAAATGAAAGAAAAAAAAAAGGCTTTTTTGATATGTGTTTGTTTGAGGAGAATATTTGGTTTTGAAGTGAGATATAACTGTACATGCTTTGAAATAGAAAATGGCAGGTTTTCAACTTCACACAGGATATTGCATTTTTATTTTTATTGTAAAATTAAACAATGGATAATTGCATTCCAATGGAGGAAACTCGCATTTATGGTCAAAAATTAAATCCAAATTGTTGTCCAAATAAAGTCAGATATCAGCAGTTGCAAAATAGAGATTTGACAAGTTGAAGTATGAAATGTCAGTGAAAAAATTGAACCATCAACTTAACTTGAAATCATATACATCTGTGTCAAAAATGATTTGCATAATTTGTTTCATTAAAAAACTGCTCTGCTTTTTTCTCCTTACAGCAAAAAGAAAATTTTTTGAAACAAAAAGGAAGATGCATTATAATGAATTCCATGCAGCAAAGCTAGCCAGACAGTTAATGGCAGAAGAGGATGAAGATGAAGAGGAGGAGGAAGAACAGGCATCAGGCAAATGATAACTGCAGCTGTGTCACATGAGCTCAGACATTTAGATCCCATTGGTTAAAACCAAAGTCACATGACTTCCGAGAGGCAATCCTATTGGCCAGTGTGCTGGTGGTTGAATGACTGCCTGTGTTTTGATTGGATGGCAGTGAGTTTTTAAGAGGGTCATGAGGATGCAGGGTCCCATGCCTGTTGTAGGCATACGCACCGGCATATGTGTTCACATACTTGTAAGACCATGTTGCATATGTTGTACAGAGATATACAGTAGATGTACATAGCCACACATTTTTTACTTTCGTTCCTTGTTTTTGTGCTTAATTGCTTTAAGCATATGGATTTACCGTAGACATGATGTTCTATTTGGTAACATCATGTCTTCATACACCTTTGCACTCAACTTGTGACTATGGTACCGCAATTTTGTGAACTCTTAAGTGTGTGCAATAAATGTTGTGTTTCTTGGTGATGCCTCGTATGACATTTCACTCAGTTCTGAACTCTCTAGTCGCATACCATTGTTTACAGTCCCCTGTGCCATGAGTTTGGATTCTTGCTTTAACAACACATCAAAAAATTACACGGTTCACAACCAAATGTGGATTTACAGGCACTGAAGAAAGAGACAGACACAGTCAAGATACACAACAGGTGGCCTGGTAGGATGAACTAAGCCAGCTGGAAATATTACAGTGCCCTCTTGTGGACTTGGAGCAGAGTGCAGGAGTCTGCATCCATGTGACAGGTCAGATGACACATTGCTGTGATTGCACTGTTACCCAGGCTTTGCGCTGAAGTTCGGTTTGGCTGTGTGGTGTGCCGTTTCATGACAGTCAGGGTCGCTCAACTTCACACTGGTTTTGAGTAAAGGCTTGTTTCTTGGGTCCTAGTTCCTGAATTTTTGCTGAAAGGTGTCTGTGTATAAGTAAAGCAAATGATAGCTTTTGCCTGCTCTGGTCATGCCTACGCACATTAACTCTTCTGACCCCAGAGGGCAGCACAAGGAGGTCTTATTTGTATACGGTTGCTCATTTCTATAACAATAACTTGCTCCTAAGTATTTTTATGCAAATGAGCAGAGCAAAATTATGCAAATGAACACCTTCAAGTGTAGCCATGCAAGGTCCCAAACTGCATCACAGTGTAAGGACTTCATGTCATTGAAGAAAACATTATAGAAAAAAGTCATTGTGGGGGTAAGCGACCCTTGACTCCAACTTGTGTGTGAGGCAGTTTAAAAATTCTGTCTTTGGCAATCAAATACAAGGTTTTACTTTCTGTAAGTGTTTTTATGCAAAAACACTTCAAGCACACTGAACAAAAGTATCCACCCTGACTATGAGGCATTGTGATAAGAATCCTACCTACGGGGCAGAGCACAGTGAAGACAAATGGGCATCTTTGGCTGTTTAAGGCATTGAGATGTACAGTACTTGCAATATACCCACTGCTCCTCTCCCCCTTCTCAAAAAAGATATATATATATATAAATAATAGATTATAGCATGCTTTGTTGACGATGTGAAGTATATCAACCAGCACTGGATGCCATATAGCAGAATGAGTGAGCATGTTTGGGTCTATTTGTACATTTCAACACACAAAGCAAAAATAAGAACGACATTTGTAGAAAGCTTAACTCCTAATCAACACAATTACCAATGAAACCGGAAGAGTACCAATACCACCGGAAGAGTGCCGATACCACTGGAAGAGTACCGATACATCATATCGCGGCACTGTAGCTTTTAGGCCTATTATACGGTATTTGTACAAGCCTGTTATAGTACTTAAATCAACCCAAACATGATATATATATATATATATATATATATATATATATATATATATATATATATATATATATATATATGCTTATAAAAGGAAGGATTTTTATTCCATAAGAGGAAGGGTAAGCTATTCATATGTAAGCAGACAAGCAGAAAACATGAACTTTCTTGTGTCCCCTTCATTGTTTTGAAAGTGCAGCCTTACTTCCAGCCCTTCCCCTGCAGGAGATCATGGAACATGACAAGGTCCTGAAGCTTAGCAGGTCATTTTGGTCCTTCAAGATCAGAAGGCTCAGTCTTGTCAGCGATGGCACTTTGACATCCAGATCTCCCAAAAGCGCCAGATTTAAATTGTCATCTGCATTTTCATGATTTTTCATAAATTTCCAGTTAACAGGAAACATGTTGTGGTGCAAGTTGTAGGGAAGACATATGAAGACAGCCTGTCCAGAGTCTGCAGCAAGCTTGGCATGGACAAAGGATAGCTGTTGATTATGTGCTATGATAACCAAGGAGGGTAGAGAGAGCCAAGAAAGGGTTCAATGTGCTGTTATATCAGGGATGAGACATCCAGTTAGCTGTATAACATTGCCCAGTACTACCTGTTCTGTAAGACCACTTCCACTACCAGCAAAAAGTGGTCTCATAAGTGGTCTTAAAATACAGGTACATGTACAGTTATTGGAGAAATAGACTAGCGTCATGAAAGAGCACTCTTGAAAACATGGGCAGTTTCATGTGAGAAGGGGGCATTGGAGCAGGTTGCACTGTAAGTTACATGTATCATGGAAAATGTGGTGTTTGTCACATGTGTTGTTAATGAAGAATGAGTGGTCGTATTTGGGTGAAATTTTTCAAAGCAACGGGACAACCTGTGTTAGCAGTTGCATCACTTTATGCGTAAATTAATATCTTTTGTTAAAATTCTGCTTGTGAGGTGTTACCAATCCAGGGTTTGTGATTAACACACCCCACCTCACAAACCAGAGTGTTTTCTCTGTTATGTCTGTCAAACAGAGGCTGTAGTCACAGGAATGTGGTCTTACAGTTTTCTCCACACTCCGTATTCAGGCATGGATAGTACAGTGTGTTGATCATGTGAGAAATGGGTTGCAAATTATGCAGCTCTACACCAGATGGAGTAACCAAACATCCTGATGTCAGTTTAGAATATATGTAAATTTTGCATTTCAAGTGACACTTATGAAAAGCATTGGGAACAAAATTAAGAAAAAGAATTGTATTTTCATATCTTGTGTACTGTGGGTGGGCCCACATGTAAGATCTTGTATGTAATCTCCACGAGCCAAAGATGAAAAGAATCAAAGGTTTAGGAGAACTTTTTCACACTTTCCCATCATACATGTACAATGAAGCTGGATGACTCGTCATCCTTCAGATGTGTGTATATATTTTTAGATGGCATTATGACATGTTAAGGGAAGTAAATTCACTTTATAGCCCGTGATTTTCAGATTGAATGAAAACAAAATATTTTCCCAATATTCAAAGAGTACATAAATTCATCTTTTATGGTGTACGATCAGCGACAATATATACACTCATTCAGTTATTTTGGTGAACAGATTTTGCAGAGGAAATGAAAATTTGATGGACATAACTGATAATTGTTTTAAGATAGTTGCTTTTTTATGTAATGTCTCATGTCACGTGTGCTTACGCCAAAGGCCAGATTGGATTTCTACAGCTTCTGCAATGTTGTACCTGTATCGATTGACCAAATGAAGCTCAACCCTGTCTGGGGTGAAAAGGGTACCTCTGTACATATTTGAGTAGAGGTTTCTGCTTAATGTATATCAAATATAGAGCAGCCTGCATTTCCTGTGTCAGCTTGTATGGTTGTTTTGTTTTTGTTTTTTTGTTTTTTTTCTTTTTCCAAACAGCTGGTCATTTGTTGTCACTTTGGTGCTAGGAACAAGTATTAACAAGAATTTGTTATATATTAATCCATTAAAAAAGGAATGTTGCTTTATATGGATTCTTCAAAAGTCTTTGATGTTATCTATCAGTGAAAAGTGATAACCCATACGTGCAGTTGTAGTTGTCTTTGGTATAACATCTCTGTCTCAATTTAAAAAAAAAAAAAAAAGAGTAAATGCTCAAGTTAGTGACTGCCTGCTCAGTCAATCAAGTCTGAATGGATCAAAAGTTGAATAGATGAGATTGTAAATAATATTGAGACAGTTCATTAATAGACTGGAAAATACAGAGATGTACTTCCCAATCAAATCAAGTTTTACTTCTCCAGGTAGAAAGTGTTATGAAACCGGATTCTTGATTGTTTGGTAGAGAAGTGTTAGTCTTTTTTTCCGTCCTTCAGCTGGTAAAAGCTTTTAGAATGTGAACAATTTTCAAGGACAAATGTTAGAGCAAATATACTGTGATGAAAAGAAGTTTATAAAAAAACAACAATAACAAAAATACAAAAAAAAAGCATCATTGCATTATTTTAACTCCCAGTTGATACACCTAGTATCATTCATTTGCTGATAGTTTCAGAAGAAAAATGGGAGCTGAAAGGGACTGAAAGTTGTCCCAGTTTGATGATTTGTAGCAGTGGTTTTGTTGCGTTGATTTTAATATGTCAAGTTTAAGTAGACAAAAATGTATTTGACATTTTGATACCACAAAGAGTTTCATTATTTGCACATGTGGAATCTTTTTGTGTGCAAGATTTTGTGTGTTACACCTTGTTTTCACTCAACTTTTGACAATTATTCTGAAAAAGCATACAAATTTGACATAAGCGGTGAGTAGCAATATGAGAGATGTGTTTTCAATTTGAACAGTTTTAGCATCAGTAAATTACAAAATTCTCAGCCAAAGAGGAAGGATGTGCAAGCTCAGTGACAGATTTATTTCCAATTTATTATTCTGCGTGTAATTTCCTGATGCAAGAATATCATGTAACATTCTTTAATATCCTTTAAGAACACTGAAGAAGTGGCATGTCAAGTGGCAATGCTCATGTGTGCTCTTGAGTGAGCAGCATCAAATCTAAAGTGATTACAATGCCACCTGGTGGCTATATTTCACAGTAGACCCAGCCACAAGCCTGGGATCACTCGTTCTTGTTCGGGGAAACCCACAGTGCAGATCAGCCTTGCATGGTTGAGAGGTTGTCGCTTTGCAGGAGGTCAGACAACTTTAAATGTACTGGGCAATAGCTGAATACAACAATCAGACCATTAAAGTAGATTACTTGTTCCAGTTAACAGTCTTTTTG
This sequence comes from Hermodice carunculata, assembly GCA_964020975.1. Taxonomy (NCBI): domain Eukaryota; kingdom Metazoa; phylum Annelida; class Polychaeta; order Eunicida; family Amphinomidae; genus Hermodice; species Hermodice carunculata. The sequence goes on from OZ026612.1 coordinate 57,633,312, forward strand.
CCTGATGTTTCTTATTCAGGCAGGTACCTAGTGTAGTAAGTACCTAGCAGTGTGCTTATTCCCTACAGCTACTTATGCAGTGAGCTCAGATTTATTGTGGTTTAGACATTATGAACAAACAGGTCTATTATTTTGTGATTAAAAAAAAACAAAAAAACATATATATTTTGGTGATTAAAAGAGCAGAATTTTTACCAATTTGATCAAAAGGGTTCTTGCTAATGTAAATATTCTGCATAAGAAGAAGAGGAAGAGAGAAAAAAAAAGCTCTAGTTGCAAAATTGTAGTTAAGAAGCAAAGTTGAAATGCGTGTGTGAAAAAAGAAAACAAAAAACTTAGAAAAATTAACATGCAAGTGATGAATCTGATAAGTATGCATAAATTGACACTTATGTAGACAAAAATTTTTGTCCTGTGTGCCAAGTGTTAAATTGCAAATACATTGTATCATTTGAGGGTTACTCTTGGCGTTCTGGTATACACAAAACAACCAAGTATTGCATATCATATTTCACTTATCTGTATACCACAGATTCAAAATTACCTGGTCATGTTCATTTTGGAATGAGATAGGTCTGATGCTTTGTTTTGCATTTTGGAACCCCTAAAAATAAAAATAATGAATTAATTAAGCAGATGAAAATGTTAATATTGATGAGTTTCTGTCTACACAGTATCTGGTATTTGATATACTGTGTTAGCTCATGAACGAACAGTTTGTCAAATGCATAAAATGGATATTGGACAGTGCCTTGTTTTGGGACGCCACCTGTAGGACAGCAAAGTGGTCACAGAAAGCAGATGGCATCTCAGTGGAGGTGAAACAACATGAAAGGGCTAGGGACCTGGTAAATGTGGTCTTTAAAGGCAGGTGGTATGTTCCAAATCAATATTGTCCACTGACATCAACATACTAAGGACAAAGGATACACAAAATGGTTGTAAAACAGTCACCCAGTTTACCTTTCGGATTCACAGTTCATACATATTTATGCAAGAAGCAATTGTGAAATATTCCATGAAACAGCTTCAAGATGGTTAATCATAAAAATGGGAGACCTGTAAAGCGACATGCTTATTCATCAGATCTTTAAAATACTGTAACTTATAAGTTGGGGGAAAAGTTGGTTGAAATATGTGCTGTTAAGATTTCTTAAAATGGTAATTTAAACATATAACTTTGGTGTATTTTTTTTCTTTAGTTTCAGATTCATGTAGAAATCTTGTGGTGCTGTAGGGGTTTTGTCACAAGGTGATCAACAATTTTTAGCTCAGCTGACTTGTCAGCCAGCTTAGCTATATGGTATTAATATGCATCTGTTCATCATCTGTCCACAATTCATATTTTCTGCTTCTCAAAAAAGTGTGGACTGGATCCTGTTCAAACTTGATGGCGAAGTACCTTGGATGGGTCTACCAAGTTTGTTCAACAGGTCATGCTTGAATCAGTTGATTTCTCAAGATTTTTTTCCTCATTTTTATATTTTTCAATCTTAAATGTTCTTTTCTGTGAAATCACAAGGCAAATTACTTTGAGGTGATACAGGAATTTATCTTGGAGCCCTTATTTCATAATATATTTATTTGGGTAAACTTGACCTAATTCCCAATGTCACAGAATAGTTTTGATTACTTAAGATGTTGGATAAGTATAGAACTATTTTAGTTATTATTTGAAGTTGGCCATGATGATTGTATTCTATAAGAGCTTGGTTAAGATTACATGTAGATGTTTGTTGCCAAATTTTAAAGGTCACAAGATTACTTTAGTCAATTTTGTTTCAAGATGATAACTGGGGAGCTATATAAGCAAAGACTCAGACATTGTACTTTGTGATGTGTCAGGTTCAGGCTGCATATAGCATTCTTGGCAAAAAGTTACTGATCCTGACTCAATAAAAACTCACTAGGACCAGTGAATGTTTCGACAAACAAGCCAAAATGACCAGCCAGACCTTTACCAATTTAACATTGCTTTAATTGCCTGGGCCTGTAAAGAGTGGTCTTGGGCCAGTCAAATTGTAAATTGCTCTGGCAAAAATGTCCAATAATTTTTTTTTTCAAGAGAACTGACAGGTGATTAATTAATCCTGTAAGCTCAAAGAACTGGTTAATTGAATTTTGCTTTTCACTTGATAGCTTGAGCTTTGACTTTGATATTGTACATGATGATCCTCAGTACGGGCTAGCTAAAGACTGCACATTGGTGACCTTGACCTGATTCCCAAGGTCACAGGGCTACTTAAGTGATTGTTACTGTTGATTTGACAACTCAAGGTCTATGTGACCTAGGACTTTGCTGTTGCATATAATGACTCATCTTGGTTGTGATTGACATTGGGTGGCCTTGACAATATTTGTAAGGACATGGAGGCAACTATTAAATGTTTGGTCTTGATATTAAGCCAGTAACTATTTGATCTACATGTAAGGCGTTGATATTGAACTTGATTGTGGTTGTTTGTAAGGCCAAGTTAAGATTGGATACAGGTGACCTTGACCTTGCCAGGGTCACAGGGCAAGGTTTGCAAATTTAATCATCTACCACCCATCTTGCATATCAGTTTATGAATTATTACAATTATTTATGAACCCAAAATGGCAAATTTAGACTAATGTTATTTCACCGTACACAAACACACACACATAATTTTTATTCATGCTGGCAATTACCAATTTGTATGCACGGTTAGCTGAGTACAGGACTGTCGCAGTCCTCTTGTTGGTTTCTCTGTAAATTTTTCAGTTCCAAAGAAATTACTATATGCAAAGCATTAGGGGATTGACACCTGCGAAGTGTTGTACAAATTATAAAAAGTCATTGTGATGGTGGATTTTAAATTATGTACAGAATGGTTATTATGCAACATGACTGTGTACCTTTGCTGCATAAAGTGTATAGTTACAAATTGATGGTTTCCATGGTATCAATAGCTGTCAACAAATCTATATATGGTAGCCCAGATTGTGTGGTCTCCTGTGTGTGAGGACTCATATCATTGAAATAGATAGAATCTGAAAAAGTCTGTACCATCCAGAGATATTAAACTTTCTCAGATTTTTTTTTTCTTTGTCAGTGTAAATAGCTGATGTAAGTTAACTGTTATTTACAAGCACAGCTGACCAGTTGTTCTCATCATTTCATTCTAAGTCCTTGGATATTTTAAGTACATGAGAGCAACAGTTAGCCTTGCCAAGGCTGAGTAAATGTGGATCCATCATGTCAAAAGAAGACCCGTCGCCATCTTGTGGAATTGTGCACCTAAGGGCTGTGCCAGAAATGAAATGACAAGTTCCATCCCTGTAAACATGAGTCATAATTGTACCTATAGTAAAAGCCCATTGCAGTGACTGCAATATTAAGACCCTGTATATACACGGTCTACTCACTTGAAAACAGTCCATACCACATGGTAAAGACCTTGGTCAGTGGTTTTTACATTGTCTGGCAAGTCATACTCCAGCTGTCCTTGAAGTAGCTCCAATATTACTAGCTAGGCAATGAAGAAAACACTTGCTAGGCATGTGGTACTTGAATGAAAGCTCTCAGTGTTATGCGGAATTGAATATATGATCCTTATTTTAAATATAAGTATAAATGTACGCATAATCAGGGACTGGTCTGGAATGAGTTAATTTGTCCCATGACCGACGACAGAGCAGGTCATTTGTGGGACAGTTTAGAGTGAAGAGACTGATGTTTTGTGTCAGATGATACACATGAAACAAGATGAGGTATGTTCCATGTAAAAAAAATAAAAAAGCAGTTGAGAATTAAAATCTGTTGAACTGAACTCTCAAGAATTTGTGTTTACTGCTGGATTTTGACAATGGGTAATTTTGTAACTAGGATATAAATGCATAATTTTAGGCTTACTGCCATAGAAGTATAAGTGTGACAACTTATATAACACTTCCAGCTACTCAAAATGTCTAAAAAGTTCATAAGGAAACTAGAAAAAATTAAACAAATCAGTCTATGTTCCTAGAAAACTTAAAGATTGCCTATTCAGTATTTATTTAACTCCTGCAACAATATCTTTTTCATGCAGCTATGTCAAAAACCTATAATTGAAGTTGGAAAGGCACTTCAGTCTATTATAGTTTTGAAGCTATTCAAGATTTGAATTTTGTGTATTTGCCTTATTTGCATAAATCAAACTGCTGCAACTTTGATTCATGGTTCATTGGATGCAACTATCATACAAAGCTACCAAATGAGGTTTGAATAACACCTTAGTCTATAATAGTTTAAGTAATTCAAGTTTTAAATTTTGTGTATTTACCTATTTTGCATAAATTAAAATGCAACAACTGTGTTTCATGTTTCACTGGACTCAGCTATGTCACAAATCTATAAATTGAAGTTAGAATGACACCTCCATTTGTAATAGTTTGAAAGTTGTTCAAGAACTCAATCTTGTACATTCCCCTAATTTGCATAAATCAAAATGCTACAACTTTGGTTCATAATTCATTGGATGCAGCTGTCACAAACCTACAAATTGAAGTTGGAGTGACCCCTCTGTATATAAAAGTTTTGGAGATAATTCAACTTTCAAATATTTCAAGTGCTGCTAATTAGCATAATTTCAAATGGTACAGTTTTTGTTTGCTGTCCATTAGATTTAAAGGTGTCAAAAACCTGTATGTGCTACTTTAAATTTTGTATCTATCTGTAATAGGTTGGAAGATACAGAGCTTTTTAAAATTATAATTGTCCCTAAGTTTGCAGAATTTTAACTTGACATTTAAATACAATGCTAAACCCATCTATTAGATATGATGCTAAACCCATTAATACTATTAGGTAAAAATTACAACATCAACACCAGATTCTCATGCTTTGTAAATCTGGGGCATAAAATGACTGCAACTAGTGAAACCTGTTTACATTGATATACACGTATATGAGTTTCACTATTTACAGGAACATAAAAACATTTACGTGATAATCTCTACTAATGTCAATTATTAGGCTTACCTAATCCACTGTCATACATAATCTTCAGTTTGACTTCACATAGCTCTTACAGAAATCTATGTGTTTAACTATTGAATGGCACCAGCCAGAATGTCTCCATAAACTTAAGTTGTAAGTTTGCACAGGCAACATCCAAATTTACATGTACATAGCTCCTGACAAAAATCTATACCATTGTAAATGTACATGTTTGATTATCCAGGTTCAACAAACTACTAAAGGTGTGGACAAACTGAGGTTGCAAGTTTGGCTGAACATAGGTGAAATAAGATGAATCTTTGTTGGGAGTGGGCAGTGTTTACAAAGATTGTGAAACAATGTTACAGATATTTAACTGATGAGCAAATGTCACTGTTGGGTCCAGAAATACAACAGCTTTGCCTATGGGAGCTCTGGCTGCATGCCTAAATGTACCCACTGACCTGACCAAAATCCTTCCATATTACAGTTGGTCATTACAGGCAGTTTGGATCTGTGTTTGAGTGATTTCTGGTAGTTGATCTAAATCTCCCTTTACAAAGGCATGCTACACTTAGGTACAGATTTCACTGGATGCTGCTATGCCACTAACCTATTGTTGAAATGGCACCTCCCAGTCAGCTGGTGCTGACTGCAAGGCGCTGGTGGAGGCTTCAGACTATATACAGTCTCCTTGTTAACACAACACATACAAGCTTATTCTACCAACACAGGCCAGTCTCCCTAGGGACTGAAGGGGGAGCAGCAGCACTTGGCACTGGTGCTGGTGTACAGATATGTATCTGGCCAGACTCTCACAGCTCTAATATCTCTGGTTGCATACCAGTCTGGCTCTGGAAACAGTGACGAGTGTGTGTGACCAAAAAACTGGCACATGGAAATAAATAAAATATATTAATTAATTAAATAAATAAATAAATAAATAAATAAATAAATAAATAAATAAATACATACATACATACATACATACATACATACATACATACATACATGGACAGATAGATAGATAGACAGACAGACAGACAAACAAACAAAGTATTTGGAGAAAAACAAGAAGTCTGTGTTCAGACACAGACTTGCCAAGTCTTTTTGAGCATAGTAGGTTGAGGTGCACTCTGGAGGCTGTCTTTAGTAAACCTGAGGACAATGGTATGCCTAGGGTAGTCTTTCCCTCCCCCCCCCCCCCCACCACCACCACCATGGATCATGTGAGGGCACCTGGAAGCCATCAGCACACATGTATCTGTACATGTGACTGTCTATAACAAAGTTAAAGAATAGACCGACCAGTTGACAGTGGTTTACCAAAGTCCAGCTGTTGGGTGTAACAAACTGCAACATCTGAAAGATTTTAAATGGAGAGGGGGGAAGGGTAAGGATCCCATTAACAGACATTACAATGGTCTACAAGTATACAAAAAGTGTCCACAATACTGACTTCAATAGTAAACAAATGATAGAAGATCTATTCCTGACAAACATCAATACAGCCTTTAGTTATAAACAGATGGCAGACCAGGGTGTGAAAATTCCTTTGATCCTAGGCCCATTGTCCGGGACAAGTGACTTTCAAATTTTTAATTGGAAAAATTCACAATATGTTAAATTTTAAAGTTTGTTGGCATAACACATTCATAAACTCACTGTATGACATAATGATTTCCATTAAAACATGCTCTTTCAAACCAAATATTGGGTAAAGTTCATAAGCATTACAGAGGACAAGTGAACATTTTGTGTTGCTTGTCCTGCGGACAAGTAATTTCAAAACAGTTTTTCTCACCCTGCAGATCTAGACCTGGATAACTGACAAATATCCATACAGCCTTCAATTATAAACAAGTGATAGATCTGGATCTGGATACCTAACAAACATCAATACAGTATCCAATTGTAAACAAATGGGAGCTCTAGCTCTAGACCTGGATACCCAACAAACATCCATACAACCATACATCCATAATTATCACAAATGGTAGAAGATCTGGATACATGGCAAACATCACAGGCTTGTCATGCATGGAGATCAGTACATCAGAAAAGACCTGCATGTGAGAAATTTATTCAGCAAAGGATTTAATAACAGAGGTCAAACCAACAACTTTTCAAAACCAGTAGAGCTATAAAAGACAGACAAAGAATAAATGTCAAATGGAGTATTAGGAACAAACACAGAAATTCTTGAAAAATAGACCATTAAAAAGGAAAGGAAGCAGGACATTTCTTCTGGACTAATGTTGTGAAGACTGAAAAATCTGGAGACCTTTGTGTATTGAAGAAAGTTAGAAAACAAGGGATATGATTCAAGCAAACTGCAGAACTTGAGTCTAAAAAGTGTTTGAAACAATGTGTGGTGATCATGCTGCAGAAATATAACAGTACAGAAACCATACTATACAAATCATATAGACAATCAACTCTGAATCATGACAGGATGCAGTACACTGATGGAGCCTTGGCAGGAGGTAGTACACTGATTGAGCCTTGACAGGATATTGTACACTGATGGGGCCTTGACAGGATATAGTACACTGATGGGGCCTTGACACGATATAGTACACTGATGGGGCTTTGACAGGATGTAGTTCACTTGTGGGGTTTTTATACAAAGTTTTCATCTGTGCTTGAGATATTTATGGGTATGGGAAGTGTTGGATCCACAAACTGCATTTAACCCAGCCTAGATTACAGTATCCACTTCAAGACATACAAATAGGGGGCTCAAATATTCTGGAACCAAAGGGCCCCTCCCCATTTATATCCACTTCAATGCGCTTGGGTACAAAAAGGGCCCCAAAAATATTCTGGAACCAAAGGGCCCCCTCCCCATTTATAACGACTTCCAAACACACAAGTAGGGTGCTCAAATATTCTGGAACCCAAGGGTCCCCTCCCCATTTATATCCACTTCAATCACTTGGATACAAAAAGGGGGCCCAAATGTTCTGGAACCAAAGAGCCCCCTCCCCATTTACATCCACTTCAAGACATACAAATAGGGGGTCCCATTTACATCTATATCCACTTCAAGTCACTTGGATACAAAAAGGGGGCAAAAATATTCAAGAATCAAAGGCCCCTTTCCCATTTATATCCACTTCAGTGCACTTAGATACAAAAGGGGGGCCCAATAGTCTGGAATCAAATGGCTTCTTTCCCATTTATATCCACCTCAAGGCACTTATATACTGTTCAGGCATCAAGAGGCCACAACATTCAGGAATTCCCCCCCCCCCCCCCCCCCCCCACCGCGCCAGCCCCTGTCTACATAACTGGAAATTAAAAGTCATTTATAACTATTTTACAGAAGTAGTTTGGGTTAGCTCAACTATTCATGAAATTAATGGTCCAATGATAACTTCTATACTCAGAGCCCAAACACACTTGAATCAAAGTTAAATTTCTATTTCCCATTTTCTATGAGAAACTAAACTTTATCATAATATATAGATATTGTGTTGGTGGAAATTAATGGTACAGAATGGTTTGACTGCTTGTATCAAACATAATAAATGGTTGCAATCAATTTTTACTTAAATAGGATTGAGTCATCTGGTCTCAATTCCACATCAATTATAATGCCATTCACGTGATTCAGGACTATGTTTTTACATTTTTTGATTAACCTATTCTCACACTGAGCTGATAAAACACTGTGACCAGCCCTTGAAACATTTAAGTCAACTGTAACATGACCTATTTTGCACTATTAACATCATCAGTGTCACAACTGTAGTTGAGATGTCTCATGAAGTGTAACAAAAATCAAGTGTGAAAGGGGGCCCAAATATTCAGAAGGGGCCCAAATATTCAAAAATGTTTGGGCCCCTGGGGGCCCATCTGTTTAGGGAATATTTGGACCCAGGGGCCCAAAATATTTGGTAACACTGGTACTGAATTGCCGGCTCTCTTAGCATGAAGTGAGATAGTGAGTCAACACCTTTCCTCCAGATACTTTGGCCATTAAAAGTGCTCTAAGAACAGCAGTTGGCCTGGATCACTCTTATTATTCCAGCATGACAGGCATGATGGTACTTGGAGGATAGGTCTCTGGTACAAGGAATTTTAATCTGGAGTCCTTGTCTCGTCTTCATCCCAATAGTAGCATGCTGTGCTAATGCAAAGATTTCCTGGAGCAGGCATGGTTTTTGCGGGGTTTTGTAATAATGATGTCTTAATTTACAATACCACAAGCAATTACACTTATTTTTTAATCCATACAGCATAAAATAACAACAATGAACCCTCTTCTTTCATGAGAAGCAGTTAAATTTGTAAAAATATTGAAAAATACTGAATTTTGAATAAAACCCCGAAGTACTAGGGGTGCTTCTATTATGCTGTGTACTACAATTGGAATGAATATGGTAATAAATGCAGTGAGCATGACTTTGCAGCACTCAAAGAGTTAATACTGTTGGTAGGTCACATCAATTGATATTCTGAAAGAAATGGAAATGAGAACATTCTGTAAAGACAATGCTACTGTGAATACATTTATTTTCAAAGGCATTTATTTTTTATGGTTTTTGCATTTTGGACTTTTCACTGAGACTTTAAATTCAGTATTTTAGTTTTACTTCCAATCAATGCCATGTTGAAAACTTTTTTCACTGTTCTTAATTTCACGGGTTTGAAGCATCAGCGAAATAAGCGAAACAAGAACACAGCAAAATTAAATGAATTCACAGTATATGACTGAAAGGTCTTAGGTTTAAATTGAAGGAATTAACCCTTCCTTAATCCAATCACCCAAAAGTGCAGGGATGTCAATTATTGTCAGCTGTAGCACCTTTACCTAGATTTCCCATTAATAGCATTTTTGCTGAGATTTGTTGATAAGATCCATCATGACGGCATACGCCAGGGCAATAGCTTTCCTTGGTATGGGTTGTCACCCTACAGTGGCCCAGCAAGCTATTGACCCAGTCTCATTCGGACCAGAAAAGGGTTAAATCATTTGGGAGTTGACATTTTATTTGCGACCTAAATGTCATAGTTTGATGTACAGTGGTATCTGTCTTAAGAGACCGCCTGTCTTGAAAGACCACTTTTCAGGATACTTTGTTGCGTACATGTACTATTCATCTTATGTCTATCTCCCATGAAGGACCACTTGTCTGGCTCTTTCTGATTTATATAAATGATATCATTACAGTGGTAAATTCACACATTTGATATTCACTGACGATGTTCCACTGTTTCTTGAGGTGGAAAACCCAGGTGCAACGGCAGGTGAACTTAATAATGATTTAACTAATATTCGAGAGTGGGCAGAAAATAGCTGGTAACCTTTAATCCTACAAAAACAAAAAATATGATAATTTCCCAGAAAAGAATATCAAGAAACCACCATTCTAAGGAATTACTGAAGTTAAAGAGCATAAGCATTTGGGTTTAATATGCCGTATGCATATTAATTTCCCACCACAAAGCACAGGTTTGACGTCAGGCAATCACAGGGGACATGCGGGTCACATCACAGTGTCACGGACAGGGCCACATGTTCATTTCTCACAAAATTAGCGTTTTTTTTAGAAATTTGGGTGCACAAATACCAAACTGGTATTCATCTAGTACTTCCTGAGCCATATATAAAGAAAAATTTCCATCTGCCTTTCATGAGTATTCTTTATTTCCAGAATATTAGTAATATTCCGCTTGTCCCCACAGGTACTGACCTGTATCGCTCCATATCGCGCCAAGCGAGACTAGGCAATCAGGTATGCAGTTGTGGCAGGAAATCAATATGCATATCTCCTATTATACAGAATGATCTGGCTTGGGCTTCTCATTCGAATCATTGGTTGGAAAAAGTTCGAAAGTTGTCAACATTATGCATAGTTTTCAATCTACTTTGGACAGGTCTACTCTTGAAACTATATATTTATCTTTTATCTGTCCTTTGATTGAATACGGTCATGTGGTATGGGCAAGCTGTACACAAACTGAGTAAACATTGCTTGAAGGGGTTCAGCTGGCTGCAGCCAGGGTAATAACAGGGGCAATGAGAAGTACACCTACACTGCAGTAGCCAACTTTATATTGAAACAGGATGGGAACTTCTACATAAACGTAGAGATAAAAGAAAATTGACATTAATGTACGAAATTAAAAATACTGAAGTAGCTTCATATTTACAAGATTTTCCAGATCAAATGAATACCATAAATTATAACACTGGGTCCAGTCAAAATATGATCATGCTTAAGGGTCAGAGCAAGCTTCTACAGTGACTATTTCTTTCCTTCCACCATCCGTTTCTGGAATGAGTTACCCTTAAGTGTTAGACATGCCGAGCATATCTCAATATTTACAAAATATTTAGGCAAAATTTATAAAATTCCATCAAAAAATCCACTTTTTCTACTGGGTAATCATTATGCATCTATCTTACATGCCGACTATGCATGGGCTGCATCCAGTTGAATGCACATTTATTCAAATTTGGGGGTGAAAGAATATAAGTCTTGTTTATGTGGTGCAGAGAATGAAGATACATATCATTTTTTCTTTAACTGCCCGAAATAAAATAAAAAAATAATTGATTTACACAAAACTGTTATTAGATCAGCTTCTTGTACTCTCAAAACTTTACTTTATGGTTCAGATGGATGTTGACATGATGAAAATTCAAAAATATTATTAGCAGTCCACATTTTTTTTAGAAAATCAAACAGATTTAATTCTCCATAAGTATATCTCTCACACAACTATTATGGGTATCATACACGGCCAGTCTACTACATGTATTATGTATGTACTATTCAATTGTGTGCTCCTTGTGCTCTCCCAGCCTTATACACTGCAGGCATAGAACCCTGTATCTGGGGTGTCCTGCCAGTGGTCCCCTTCAAATTGTTCTGTGTCGTTCTTGTAACTTCATCACCTTTTTCCTGCATCATCTCCTCCCCTCCTTCCTATTGAGTGTCCTATTTTGTTTACTACCTATTTTTATTTTTGTTGCAGCAAGAGTTTGCATAGGACAAAGCCCTTTTCTCTAATTGCTCAATAAAATATGTTTCAATCAACCAACTTGTCTTAAGGGATCGCAATTTGGTCATCCCTTAGGATGGTCTTTCAAGACAGGTTTCACTGTAAGGGATTAGTTAAATAACTTTTGGGACACTATCGTGTAACCTGGATATGATCCACTGCATTGCATGCTGTTCTGTATGATCAAATATCCAGTGTACAGTTTTTAAGTTGAGAAAATAAATTTTCACAGCTAATTTTGATGCAGAGCTGCTCTGTGTAAGGGAATTCTGTCATCCAGAAGTACATGTATCGGCACTAATTGATGGTGGTGGTGGTGGTGGTGGCGGTGGTGGCGACAATGGCAGTGGAGACAGTCTTCCCTACAAGGACAAGGCAATGCTGAGGAATAATAGGCTTGATTTTTTTTTTTTTTTTTTTGTTTTTTGTGTTTTTTGTGTGTTTTTTTTTCACCCCCTTTCTATATGCTTCCAGACGAGATTCTATAGGGCTTCTGAAAATGACAGCAGCTTGGAGTACATAAGACTTCACCTATCAAGGTGGTGGGCATGGCGTAATTTTACAGCAGCTTGGTGCAAGTCCAGACTGTTGCATGTCTCCGCAGATGCACTACAGACACCTGATCGGTCCTTTATATAGAAGTAAATTTGACATTTAAAACAATACTCAATGTAAGGTGACAATTAAACCAGACAGTGGTTAATGTGATGAGGGAACACAGTGACAGTCCATTAACCCCCTTACAATCATACCTATGAGAGATGGTGTACCGACTGTATGGCAATTTCATGCATTGTCATAGGCAACACTCTGGACAGGTTAGCTTTAATAGATATTCGTACACTTGTACCAGTTCGTTTAACCCTCTAAGTCATGTCCCCAACACCTCCATTAATAATAAAATTATATACATTTTTCATACTCTCTACACTCTGTCAATTCCTGTCACTGCCAAATTCTAAATTATAAATATCGAAACTTGGAAGAATTTTAATTTTACCAAACCACATTCAAGAGGAAAATCGTCAAGACAGGCTATATCAGCCTAAATAGTAATGACAGGTCTTAGGCACATAATTTCAAGTGCAAGAACGCTTTCCAGAGCTTCACTGCCCCAGACACCAATTTCTTTTCGTTGCACCTCAATGCAGTGTGATATTTACGATGACCCACAGGAATTTTTTAAAGAACTCTTCAAGTAAATCATAAATGGTAGTGAAGCTAATGGGGCACCTACAATGTAATATGACCTCTTATATATGCAGGTCCTTGTTTGTAAATGTAGGACTTTTCAAGAACAGAAATGAATGATGTACCAATACACTCCTAATGTACACATTTGCACAAAATACATGTGCAGTAAGCGACTGTGACCAGACCTTAGTGTCTCTGTACCGTCATTATTCCTAGACAGACAGCTCTGACAGTGTGTCTTGCCTACAAGTGCCCAGTTTAAGTTTCTGACAGCAAAACTGAAGATAGCTTTGTGTGAATCATTTAAAGTATGTAGCAGTGTTTTGGAAGGAACTGATGGACAAGTCAGGCTGGAAATTTATGATGTCATATCCAGTGCAAGTTCTGTTCACACTCTGTGTTTGTTTGACTATTTTGTTGCATCAATTACATGTAAAATAAAGTAACAGCTAAATGTTAAGAGTTGATCCAAACACACTTTGACACTTCATATCTTACTTTCCATAAATAAACAAACAAACAAACAAACAAACAAACAAACAAACAAATAAATAAATAAATAAAATGAATGAATAAAAAAAAAAATATATATATATATATATATATATATATATATATATATATATATATATATATATATATATATAAAGTAAGTAAGTAAGCAAACAAACAAATAAATAGTAACCAGTTGAAATAAACAATTAATTTTATTAGTAGCTGGTAGATTCACACACAAGTCACAAGTTAGTACATGTATATATGGTTGTATCATTTTGTCCTGATTGAAGAGGGAGGGTTCTCCATAACTATTCATGCATCTGTGTTTTCAAATTAATTATTTATTCAATAGCTATATGCAACACATTTAAAAATATGGTCCTTCTGGATTCATTATAAATACATTAGGTTACTGTCTGCAGAAATAAATGTTTAATCCCAATAAAAACAAAAACAAAAACAAAAAAACAAAACAAAAGCCTCTTGATTGATGGATTGTGTTACCATCCCACTATGATCCCCAATATCATTGATCATATTGCTGGTTATACGTCATTTTGAGATGTGTACCACCCAGAGAGATACCTGGCTGATATATGCTGCTGAGTTGATAAGCTAAATTCATTTACATGTAGCTGCTCTGGGTCGTCAATCTTGCAAATAATAAAGAAATACACAAGGTAAGGTTTCGCTGCCATGGAAACTAATCCACATTTGCAATCAATCTGTGCTCAGAAAGACTTTTTAACAAGAAGCTATATTTTTCCTTTTTTTGTGACTGTAAAAATCAATAACCACTATGATTTATGTGTCAATTTGTTGGCATCCCGGATTCAGAAACAAGCAAGTTCAGTTAAATATGTGGTTTCAGATGGGACAAAGGAGACACCCATTGCCCCAAGCACAAATGGAGCATAACCCTTGAATGACCAGAATATAAAATAAACAAGCATATCAACATCTGGTTGTCATAGTGGATAGTTCTTGGAGTGCAGGGGTCAATCCCTTTTATTACAGATCATCCCTTAGGGCAAGGCCACGAGTGGTCACGAAAATTATGTGGTCTCTCAAAAGAGGTAAAAGCTTACCAAAGATAGAGCCATGGACCCAACACTACTGTGGAGGTCTCCGGGAAAAGGGGATGTACTGTATAAGAAATGAATGTCCAGACAAGTTTGGCATCAAATCCCACACATTATGATCAGCACAGCAATAGGCCTACACGTACACATTTGGTGAGGAAATATCGTGTTGGTCTGCTTTGCAATGAAAAGAACAAACTTGAATTGCTGTGCAGACACCTGATATTCTCAGATTACAGATGGATTCTTCAGTTAGGCAGATCTACCACTAGAGTCAATTTAAATCTGTAAAAAAATCACTGAAACCACTTTCCTTATTGTTTTGAAAATATATTGAGACATTTCTGGGTACACCAAAGACCTCAAGTGGTATCCATTTACTTTTTTCATTTGGTGAATGACATTTTTGTTCTTGATCAATTGCAAAACATCAAAGAAACATTTATGGGGTATAAAACACATTTTAGTCAAACTAGGTAAAGTATCTGCAGCAGATATTCCAAGCTAAGCTTATCGGATAATTCAAGCTTTGCACTTTTCACCTTAGGTTAATTTAAGCTGAACCCGAAGTTTTGGTAATATATCTTGATCAGCTGATGTTCACTCAGTCCTCTTGTTTCATTGTCCATATACAATTTTGTAGCAATTTTTAATGCATCAAATACTGAGTACTGCGGGAAAAAATACACATTAAAGTGTGAAATTTGAGAGTATATGTGTTTTATTATCATTACACGATACACAAATTACATTTGTAAAGACAACAACACAAGTTGACTTTGTACCGCATGTTGACCAAGAAATGAAGCAAACTACATACATATTCTGCATCTCCAGATACCCAGAGCTATATGCAGTAATGGGGAGCAAACTGAATTAAACATTTAAGCTTACTGCATAATCTTGAAATTTCCCCTCAAGGCCCCATAAATATTCCTTTTTTTCACAAGGTAGTAGATATGTGAAAATTTTAGTCAGGATTTTGTTTCTGCCTTTGAACAGTATGTGAATTGAATTTGGGGTCAATTCAGGAATATAAGATTCATACTTTTTTTTTTTTTTTGAGTGTGAAGTGGGCATTGAATGCTTGTGAATATAAATGATGCAGTATAATGATTGCCAATTAAGATTGTCTTAAATTGTCAACTGGATTACCCAAATGTACAGATAAACAGCTAGCTGTTGTCGGACTCCTTAAACTGTCAGCACCAATTTAAGGGGGATCATTATGTACCAGACCGGGGGTAGGGTGGGTCAGCAGGTGGGAGTGTCACACTAGGATATTGCAGTAAGAGACCCAATGTACAAGCTGTATTTGTTGTGTATTTGTGAGAAAGAACATTGAACACAACAAGTACATCACATTTTTAGTCTTCTCCTCCTTATAAACCTGTTGGTGGTCGAATATGTTGTCTCTTTGGTGTAATTTCAGCACTGATGAAACACAATTTGAATGTATGATGAACATATATCAGAATAGTCAGATTTCTTCAATATGGATGCCTCCAAGCCTCGACCGCCTGGAAGTGCCAATTTCAGCACTGCCATCTGATGGCCAACTGTGAAAAGACCAATGGGGCAGCTCCCATCCCCATACACAAGACCTATCAAGACTACATTTCCAGGGTCAACAGCTTTCCTTAGCCTGATAAGTGCCCAACCCACTGCTATGAAAGCTGTTGACTCAGGTCTTTTAATTAGCAACAGGAACACAACAAGGACATCAGGTTGTTTTTAGTCTTCTTTAGTCTTTTATACTAACATGTTTGGAGTGAATATATTAGATGAGATTGATATTTCAATTCACACAACATTCAGAGTATAGATCATATTATTTTTCTGTTCATGTTGGTTTAAGATGAGTTTTTGCCCTGAAAGGCATTAGAAAGGCCTGAATGATATTCTGACCAATACTACCAATCGTTTCATCCAAGCAGTGAAGTTGACATTTGCTTTTGTTAATTTTGCCAGCAGTGCCGTGCCAGCAAAAACCTCCTAACCAGCTTCTCTGTCTGGGAAACTCACAATTTCTTCTCTGAAACCAGTGTTAATGGTTTGGTATGAGCATCAGTGTGATGAAGAAAATGTCTTACTTTGAAGAATTAGTAGTTTGGATAAACAGGACATCTGTAAGTTATGTCAAGTAAGGTGATGCGATATAGCAACTGGCCAACTGCTTCAGTGTAATACTTCGGTAAGGCAACAGGAAATATCGTGCTGAAGTCAAACAGGAAGAAAAAGTGATGAAGTCGAACAGGAAGACATCAGTGATGAGAGTCACTTCCTGTGTCTCCACCTCCAACACAGGAGAGTTTTTGAATGTTGTCCAAGTAAATTTGTAACTTGACCAGTTAGATCAATGATACATAGCCAAATGTGTGTTGCAACACTGTATCATTTATAAACTCAGTTTTAGCTTTCACCATCATGGCCACTTTGGTACCATCTGTCAGTATATGGATGCCTGCTGCAGGGATGAAAGTGACTTTCCTGACAAAAAAAAAGAAACTGAAACTATACCCCACCCTTCATTTTTTTTTACCAAATTAAGGCTTTCCGGGCAAAAGGGACATCATTTTTTTCTTTGACTTTTCAGAAAATTAAAAAAAAAAAAAAATTGAATTCCTGAAAAAAAAAATGAAGACTTTCATCCCTGCTGTTTGAGAAAAAAAGTGGTTACTTGTAGAAAAGTTCTGTGGCAAATGTTTATGTCAACCTTGGTTCTGAAGGAACTGTTTTATGGTACATGTAGCTCAAATGACCTAATATGCTTTCCAGTAACCAGACCCTTTTAACCTGTGTTGGATAAGGGGTCCCATGCTACTGTTGCAGTTTGCACAGTCTTGGCTATCAAATAGCCATCTTCACTGTTAAAGTAATTCTTGGTTTGGTAACAAAAGTTAGACACTGAAATCCCCACAAAAAAAACCCAAAAAAAGACGACAAAGAATAAATAAGATAAAACTGTAAATCATCGAAGATGCTATGTACTTGATTGGTCACAACTGATACAAAAGTTGAAAAATACAAAATTAAAGGCTGCTTGGTACTCTGGTATGCTAAAAGTGCACTGGGTCTCTGGCGTACTGAAGTACAAAAAGTTTATACCTAGTGATCATGTGAATAATTCAGACATCAAGATGGAATTGTTGCACCAATGAAGATGCAGCTGAGCTGTTCTTTGAATGTTCATGAATAATGACATCCTGGGCACACTGTATTTTTTCAGTTATATTCATGAAAGTGTGTTATGTTGCAATTGCCATCTGTTGCAGAAAAAAAGGTGCAGATTAAACATTAGAGGGCAGCACTTTATGGTGGGTGTTAAGATTTCTTTATTTGCCGTCTTTCTCACTAGATGGCACTAGATGACGGTGGCATCATTTGCCTTCGAAGTGCATGTACAAATGGCTCCTTACATTTCACTCTGCTTGCTAAACAGGTGTTCACAGCACTTGCATATACCTCTGAAAGTGACGTGTATTGTATATTAATTTGATGAATTATGAATGAATGACTGCATCTTTCTATGTTATAATGATGCTCAGATGGTTTCTGCTTTTTTTTTCTTATCAGGTTGGTCAATTACATATGTGGTCAAACTGGTGAAAATAATTATGGCCTTTTGCATTCAGCTCATGGATTAAAATCAGGGCAAGTAACAGTTTTGGGCAATGTTAATTTCTATGATAAAAAAACCAGGCGAGACCAGTGGCGAGGGATGCCTATAAGCAGCGTACAAAAAAAAAAAAATGTTATTTTCTACCCCTGACTACTATTCAAAGTGTGTCAGTAACTAAAGTGCAAAAGATAAAACCAACAGAATTAAGTAAAAAAACTAATCTAGCCTTTGCAACATGCATTATGTCTGCTTTGAATTGCCGTTATGCTTTTAAAGGACACGTAGGAAGGTAAATGCATGTACCTGAAAGGTATGTTGCAATAAAACAAATGAAGGCCTACTGGGAAATGGAAAACTACATCTAAGCCAGTGATATTCTTTGAAAGATTCAAACAAAACATGCATCCATGCTAAATTTATTTGCAAGTTACTGGCCGATATTCTGAGTATAGTCAAGGAATGTATTGAATGTGTACACTGATAGCACAGAATAGGATAAACCCTTGCCCCCTTGAATTAAGACTGAGTCAACAGCTTTTCTTGGCATGGGGCATGTGATGTTGATAAGTTTCATGTACATTTCTCAGTCAAATTGTTTTTCATAACTGTTGAAATTAGTTGAAAACACCGAAGCAGACAACATTTGACCACCAGCTGGTTTTGGCCACTTTAAGGGGGAAAGGGTCAACTCCTTTTGTGCTAGTCAAACCCAAAGATGTATCCTACCTAGAAAGTACCAGGTATGAAGTGAAAAAAAGTGACTTTTCATGACTAAGATCAGAAATAGCAATTGTGATGGTTTTTGCCCCGACTATTCTTCACACTTCAGAATTACAGAGCAGGGCTTCTGAAACTTGTTAAAACAAATATGTTTTGAAACAGAAAGTTTTATTTCAGTTAGTATAAATGTGCAAAAGTCTTAGGTAGAACATAACACCAGCAAGAAAATATATATCCTATTGGTCTGCACAACATTCCAAACTCAGTTTTTATAACTTAAAATATGATACAGCTTGACTTTGGTATGCTGGGCAGGCAACCTTGTTTCATGAAGTAAAAAGACAAACCACAGGGTATACAGTGCAAGTTAATGCCTATTAGTTTATTATACATCAGAGTCAAAATGACCATTTCATGTTTATAGAAATAGTACAAAATATACACAATAATGAGTTGGGTTTACAGTGAAAATGGGGGAGTTACCACGGTAACCAATACTAAATTCCTACTTTTTGTTTCAGTTGTTGGGTATTTCGAAGTTGTAATAGTAGGTACACATATGGATTTGAACTGTCATAAGTTACGTTGTGTATTGTATCCAGCGATCATGACAGATCTTTGATGTATGTGAAACCAGACACACGCGGGTGAAGTTTAGCAGAACTAAATGATCCATGTATAAATGAAATCTTCACAGAAAGAAAAGTAAATTTGGTCATTTTGATTAACTCTTTGCAGACAAAACGAAAAGAACAGTATAGTAAAATTTAGCTTATGAAGTTTTCACCGTCATAATGAGAATATATTCTATGAAGCAAGCTATACAACATGCATACCCACCAGTAATAACTGCAGTAGTTCTCAGTGGCTCAGCTACCTCCTCCAAACAATTTATAGCTTCAGAGAAGTGCTGGAAGCATCTCCCACATGTATATTTGAAAAGAACCTGGATTTCCATGAAGATTACATAAATTAATGGATGTTCATCAAAGTATAATTCAGTATCATAGATCACACAGGACAAGTATCATTTTCTCATATAAGAATCACACATTTGTGAGGACATGATTTTCCACAGTTACATGATTACCCAGTATACACAGCCCAGTGCTGCCACCTATAATACAGTGTTACTTCGACCCAGCTCCACCACATTATACACATACACCTCAAAATTCTGCTGTTTTTTCCTCACCATGTAGACAACATCAACGCATGTGGATTAATGTCGACAATAACAACTAAAAATTCTCTTTGTGTTGACTTTTAATTAAGAAACAAGATTTGTCAAATGTTAGTTGTAAGTTTAGCTGGTACTTTTCTAATGCTGTATGGGCAGTGGTACTGCACCAGGTATATGCTATTTACATTTGCCACCCCAATACTGCGATGCCTGTATTTGGATGGCAGCTCTTGGCAACTCCAAACTTGCTTTTGCACTGATCTCATCATAAGAAATGCCCATTTTTTTTTCTGATCCTATCACAACAAACAATCTCTGTAATCTTACAAATTTTTGGAACCTTGACTACATTATCATTTATTGACTGGCAAATTATAAATATATGCAAATAGTGGCTGTACCCTACAGCTGTTCCTTCATGGTATGGTGGGCGAGAAACTATACAGTGCCATGACATCACCATTAAGCAGTGATCTGTATAACATGGACAAATCAACATCTTATACAATTGTCTTCTTATTCCTATATAATTAGACCCATCTATATTAATTATCCACATTATGCCCTTTTTTATGGAATACATCAATGGCAGATGCTGGTGCTCACATATAAATGTAACACAGTGCTTTGTCTTGGAAGAAAAATATGAGAAACTTTTATTTCATTCTTTCTGATTATTAACTTTCTTTTCTTTTCGTCTTGTTCAAGTATGTTTTAGCAGTATATTCTACGTAATTATATAAAATGTTCCAAGGTAAAGATTGATGGGAAAAATCACTTTATCTTATCAAAATTACAGAAATAAATTGCCCTTTGAGCATAATTCTTAATCCAGTATCGCCTGAATTAGGATATCACACTAACATTCCATTATAAACCTACTTACATTGGGTGAAGTAACTATGGACAATCTAAAAGAAGTTAAATGTATCAGTTAGTTCCTTCTGTGGCCCCTAGATGGCACCACCTACTGGCTCGCTTCCATGTATGGTCTGCAGGTGGCATGACAAGGAGACATCATATTTTTGGATTTATGATAAACTAAGACATGGTTGAATAAAAGGTAAATTCACATTCACAACCAACTAAACATTTTAGTCATCATTTTATAAACATCAAATACTAATGACATTTTACTTATATCTGCCATTTAAATATGTGAAAATATAGCTCCTTTTTGTCTACATGTGCTGCATATCCATCATGCTGTAAATTGTAAATTAGACACTCACTATCACGTCATGACATCAATCTAATGAATGGCATAAATACTGACATACTAACGGGCGGTAATTTAACTTTTAATATACATTGGTGAAAAGAAATCCAACACTACACATGGTAACAAGTGAATAACAGATATTTTGCAACATCACCATGTACTGGGACATAATAAAGAAAGACTGAAGACGTACATGTACAGTGCATATAAGTTGTACTTGAAGCCACACCAAAATAAATAACAATGCCCCCTGGTGGTAAAAATACGAGCCACTGAAGCAAGTTTTGCCATACAATTTTCTATTTTCATTTAGATCACAATATGTACTTAACGTTATATTGGCCCTTTTTCGAGTTAACCGAGATACACCCAGTGTTGATATATATACACGCAACTTCTTCACCGTAAGAATTAACAGAAAGTGCCTGTAGTCTTAAATGTGAGCTACATGTCACTTAAACTCAATCTGGTCATTCTGTCATTGTGAATATGATGCAGCTAGCTCACCGCCTGCCCTGGTGCACTGCAAATGCCAAGGAAAGCTGTTGACCCAGTTCCCATGTGGTCCATAAATGAGACAGTAAAACTGCATCCACAGCCAGAATATGAACCATTTCTTGTGAAGCAATTAAAACCAAAGTATGATCTTATACAAATACTGTTCATGAAAGGTGAAACCTTTTCCTCGAGTCAGGGGTTGAGAATCGTCTCCTTCACACATCTTGAAAGACTCCGACTCTTTCAGACTTGGGCTGATAATCTCCCGCTTGTTGGTCATAAAAATCACTCAATTTCATTTTTCCCCACCTATGTCCTTGCTTTAATGCATAAATAAAGTTCCTGTTTGTTGTGCCAATTTTCCCAAATCTCTCCCGTATCCTCTACACCAGCAGTTGGGAGTCTGCAACTTAGGTGTGCACACCTGCCTGATACCACCAGCAACGTTTGTTATTACGCGTTGTATTACCCACATGATGACTGACAGTACTGATAGCTTTTTAGTTTGTGTTTGATGGGATGCTATTGTTACTTTTGTCTTGTAACTCATTGATATGCTTTTGTTGGTAGACATAATTTGGGACTGAGATTACATGCAAGAGGAAATTATCCTGTTAGTAATAATTTACACATGCAGTTCCAATAAGACCCTCATCATAAAACATTTACATATACATACAAATAAAAGTTAAGTAGGGAAATGTACAATATCAATCTACTAACATAGAAATTAACCAAAATACATACTTAAACACAATGGAAAAAAATATGACGCCTGTCATTAGAGGATGAATAATAAATTAGCAGGTCAATAAAACAGACCCACACACATGGACGTCTGACTGATATTTGACATGATGCAAACAGTGAAAACACTGATATAAAATATAAATAAACAAATTCACCTATGTTTTATATCTGGTTGCTGTGTATTTAGACAACAGATAGTAATGTACTGCTACCTTATATACCACCAAACAAGTTTTAAAAAAAGTACGTACATTCACATACACAAGCCATACGTATACTAGAAATCCTTGATACAAGCATGGGGTTAATTTACAGTGATCCTCAATAATGAGTGCTTTCTGCACAGTGATCATGAAAAAATGGATGCTCCCTGCACAGCGATCATGACTGAAGAATGCTCTGTCCTACATGGTAGCTCCCATGCTGCTCAAAATTGACTCATATACATTTAGTTCTACTTTTGTCAAGGTTATACCCAGATAAATGTGTAAAGCCCCATTTGTGTGAAATTGACTGCACTTCTTTGTGATCAGATCAGAACTTGTTGATATTCAGATGTTTTGAAGATCAAAGTTCCTGTCCATTCAAGGCAACAAAATATCAACTACAAATCTGGAGTTGAGTTTTATTACAATAACTTATAAAATGTAAACCAAGTTCTTCAAAATTTATATTTGCTGGAACATGGAAAAGAAAACTATTCAACATACCAGTACTTGTTGAGCCATTCTTTCCATTTATGATGGTAGCTTTTTATCATGCTACGTTTCTTCATCAATTTCATTGATGGGACATTTCAACTACAAATTATGGCTACAAATAGGTCACAATACAGTAACCAATGAAAAGCCATGGAGGTCACAGTATAGTCACTGATGGAAAACCATGGAGGTCACAGTACATTAAACAAAGGAGAACCATGTAAGTCACAGTATAGTAAATAATGGAGAACCATGGAGGTTACAGTATAGTAACCACTGGAGAACCATGGAGATTATAGTACAGTAACCAATAGAGAACCATGGAGGTCACAGTATATTAAACAACGGAGAACCATCGAGGTCACAGTACAGCAACCAATACAGAACCATGGAGGTCACAGTACAGTAACCAATGCAGAACCATGGAGGTCACAGTACAGTAACCAATGCAGAACCATGGAAGTTACAACACAGTAACCAACAGACAGAAATGGAGGTCACAGTACAGTAACCAATGGAGAGCCATGGTCACAGTACAGTAACCAATAGAGAGCCATGGTCACAGTACAGTGACCAATGATGTGCCATGGAGGTCACAGTATAGCAACCAAATCTTCAGACTCAAGACTGACACACAAAAACTTAATTTTGGAAGCTGATGCTGTTATAGTAACTTGGTATCTTGTAGCAGAGGCATCATGAAATATGCCATGAAATATGAGGTATGTAGCTTCCAAGTTTCAATATGTCATGTAAATATTTGCATACAGTTGATTTTCCCTGTTGTATGTATTTCACTTTTTACAGTGGGTCTTCAAGTGGTTACACTTTTTGTTTTGTTTTTGTTTTTGTTTGTTTGTTTGTTTATTTTTTTGGTTTAAATGTGAACTTTTAAGTAGTCCCTGCTTTAAAAGACCACATTAGACCTTCCCAGGGGTGGTCACTGAACAGAGGACTCACTCTACTATAATTTTCATAAGCAGTATGATAATCGATTCCAAAGGATAGTCACAACACATACACTGAAAATCATTTTTCCTTTTTTGGGAGGTGGGGAGGGGAAGTGGTCTTTTTGTATGTGTGCAGATATCTTTTCACAATTTACATCCTTGCTGTCAATTTAACAGCAGAATCAAACTGTATGCATCACAGACTTTTTACAAAAAAATTCAAACATAAAATACAGCAGTTAAGGGGCTCTGTCTCACCCCTTAAAATAAGAGTGGGGTGAAATAGCTGCAACTGATCACACAACATCTCAGAGTCCAAATACATTGTGTTGACTTTGATGAAGGTGTTCAGACAAAGGAAAGTATATTGATAGCATTTATATATCAATCTGTTTACATGTATTTATCATTCAAACAGGTTAGTAAACATGGCTTGCATCACTACCCCATGTTATGCTAATCTAAAAAAAAAAAAAAAAATGAATAAGAGAAGTCTCAGACTTTTTGTTGCCACAAGATATGATAAAACTGTACTACACAGATCAGAAATTTGACAAACATCAATCATTACTGCACACAACACATACATTGAAAAAAAATAAATAAATAAATAAAAAACTGACAGTAACATTTTGGAGTGTTACATGGACTTCACCTAAATACATGTAATCTACACGCATATAACCATGTATAGATTTACATCCAAATTCTGACAGATATTACTGTCCCTGAACTCAAACCTATCATTTTTATGTTTACCTTTACACTTCATTTCTCCTAGTTCTACCAATCGGAGAAAATAAAAAAAGCCCCCCCCCCCCTCCCCATTTTACACACTAAATGCCAGATACAAAATTCTGATCAGGTAGACACCACCAAAAAAAAAAAAAAAAAAAAATTGACATTTTGAAAAAGTAAATTCTGTGATCTGTTTTAGCTGAGGTTAACACATAATAATTTGACCAAAGCATTCTCAAGTAAAATTCACAGAATAAAAATGATTATATCTGCTGAATTTGTTTCCAAAAGCCCGATGTTTAGTTATGAGGTCACTGTGTCATCACTGTTGCACTATGGGATTGAGATTTTGCCATGAAGGGACCCTACAGATGTAGAAAATTGGACTCCAAAGTTTATTTTGTCCCAAATTAAGATCTACTGGCCCACTTGCCATAGGTTTATATAGTCAGGCTTCTTCTAATTTTTATGGGTACCCTTGAAAATGACACACATTATGTGCCCTTTAACCCTAGGACTTTACTTACTTACTTCACATTCTGCATGTCACAAGACTGTCTTTTTTCCACTGACGACTGTAATAAACTTTCAGAATTTCTGTTACATATGTAATCCTTTTCTGTACAATTAAAACTGAGTCAACAGCTTTAATTGGCATGGATTGGGCACCAAGTGGCCAATCCATACAAAGGAAGGCTGTTGACCTGAGTCATGTAGTGTTGACAGGGCTCAGCTACAATTCTCAGTCAAATTGATGAGTGCTACTCTTGATATCAGTCAAAACACTGAGGCAGACAACATTCCACCACCAGCCAGTTTTGGCCAGTTTCAGGGGCAATGGGTCAAATGCATCATTTTGATTATACACCGCCACATGGCAAGATGACCATCCCATTTTACAGAATACAAATATAGATGGCGCCACAGCATTCAGACATGACCTTGACAATATCATTGTACAGTATACAGGATATGGTACACATGGTGCTATAACTAGTGCAGAACTGGTCATCGGTATTTCATAGCAAAAGCATCCTCACACATGAGTGCATATGTAGTCACACAAATTTACAAACATTTACATACATGTACATATATATTTTTAAATTTTCCGCTTTTTATATTACTACCTGTGCATCCTGACATGCCATTAAAATTGTTAACACACTGGAATTTTTGGGATATCATGTGGCAGAGAGTTCATTCTTCAGTTTTATTCCATCCATAGCCATACCTTTGTATCTCAGACCATTCTGGCCAGGTTGTAACCATGGTAACACGCCTTTGTACCTGTTCTGCAAAGAGAGCCTACAGGCCAGTTCCTTAGCACTGTTTCAGTTTGTGCATCTCTTCACTTAATTCACAGAGACAGTGGAACACATCCAGTAAAGTAATTTTGCAAGGACACATTTGTATACCAGTTGCACACAGTCGAGTTTCCCCACTGGTTTGTCTGTTAACCACGTTAAATATTCTGCACTGTTTATCTAGTTAAGCATCAGCCCGGTTTGTGTATCATTACATTTACACTACGACTACGTTTTTATTGCACAAACATCTTGCAGAAAATCAGACAGTAACTGCACAAATACATCAAGGTTGGCACAGAGACAGCCTAATGATCTCTGTGTCTGAGTCCACTGTTTATGAAACTATTCAGGACTGAGAGTAGCAGATATCTTTAGCAGGCAACCTATCCAGTATCCTCTCTAAATTAAGCTTGAAGTCAACTACAAGACTGTCACCATGGATTAAATAGGCAATATTCAATGGGCATTTACAACTTCCAAGGCACCAGCTCTTCATATTGCAGCTGGCAGAGTAACTATTGTTCTGACTGGCTACTTTCAGCCCAGCTCCATTTCTGATTGGTTGGTAAATTTCATTATCCTTCTTCCCATTGGCTGCTTATACTCTGCATGAAGCGCAACATGTCATGCATCATGTGGCAATAATACTTCTGCAAGGAAGAAGTACTGAGGTACTGAGTGATTCTATGTAAATGGAGAGTGGAGACTCCTGTATCTAACAAAATCATATACCTGTTAAGTGTCTTACCTTATTAAAACCATGTAAGTATCGCAATAAATATGCACACTTTTACAGAAACACACTAATTTTTTTTTTATTTGTAAGCAAAAATAATTTAAAATATAGCCTACATTATCACATTATTTATAATTTTACGACCTCTCAATACATCTTGGCAACAAGTTCTCCATTTAAATACAACATATTTTGATGTCTAGGGTCAATTGCAGGAAAGTTTTGATGATTCTGTTGATTGCCAATTACTAATGGCATCCAAGATCTCAGTGTTTTGAGAGCTTCTCTGTTATTGGTTGATTTTTCGGTATCAGCTGATATAGTTAACCAATCCCATCTCTCCAATTATCCCTATTCTAAATTATGGCAAGTATCTGAGACATGTAGTTTTCTGTCAAGAGACAAGTGGTTTCCCTAACATCCTAGCTCTGGCATATATATTTTAGCAGACAGAGACGCACATCCATACATTTGCCCACAGCTTGCTCCCCAACTAGTTCAGCAAACAAGACAACATACAAAAATCAGCAACCAAAATGCAATTTTTCATGCCACAATAAAAAAAGTGCCAACTATGCCCTAAAATCACCTAAGTATGCACACCTGAATGGGCCTCACACCAAAATGATGATGAACCAAAGACACAAAAATTGTTGTCCAATTCATAGCACCACAAGTGAACACCAAAACCTGGGGGGCTAGAAACTGCGAGAACTGTGACTAAAAGCTAGTCATTTCAAGTTCCAGGCCACATTTCGGCTTTTGCTCTTCTCGTATGCTTCATAGAACATAAAGTATGTGTATTGATGCAAATGGCGAGCACACATGTACAGTTGGACATCAAAATGCTGATGTCAGCTTTCTTTCAAAAAAATAGGCCAATCAGAATAAATATCACAATTTCTTGTTTATGTCCGCATTTGTAAAAAGAGGTGATAGCTTTGTTGAACTCATCCGTTCATTTGCATATCAGCAAAGTTGTAGAAGTTCTCTATCTGCTCCTTGGCCAGGCTTCTGTTGGAACTAATAAAGACAAGCCCAGTGGTTCCTTTGCTGACCGCTACAAGTGTGTCTTGACAGAACTGGATACAGCCATCTCCACAGTACTCAAAACCAATCACAGGGCCTGCAAAAGACAAAATAGGATATTTATCTATCAGCAATTAAATGTACATTGCATGTCCAAATTCCTCCTGAAAAAGCTCACATTACAGATCCAACATGCCAGTGTTCCTAAAAGTTCCCACCAAGGCATGGTCCAGCTGCTCTCAGTAAGCTGCCTTGTCACACCATGCAGAAACCACAGACTAAAAAGCCTGGACAAAGTTAGTGTGCAGTATGTTCATCACACATGACAATGACTGGAGATCTGCACTGAAAACGTACAAAATACTTTTCAATCTGCAAAAGCCAATATGGTGCCTTCAGCAATTTTCACAAGAATTAAAAGACAATCACAGATTGCTGGATTCAGGCCCCTCTCATCTTATTTATAACCTTGCTAATCACATGTATCATTTTGGAATGACTCAAGGCAATAAAAATAGGCTATCACTGTGACCTAGATACTTGATATAGTGACCTAGTTTTGTTTTATGATACACCTTTAGGTCAAGATATATGTGTTTGAAGTTTCACAAAACTAAGTTAAATAGTAAAGGAATTATACCTGGATACAATTTTTACAAGAGTATGTTATAGTGACCCAGATACTTCACCTAGTGACCTACTTTTGGTACATGCCCACCCTTATGTCCAAATGCACCTGTGTATAAAGTTTCATTAATCTAAGCTAAAGGACAAGCAAAGTATAGCCTGGACACAAATAGCAGAGACCAGATACTTGATCTAGTGACCTAGTTTTGTTTCATGACACACCTCCAAGTCAACATGTGTGCGCCAAGTTTCATGAAACTAACTTAAATACTAAAAGAATAATAGCCCAGACACGATTTAACAAAGATATGTCACTGTGACCCAAATACTTGACCTAATGACCTTCTTTTGGTAAATAACACACCTTTATGTATGGATGCAAGCGCTTCATTAATCTAAGTTACATAGTAAAGGAATCATAGCTCAGACAGGATTTTGCCAAAAAATGTCACTGTGACCCAGATACTTGACCTAGTGAGCTACTTTTGGTACATAACACATCCTTATGTTTAGATGCACCTGTGTGTTAAATTTCATTACCCTAAGTTGAAGGACAAGTGAATTATAGCCCGGACACAAATAGCTGAGACCCAGATACTTGACTTAGTGACCTACCTTCTTTTTCATGTCACACCTTTATGTCAAGATATATGTGTGTGTCAGTATTCATGAAATAAGTTAAATTGTAAAGGAATTAAAGTATAGCCTAGACATGATTTTGCAACAATGTCACTCTGACCCAGATACTTCACCTAGCAACTTACTTTTGGTTCATGACACACACTTACATCTAGATACACCTGTGTATGAAGTTTCATTAATCTTACTTGCAGGACAACAGAATTACAGCCCAGACATTAAGCAATATAGTTTTACATGATTGTATCACTGTGTCCCAGATACTTGACCTGGTCCCCCCCCC
The DNA here is from genome assembly GCA_964020975.1 of Hermodice carunculata. Taxonomy (NCBI): domain Eukaryota; kingdom Metazoa; phylum Annelida; class Polychaeta; order Eunicida; family Amphinomidae; genus Hermodice; species Hermodice carunculata. Next base: position 57,663,053 of record OZ026612.1, read on the forward strand.
CAATTGTTTTATGACACAACTTTAGATCAAGATATGTGTGTGTGAAGTTCATGAAACTACGTTAAAAAGTAAAGGAATTATAGCCCGGACACGATTTTATCAGGATTGGTCACTGTGACCCAGATACTTGACCTTGTGTCTTTCTTTTGGTACACGACACACCCTTATGTGTAGATGCATCTGTGTGTAAAGTTTCATTAATCTAACTTAAGTAGTAAACGAATTATACATGTAGTTTGGACATGATTTTATAAGAATATGTCACTGTGACCCAGATACTTGACCTAGTGACCTATTTTTGGTACATGACACACCCTTATGTCCAGATGCACCTGTGTTTAAAGTTTAAGTAATCTAAGTTGAAGGACAAGAGAATTAGAGCCCGGACATGAAAAGCAGGCAGATGTCTCCAGTCTGTTACACTTGTGTACCAACAATGATCGTGAAGAGAGTGTTTAAGGTAATTGACTATAGTTACCTCTACACCCAAGTGATGAAATAGGAGTAGCCAACAATGAATGATGGTTTCTGACTGCAGACAGACTAGAGAAAATCTCTAGGTGATGTTAAGTCAACTTTATGGTATACCAGCTGTCGCCCTACCACCACTTCTATGATAGCCCTACCTAAATCTATAGATAAATATAATCTATTAGTGTCTTGGAATGAGTGTTCTATTTTGTCAGTATTGTTCCATATTTATGGAAACACTTCAACAGAGTTTTACATGGGTTTTTGGTGTCATAGGTTTTGTGGCACATTTTTTTTCATCAATACTCTTATTCTCCATACAAATTCACTTATTTGTGATGTGTTTCTGCTAATGCGAAAAACCTGTCCAATGACCACGCCATAGGCTAGGTTCTCTGGAATGTTTCCAGTAATATTAGGATATGAAACTATGTCAAATTTGAATTGTTCTCGTTTGTCAAAAATCTTTGTCACACACTGTTTGTTGTCAATCCCCATTTGAAGATCAAGGAAAATTGCCTTCAATATTGTCACTCTCATCTTCTTTATTCAAAATGAGTTCTTTTGGGTAAATTTCCTTCCAGTGTTTCTTGATCTCATCCTTGTTCTTAAGAGTACATAGATCACTGATTAATCTTCTAGTATGTGAATATAATCTTCTTGCAGCGGTGTAGTTTGTTTTTGCCAATTCTTCCATCCATTTGGATTCGTAATAATGTAGATGAAAATTGGCAATATACGGAGCTGGATCAGTTCCCATGGGTATTCCAACTTGCAATGATCCACATCCTATTCACTCTTGTGTATGTATGAACTCTTTCACAGTAATTAGTATGGGATTTTTGGACACTTTTCAGAACTTTAGTTAGTATCTTAGCAACTTGTTTTGAAACACACTTCTTTGCTGGGATAATATACTTAAATTTGACAGGTTTCTTGTGCATTTTGACAATTGTTTGTCTCCATTTTTCAACAGGTCCATTCCTCGAATGCACAGAAAATGTGATTAGGAGGGGGGCATAAATACATATTCCTGATTTCTTAGGCATGTCCATTTGCAGCTACTTAACTTGGGATTTTTTAAAAAAAGATTAAACTAGACCCAAGTTCATTGTAAATTTGGGAAAATAAAACTCCAAAAATTCTGTTTTAAGGTTCATCTGGAAAATTAAATGCTCTGGAATGCAAATGATTATACAGTAGATATCCCCCCCCCCCCCAAGTACAAGTTCGACACTGATATAACTGTACAGGTACCTTAGCTCGCAGTGAAGCAGTCTTCTTATTACTTCCCTGTTATATGCCCTTATTTGTCAGGCAGTGTTGTAATTTGGTCTGCTGTATGGACCCAATCATCAGAGTTATAATATGGGAACACCATATGTACAGAAAGACTAGACAGGAAGGGGCATATGTCCCCAATTGTAACATTATAAGAGATTAATGTATGCCTTCAACACACATACTGTCATGCATAAAATTTAAAAAAACAAAAAACAAAAAAACCAAAAACAAAACGGGAGAGTTGTGTCTAGTCTTGCTTGAGGCCAAATCCTCTCACATGTAACATTACCATCTGCCCACAGAGAACATGCATGTGTCCCCTGCCTGACTTACCTTGCTGAACTGCCATTGCATAAGAGTCCGTGCCAAACACACGCTGTGCATCCATGGCCTGCATATGCACTTCTTTGCTCTGTACCAGCACACAGGCCGACTGTAATGAAACAGACCCACATTTATACAACTACTCTTGTATTCACTGCATCTTAACATCTAATTACAGGGTTTCCCTTTTGGTATTTAATCTAAGGGTCGTTCATACCCTTTGAGGTCATTTTAGGGGTCTCCAGTATTCTCCGAGGATCACATGAATATAAAGTTTTAGTAAATCTATATTATCAACATTTAAGGTCCTCTTCTTTTAGGGGTTTTGAAGGGGTCTTGTACCCTGTAGGTTCAAATTTGGGGGTCACAAGTTCATTTCAATACATCACGTATGCACATTTTTGCATCAAAGGAAACACTGAATTGCCATGTACTACAACGTTTTATCATTAGAAGATGCTTATCATATCCAAACATCATGATAAACAACAGCAATGTTTGCTTTCTGAACATTACAAGTTACATGTACTCTCTTTTCCACACCTGGGGAACAGAAACATCACACGCATACTCTTTTCCACATATCTCTTATTCAAAATGCATCATCATAGTAATTAATAATACATTTGTTGTCACATGTTGAGCACAAAAACCCTAGTGCGTAACTCAGTTTAACATTATAAAAATACATCAATAATTTATCATCATATCGGCATGCTTTTTAAAGATGGCAGTTCATATAATGACACCGCTCTCTTAAGTTGCCTCACTCCCCATAATACTCACATGATTTGCTTTCATTTCTGCTATGAATGAGACAGATCTCTCGTGTGAACCACCATCGTTGAAGAATACCACCAGACAACACTGTAAAGAAATATAAACTGTCAAAAGCTTCATGACAGCCTTGGCTCACATACTGAAAATCAAGACTACCTGTGACACATACCTGTATGCATTAAACTCAAGACAAGCACCACCAGTTTTGTTAAGTGCATTCTTTAAGATGTGTCAACCATTTCTCATTATTTGGGACAGTAATATACATTTCTAAAGTGTTTCAGTATAATTAGTTTCATCTAAGCAGCTTAGTTGGATCTGTATGATTATTTTTGTCCACTGGCATATCAAATGAGTGAATTTATCTGCCTGTGTGAATTTTGTTTAAATGTCTATAAAATTGCTTTGGCAGACACAATTTCCCATTTTACCAATTTATCCACATTTTCAACATGTCTCTTTAAAAAAATAAAGTTTCGGACAATAATGAGCTGGACCTGGAACCAGCAACCTTCAACAACTATAACTCAGTTAAAAATGGGAAACTCACATATCCATGAATGGAAGGCATCTACTGTACTATTTCAAACTAAATTTTAGAATGTTTTTTTGTTTTTAATTAATTATTTAATAATTAAATAAATTTAGAGTAATTAGAGTTCCACTTTATCCTCATTTACTACTTTGCTGTACCCACCTCATCTGAATGCCTCCTGCGTGTTCCCATGGTGAGAGGTACCAGACTCTTGCAAGGATCATATGACACTTGAACCGCTGATAATGCCTCTATATTTGGCGGTGGAAGGTTATCTTCTATTTTAACTTCCTGTCAAGGCAAACAATGAGAAGAATATGGAAATATATTAAAATAACAATCTTGTTGTCAAATACTATTCCTGATGCACTCTAACTGTTTAGTATTAAGTCTTGCTGAAGTAAGATATTGACTTTGTAATCATGCAAATCAGAAACATTTCTAACTCATCTTGACACAGAAACTTATTATTATCAAACACTATTCTTTGAGCAGGGAAATTTGTTAGGCTTATTGTTTTCCTTGCAAGAGACGTTACTTGACATGTAATGTATATTCAGACTTCAGGTCACCTCAGCATTATGTCGATGAATAAAATTGTCAGCATAATTATGACCAGGAAAGTTGTCAACACAGCATAATTGATCATGAAAGTGGTCAACACAGCATGGCTGTGACCAGGAAAGTAGTCAACACAGCATAATTGATCATGAAAGTGGTCAACACAGCATGGCTGTGACCAGGAAAGTAGTCAACACAGCATGGCTGTGACCCAGAAAAGTTTTCAAGCCAGCATTATGCTGACTGAAAAAATTGTTAACTTGGCACTATTCTGACCAGGAAAACTGTTGACCCTGCACTATTGACAGCAAGAAACTTGTTGATTCAGCATTGTTCTGAGCAAGAAAGTGACCTACATTCAAAGTTGTTGCATAAAACTTACAGACTCGTTTATTGATTCAGATCAGGAAAGTTGCTGACTCAGCATGATTTTGACAAGTGTGGACTAAGTGAATACTGGCACTGTCTGGTTTGGTTTAAACATATTTTATTACATGATTAGAGAAAAGGGCTATGCCTTATATGAACACTTCTGGCACTGTCTAAGAACAGATATAAAAATGTGGGCAATAGCTGAGGCATCAGTCCATGACACCCTTGCATTTTTGTTGTGATTGGTCATTTGGGATATTTAAAACTGCTACATGCTGGCTTTGGTATCCATCATCAAGGCAAAGCACTTTTTAAAAAAGTGAATCTGCAGCAATGTAAAACACCCTTTATGACATGTAGTGCCTATTCAACATCCCTGTGGGGAATATTGTCAGGGATCAAAGCATCTTAAGTTGTGGGAGAATAACAGGAAATGTCCCACAAAATGCTCCTACCCTGAAAACTATACCTTATCCCTCAGATTTTAACTTTTTGGGCAACATGGAGACTTAATTTGTTTTCAAGCTAAACAAGAGGCCCATGGGCCTAGTGCTCTGCTGACCACCATCACCAAAAAATGATTTCTTGAAATGTATTCCCTCCACAATCTTTCATCCATATTATGCAATATCAAACTTACACATGAAACACATTTGTGGTACATTTGGCATCGTTTGCCTTATTCTTTAACAAGATATTGAATTAAATGTCCTTTTCTTAAGTGCTTAATGACCTAGAAAAATTGATCAAGTTCATACAATCATTGAGTCAAGGTGACCCAAAAAGTAGGTCACCAAGTAGAGTTTTATATATGATGTTCTCAAGGACAATTTTGATCTGAAGGCTCAATTCTCTTTGCCCTTGATGTCCAAGCTACACTCTGCCACTGCAATATCACCTCTTCCTACTTAACAGGACTGTTGACGCAACAAAAATAGGTCAAGGTCATATTACATAACATACTAGCATTGGACATGGATGTATACATCTTGTAAATTTGACATGTCTAATTCAATTACTTTTTGCGGTATGGGATTTCATATCTTTGAACACATTTTGGTTTATAATTTCCATCAAATTACAGGTGGTGCTAGCAGTATCATATGCACACTCCAATTTTGACCTCCTCCACAATCCCATTAAGTTTTATGAAGATCTATCTAACATTAAGGATGCCAGAGCGATCACAAAATTTTCACATTTTGACCCATATATTAAATAATACTGTACGGGCACCATCAATATCGAACTTGACCTAGATTTTAATACACTTGACAAGTCCTGAAAGTTATATGGAGCTATCTTGAAAACTGTGGACTGTATGATGCTCACAAGCAAAATGTTTATGGACAGACAGAAAGACAGACAGACATGAGTGATACCATGAGCTCTGCAACCTTTAGTTAGCAGAGCTAAAAAAAACTGAAGACCTGAAAAAAAGCAGAAAACATTGATCCCTGTAGCCAACACCAGCCATTCTGAAACGGGATGTTTTTATAGCATACTCCTGGCACTGCTGCAATCAGCTTTACAGGGTAATTAGTAACACCAATAAAATCAATTACAGAATCAATCACACAGTCAACAGAGGGTGCAGTACTTAATTTGCAAGAAATGATTTATCCACACCCATGTCGATATTTGGCACCAACTTAATTCTGCAACCCACTCAAGTTAAACAAATTACACAACATGTGTATAACATATCAATAAGCTTAATGAAAAATTTAAATCCAACAGCTGCCTTTGGATCGCTACCACTTCCAACAACGCAGAGTTCCTGCACTCAAAGTCAGCAATAAATCCTGGGACTGTATGATGGTACTGACTCATAAATTGATAAGTTACTCTGCTCTCCCTCCCATGAAAATTTACAAACTTTTATGTTGAAATACTGCCCTGACATCATGAACACAACATAAATTCAGCAAAAACATTAAAAAAAATATGAACAACTGAGTGTGTTCAGGGCCCATACAGATCAGAATTATAATATTACTGGCAGTAATACCTTGTAAAAATCAGCAAATGAGATGGGGTGAGTTGCTGCAAAGCCTGTGAAAATGTGACCAGTTTTGATGCTTGTGTGCATCTTTACAGGGACCATTAGGAAGACCAATGCAGTCATTCATATACCCAGGAGTAATGTCTGCTACTACATGAATCACCCAGGGATGAGGAGTGATTCTTATCCCAGCTCACACCCATTCTAGTTATACAATAATCAGTATTGACTGTAGTTTTTTGCATAAAATTAAAGCATTAACTGAGGCAAACGTATCTAAAAACCTCAAAACTTATATCCTAAAAAGCTATGGGACATGACAAATTTCCCTCAAAAGTGTTCAAGATCACATCACTCTGCCGCTTACTAATGTCATAAACAAGGGGATAGAAACATCCTGTTTCCCCACAGATATGAAACAAGCAGATTATCCTGCCAAGTTCCAAAAAGAAAGAGAGACTGATCAAAAACAATTATAGACCATTGAGTATACTACCCAGTCCGTCTAAGTTTTTGAGCAAATTCTTACAGAACTTCTGCAGGTTTTCTGTGAGAACGTATATGATCTCAAATCAAATCAAATGATCTCTGCCTATAGAAAATGCCACAGCTGCCAAAGCATGCCTTTAAAATTAACTGAAGACTGGAAAGGAGCACTGGACAATAAATATCATATTGGGGCAGTCCTGATGGACCTCTCAAGAGCCTTTGATGAACTGCCACACTCTTTACTGCTTGCCAAGCTTGAGGCCTATGGCGTGTGTAATACTTCAGTAAAACTGTTTGAAAGTTATTTGACTAATAGAAAACAAAGAGTAAAACAGGGTAGTATTCATAGAGCATAAAGGGATGTCACAAAAGCTGTTCCTTAGGGATCCATCATGGGTTTGGTGCTCTTTAAACTCCTAATAAATGACATGTATCTGTGCATCAAATACTGCAGTCGGCATAACTATGCAGATGACAACACCATTTGCACTAAACATAAAAACAAAAGTTCCATAATGGCACAGCTCCAGTCTAAAATTGCTGAATGTATGGAGTGGTTTCAGATCTACTACATGCAAGCTAATCCTGACAAACTGGGCAAAAAACAAAGAAAAAAATGTTTCAGTTATCAGGTATGAATACACCATTGCGGCCAATCAGGTGCAGGTTACCGCACTAAATAGTTCTTGGTTGTCGTGTGCTGACACCTTTGGGGGCCATTTACCTGTAATTAACCCACTGTTTCAGCTAGACTATTACATGAGCTTATCAGCCTGTTTGTGTTGTATGGTTTGACAGCTATTTTTTCCATGATGAGTTTTATAAACAGAGGGCAAATCACATATTCATACGCAGTGACGTAATGCTGGCAAGCCGTGCTCGGAGCACGTGTTTCCTGGCTATGACAGGTAAACACTGGCATAACTTTTGATTCTATCTATAGACTCGCCTTTTTTATTTTGAATGTTTTCAATGAAAGGTGTCTGCACAACACCAACTGCATACTTTATTTTAAAAAGTGACGCAACAAAAGTTATACGCCTTTATGCTAATATGAGAATATACAGTAAATATAATGGTGGTTTCATCCCTGAAGGAAAACTGATGCTGACAGATGAAATTTTAAAATTTCACCTTCATGTCAAATTTATTTGCTCTAAATGTTGCCTTACCACTTATATTTGTCAGATCAAACCATTTGAGATGGCTATCTTTATTTAGTTTATGTAAAATAAAACAATTAAATTGTGTCAATGGTTTACAATAGGGTACATTGCTGAATTTTTATGTATTAACCAAAACAACAATGATATTTGCATATTTTGGGGGAAAAATGAAGAAAGAGTGACTTTTAAATTGATATTCAGGTTAAATTCTCCATTTTAAAAGAAGATTGAATGGGGATGAGTGATATTTCAAAGGAAAATATGTTGAAATTGACTTTAATCTTTGCATATTTAAAAACAGCTGAAAAAGCCCCCAACTACTTGATAAATGAAGATGGAAACTAGGAAGGATTACAAAGTGATCATGATGGCCTTGTAACCACTTGATGGTAGAAATAAGACTGATATATATGTGTAAAAACAAGTGTGTATCATCAATAGTTAAAATTTTATTAGAGCAACAATGAGGCAGTTTGTACCACTCAGCAGCCATCATGTTTAAGGGGGGGGGGGTGGTATCAAGGTCAATGTAGGTTCACTGACCAGGTTTTTTCTGGCAAGCTGTATTATTTTGTTACAAACAGATAATAATAATGTAACCCAAGTGAAAAAAATTCAGATGAAATCAAATTTTTGAAGAAAAAATAATGAATTTTATTGATTGGTGGGGTCAGATCAAAACACTTAAAATTGCATTGGGAATCCATTGTGATAGTGCATAGAAAAGGTGTTATATTTCCAAAAGTATATCAGTTAGCTGAATTTTCTTTTCACAGTATTACACTTGTATGGGTCAGTATTGCATATGCATAATTAACATGAATATTAATTGTCATTTGCATAATGAAGGTATGAATACACCATTGCGGCCAATCAGGTGCAGGTTACCGCACTAAATAGTTCTTGGTTGTCGTGTGCTGACACCTTTGGGGGCCATTTACCTGTAATTAACCCACTGTTTCAGCTAGACTATTACATGAGCTTATCAGCCTGTTTGTGTTGTATGGTTTGACAGCTATTTTTTCCATGATGAGTTTTATAAACAGAGGGCAAATCACATATTCATACGCAGTGACGTAATGCTGGCAAGCCGTGCTCGGAGCACGTGTTTCCTGGCTATGACAGGTAAACACTGGCATAACTTTTGATTCTATCTATAGACTCGCCTTTTTTATTTTGAATGTTTTCAATGAAAGGTGTCTGCACAACACCAACTGCATACTTTATTTTAAAAAGTGACGCAACAAAAGTTATACGCCTTTATGCTAATATGAGAATATACAGTAAATATAATGGTGGTTTCATCCCTATCAAAGATTATGATTGCCTATTAGATAGAGCAGGTAAAGTATCCCTTACAACTCACAGACTACGAGCTATTGCTCTTCAAGTCTTTAAATCTGTATGTAATCTTGGACCATCATACTTGCACAATATTTTTAAACCTAAAATGAACTGGCATTCTCACAGGAACAAAACTCAGTAATCCTTCCCAAGTACACACAGCTACTTTTGGCCAATGCAGTTTAAAATTTTAGAGGGCCAAACTTTGGAATTATCTTCCAAATAAATATAAAGTGACCATAGACTTAAATGAGTTCAAGAGACTCATAAACAGCTGGGAGGATCCCCAGTGAAAATGTGCCTTTTGTAAAGAAAACTTGTTTTTTAGGTGCTCATGGGTATGTTCTTTTTTACTTTGTTTATGCGGTTAGTAAAGAGACTGGGTCACTACCAACTGTTCATGTTATCTATTTGCACATTTTTACTGACTTGAAATAAATTTTATATTTTCTTATCTTATCTTAGGCTTTAAGCTTTTCTTGGTTAAAACTATTGTCACTGCTCCCAGAGGTGTGACTTTTAACAAGGACACAGAATCAACAGAACTTCTATCTCTTTTGGTAGATAATTTAGAGTTTCAAGCAGACAATTCATTGGCAGTACATTTCTTTGCCACAAAAATTTGACACTGGTCATTAAGGATTTTAGGTTAGAATTCTTGGATCAACTAATCAAAAAGACATTGTCAGATGTTTGCACACTTACAGTCATAAAACGCATGAGCATCGCTCCTATCTGGCATATAAGCCATTATTTTTGACACTCAAGTCCCCTTACAAAGGTATTAAGGCCGACTCAGTATGCCAGTGTTATCAGAAGTTATGTCATTAGCTGGTCTTGCTGGTCAAGGTCACATCCCTATGTGTTTCAGGCCTACAGGTGCTAATGCTGTCATTAATGCTGCTGTCATGCCAGAGACCACAATACAAATTGGCAGATGGAAGACAAAAGAATTCTGTTCTAATCACTATGTACATGTATATGTATATCCCAAAGCACCAGACACTTAAACTAATGACATTCAATCCTACGCTGGGATTGAGTTCAATGAGTAGTTGCTGAATGCTATTCTGAATATTTTGACGTGCTACGATGCAGATTACTTTACATAGACATTTTAGGCCAATTTCGTTCAGCCCCACATGGGATTTGAGCAATTAGATATGGCATATTGGTATTACAGATGCAAACTTCCCAAGGTGCTACATTGCAATTTATGGGACAGTTTATATATTATTAGATCTTTTCATGTTTGAAAATTGTCAACATATTGCTTGCCCTAGGTATTTGGAATATTTCATTACTTTTACAGTTATATCCATGTTTAGCTACATATTTAGCTACTTGGTACATGTAATTAGGTTTTACTCTCTAATTAGGCATATTGATTTCTTCTGAAAATTTTCTTTCTCTAGTGACGCAAGTTTTGTGATTTATTATGTAAACTGCAGTCACAGAGCTCATTGTAGTATCTTTTACGACATGTGTCATAAGTCTTACAGCTGTCATTGTTTACAACAACCATAGACGGGTATCTTTGTTAAGTGCTAGATTTGTTTCTTCTATAGTATCGGTATATTGATTTTGTATTAAACTTTCTTTCTCTAGTGACAAAAGTTTTGCAATTTATTTCACAAACAAGAGTTAACCACATTCAGGAGCAGGTTGTCACTACTTTGTCCAACCTGTTCCAAGGAGTAGCATTGAGTTAAAGGCATGTTCCCCATACATATCATCTACAATTCTCATCGAAAAAAAGTTTGTTTTCGTATTTTTAATTAAGGAGAAATTTAATTCTTTACCCCTTGAATTTAAGTCTGAGTCAACAACTTTCCTTTCGGTCATCCTATTCTGTCAGGGCCTATCCCAGTGTATTTCTCATTCAAATGTTTGTCAATACCATTTAAATTAATGAAGCTGGAGATATTTTACCTCCAGTCAGTTTTGGCAGGTTTAAACAGGCTACAGAGTTACGTTAAAAAAAAAATGAAGCAGACCACATTATAAATCTGGATGGTTTGGGCAACAAAAGAATTTAGGACCAATGACTTACCTCAGACAGAAGAGTGTAATTATTCTCCCCTGGCACAGGTGTGAAGTCGTGTATGTTACTCCAGTTGTTGTTGAAGATACTCAGTCCTGCATTCCGGAATTGCCCTGGTTACAACATAAAATTTATCCATTACCTTTCATTTTTTGACACACATACAAGACTTCAAAGGGTAACACTAATCAATTAAACTATCCTTATGTGTTTGTCATCAGCCACACATGCCGCAAGTTAGGGAGAACATCTATAACAGCTTCAGGTGTCTTCTGTATTTACATTTCATTCAACTTTTTTTGTTGTGAATAAAATCTGCAGTTGTGAATTGATAATCATGGAAATCTTGCTTGATATTCATTTATTTTATTCATTCATTCATTTTTTATTATTATTACAGCATACAGTTTGGGAGAAGAAATCAAAAGTTACAAAAACACAAATTCATAAAATAATAAGAACAACATGCAACACTACCTGCTAAACAAATTACAGTCCAGCGGTACACAGAAATATTTGTCTGTAATTTCAAAGCAACTAGCTAAGCAGTTTTACAAAAAAAAAAAAAAAAAAGAAAAGAAAAAAAAAAAGAAAATAAAAAAAGATAATTTTTCAAGATTATCCTCACCAACTTCAAAGTGGATCTGGTTAATCATTTTGAACTGATCAATACCTCATTTCAAATTTATTAAAAATCAAAGGAAAGTAAACACACATAGTCAATACCTTCGGTGGAGACTGAGACAAGCTACATTTCTACAAATTTTAAAGAGAATTCAACTTGCCGTTTGGGGGAAGTAAAAAATTACAAATAATCACAGCACCACCTGTTGACAAAATTTAACATCTAGGGGTCCCTAAAAGTGTCCCTGTGCAATTTTGAAGCAATGGACCATTTGGTTTTGGAGAAGATTTGGTAAGGTTACCCCCCCCCCCAAAAAAAATGAACAAAAATATTTTAAAAAAAATATAAAAATTATTTGTTGAATAGTTGGTGGTGACCCACCTAAGGTAGATCTCCATATAAGTTTGAAGAGAATCTGGCTGATAGTTTCAGAGAAGTCAATTGATGTAAACAGAAGAAATAACAAATGGATGAAGCAGGATTTCCTCAGTATTGTTCATGTGGACAGCACACTGAACCTCTAAGTTATAACTTCAAGAAGCAAAATGCCAAGCCTAAAATCAGTGGGTTTGATGTAGCATGGCAGAAATTACAATTGAGACAGCTTTGCATGGCACCTTGAGGCTACCAGTGGGGCTTACCTTCAAGCTCCGGATAGTAAAACTGGAGGCATCCAAACTTCATGCCTGTGGAGGCCTCAATGATCGGCTGAGTGGCACAACTCATAAATATATCCAACTTCTTGCAGTCGCGAGTTCGGAACTGTTGGCATGCTATGACAAACTTGCAGTCCGTACAATCCCTGATGAACACACTAATACAAAGAGACACAATTTCAACATAAATTAACAATGTATTTGCCCACTGAGCAGACAAAACTCCCGTTTCTCTATACTTACTGATACTGTAAATTGCTTTATTTTCAGGCGTATAAATTTTCACTTTTTTTTATTTTTATTTTTGACATTCCACTGTAGTTTTAATTTCACTGTTTTGGACATAATTCCCATTCAAACAGTTTAAAATACTTTTTCATTGTGTTTTCATTTTCACGGTCTTGTGCCATCAGAGAAATAAGCGAAAATAAGAATACAGCGATATTAAAGCAATTTACAGTGGTAAGTATCCAGAAACTGGAGCTTGGTCTGCTCAGCAGGCAAATAAAATGTGAAGAGCATATGTAACTTACGCTGTTCAGCAGGCAAATAATCTATGCTTTTGGTACAAGTGCACATTTCACTACTTGCCCAGTAAAATAATGATGTTAACATATACTTTGTCAACAGGTCACCTGGGTTTGCTTACAGTCAACAAAGACATCAATGAGCACTATGGCAAGCTGGTCCATTCACATCGTGTGACATAATGGTGTGACCAAATATCAAGCCATCACAAATATTCTTGCACAATTTTACATGTGAAAAATTGCACTTTTTGTGACAGTGCATGATTTAATTTGATACACTGGTCAATAAAGGTTGGTTTATGCTTCAGTATACATACTTTCTACTGATGTGGTCGAACATGATCTTTTCTTATACATGTAGTGATCAAAACAATGAGGTATACTGTACATCTACAGTAAAACCTGTCTTTGTGGACACCTGTATAATGTAGACAGTTATGTCCAGGACCGAAAGGTCAATTTCCTTGTTAAAAACACCTGTCTATATTGGACACCTGCCACCTGTGGACACTTTTTCCCAGCCCCAGAGGTGTCCACAATAAACAGGTTTCACTGTAGTTACATGTAAAAAGGAAAACCTGTGAGAGTGGTGTGTGGTTTCATTTAACTAGCTTGTTACTCCATTTGCAGACTTACCTGCCCTTGGTGGGTGTAAGGCTGGTCAGTGTAGACACATCTGACTGTATTATACTTTTCGACTTACCTGCCCTTTATGGGACCCAGGAAGATCCTACAGTTTGTACAGTCATCTACTGTCACACAGGCAGTGTGGTCAAAGATGAAGATGTTACTGTCCTGCAATAACATAACAGATGTCATCCATGCAAAATGTAAAATAGTCTCTAGCTACTTTTCAGACTCAGAAAAGCTGTTAAAAATACAAACAATACTCATGGACATATAATCCCCTAGATCATATGTCCATGCTATACTTTATAGAATGTATTGTGCAATATACATCATGGATATAATGCTAGAAAAAGCTCTCTTGACTTCTGCATTTAATTGTTATAAAAGTTAGTATGGCAACAAAAAGGGTTCCATGTCACATAAATTAATGTATTTCTCAAAAGGTGCACACCATATACAATGGTGCTTTCATACGAACAATGATGCCTTCAAAACAGATATACATTGTATTCAGGGCCCCTGTGACCTTGAAAATATGTGAAGGTCAGCCAAAATGCTGCGCTGCCTACATAAGGCCTTCACAAAATGCTTTTGTGGTACAAATATCAGTACCCAGGCTTCAATACTAATTGGATTATGAACAAAGATGCCCCACAATAGGTATGTTCTTGGGCCCACTGACCTTGATAGTAAGTCAAGGTCATCTGAACAAGCCAGACTGCACAAAAGGAAGTTATAATGCATCCATTGTATATGTCATTGTATGTGATACAGTTCTAGAGATATCCTTATGGACGGATGGATCGACTGACATGCCCCTACCCTGACTATCTCTGTGTCTCCCCATGTCACCCCTAGCGGTGGGGGAGCAAGAAATCACCTGTCACTCGAGCTCCAGCATACCTGTATTTCCAGATAAAATGGTCCAGGTCAACAGCTCTTATCAGTACACTTCTTAGGGCACATTGCAACCAAACTATTTTCCGAATATTTTCTATTAAAAACTTTCCCCAGAAGTTGGTGCAGGTTGATTGCTAAACCTATAGGTTGATAGGCAGCTATGCTATTCTGATGCATCTTATGTACAGTTGCCAGTCAAATAATTTCTATTGAAAATGAAAAGGCGAGTCAGATAACGGAAGGTAATTGGCACCACCAAGAGAAAATATAACAGAACATTATGTTCTAAGTTAAAGTGACCTGCTTAACCCTTTCCCCCTTAAACCGGCCAAAACCGGCTGGTGGTCAAATGTCGTCTGCTTCTTTGTTTTCAACTAATTTGAACAATTATGAAAAACAATTTGATTGAGAAATGTACATGAGACTTATCAAGATCACATGCCCCAGGTCAACAGCTTTCCTTGGCATGGGTTGGGCACTTAGCGCCCAACCCATGGCAAGGAAAGCTGATGACTCAATCTTGACTCAAGGGGGAAAGGGTTAACTCACTTTGTAACAAGCTGACCAAGGTCCCTGAATAAGGCATCATGCAATACAAGGTAACAGCAATCAAATCCCTCTGGCAACCACCTAACAATATCCATGTTTTTCTAAGACTGAGTCAACAGCTAGCTTTGACTGGAGGTGGGTGCTCAGTGTCTCGCCCATGGCACGGAAAGCTGTTGACCTGGGGTAGTTCATTAAGATTGGTTTCTATTCATGAATAAATGTGTCAAAATGCCGAAGCAAATGTTTTATATCTGCGCGCTTTGAGGTTGATTTCCTATGGAAAGGTTACCTATGACCAATACACCCATACATACCTCACAGTTCTGGATGATAAACTGCTGACCATTGAGTGTCCCTGGTGCCTTGCCTGCTGTTTCTCCTTTCAGGTTCTCTATCATGAAGTCTTTTGGGTTGATTTTTGCCTTATTTTCCCTGCAAAAAAATTGTAAATAGTGCTAATATGGGAACGTCATATGCACATACATATATGATGGTTTTACAGTGATGCCCATGTTTATTGAAATTACTAACACGGCAATGATAGAGTATTCACAGTTATGGCATACATGGCCATGGTACACCAGATTTGGCTGCTAAAGCGATTAAGCGGTGTACCACAAAGCCTGAAGGGCTGAGTGGTACACAGTTTACTGAGGTGGCTAAATCGTTCGTGCCACAGCCCTGTATGCCGTGATGATTTTCTCACATACATAGTATTGTGAGACATTAATGCTCTTCTTCTTAATGCCAAATCTTCCTCGTCAGCAAAGTGGGGCTTATTCACCATTGCAAACATTCATTGTCTGCTTCACAATGAAAACAAGACTACCGTGGTACAAATTTGTAAGTTCCACCTATGGCAGTAAAAAAATTTCATACACCAGGACACAACACCTATGCCCGCCTACCGTGGTGTACAAAATTTGGAAAAACCACCTTCATCCAACCAGTGCACTCTATTTGGAGATAATATAGTGTCTTTACCATACAAGATGTGTCCACACTCCAGCTACCTCATCTTGGCTACTTGTCTTTATCTGCTTTACTATACAAGAGCCACAAGCTCATTATACATATATAATTATCAAATGATAAAGATGAATACAACAGGACTGCGATAGTCCTGTGCTCAGCAGCCCTTACATGTACAGATGGTGAATTTCTATGCCAATCCCCACAGACTTACATAGTAATCAACAGGAACATCTGCATTAACTGACAGGTACCGGAATTGTTTAAGATCAGGGATCTAGAGTATCAGTACCTAGAGAACAACTTTGTTTAACCCTCCCACAAGCTACATTTCCACAGAGTTTTAGAACAACCTGAGAAACAGTTTTGGGGATGTCAAAAAAACAGCGAAAAACACAAAAAATTGTCAAAAAAAAAAAAAAAAAAAAAAAAAAAAAGAAGATAAAAAAAATTGCAGCACCACAGGAACAAATTCAGGTCCAGGGGCCCTAGAAGCACATAATTCTGTTCAAATGGATTGGGAAAATCAATGAGAACTATATTTATTCCTATGTTATTTACTCTATAATGTTTATTGATGTTTAACAATTCATGAACTAAGGATTTATTATATGAACCAATTCCTTGTGGTCCTAATGTAAAGAATCTCCCACTGAAAACTCCCTATCATGTGGACATTAGTCTAGCAAAGCTCTTGCTTTCCCTAGCAACAATTCTTTTTTTTTTTTTTTTTTTTTTTTGGCCATCAGCGATATGTTGGGTAAACTGGTTGCCCACTAATCAATCGTCTCAGAGAACATAATTATATTAACAAACAGGATATGAAGCAACCCCTGAGCAGACATTTTGTGAAAAACTGGACCATCAAAGGCTGGACATTACAGCACAGATATTGGAAGATATCCAAAACCAGCCCACCCTACCAGTGTGAACAAATTAGCTTCCCCATATGCCCTCACGCTTATCCAGTCGACATATCTGACAAGTCAACTGACTAAAAAATGTCACTTCAGTTGACCGATGTTTGTGACAGAAATACACCTGTAGTGTTAATCATTTTCCTGGTACCGTCACAAACCACAAAGAGATCATTTATGTTATATATGATACAGCACGTAACCAGTGAAGTAGACACAACAGGTAACCAGTGACGTAGATACTTACACCACACATGACATGAAGCAACAAGCACAAAATGTAGGAGCTATGCACTGCCTCCAACATGACAGCAATCTTAACATAACCTTTTTTGCTATTAACTTGGTTGATTTTTTTTCTCATGTAATGGGAAGGAAAAAAGGTGCTACAGACCTCACTATACTCAGTGTTTCCATTAACCCACAACTTGGGGTATATTACCCTTTCAAAACCTCAAATACCCTCTGAGAAAATTATAAAGGGTCGCAAGTCTTGTTTATTTACATATACATGTAAAAATTGGTAAAAATCTAGTCTTCTCTCCTGAATTTCCCTTCTTGTGACGCCCTGAAAAAATTCCTAATGGAAACACTGATACTGGGACAAAATCTCTTCATAATGCGCACATAATATGCTGAATAGCAGACAAGAATGCCCATAGAATAAGAGAGACTGTTTTTGTACCCTGTCAGAAGATAAGCTGACACTTTTGACTGTATTGCTGCAGTATCTGGGTTTAGTCCAATCACTCCCTGAAGGTGTTTATTACGCTATGTTACTCTCCTGCAGCCAGTCATTCCAGTTTTATTACATGTGATTACAATCTGGTGCCCTCTAAATTATTTCTTCTCTTGAGACTGACATTAGCTCAAATCTTATTCTAATATCAGTACACTTACATAATTAATGTAATGATCAACAATAGTATGGGCAAAATTCTGTG
Organism: Hermodice carunculata; assembly: GCA_964020975.1. Classification (NCBI taxonomy): domain Eukaryota; kingdom Metazoa; phylum Annelida; class Polychaeta; order Eunicida; family Amphinomidae; genus Hermodice; species Hermodice carunculata. The sequence goes on from OZ026612.1 coordinate 57,681,151, forward strand.
TACAGACCTCTGGATGTTAATAAATTCTGTTAAGTTTGTCTTACATGACGTGGCTACAAAGGTATTCAATGAGTTATCCCATAAATGTTTTCAATAAATGAAGCAATCACGACCTTGTTTTTAAACCAATCCATCAAGTCATTAAAACAGACATAAAAGAGCTAAAATATAATTTCATTTATTACTTGGTACGAATCTTGTCACTTCTGTTATTTTATCACCAGACAAACCCTAGATATGCCAAGGTTGCCATAGCTATGTACATATTAATGTCACCACTGTGAGGTATTTCTAATATAGCATATTTACCCACCCAGAAGGTGCTCTGGAGACAGCACATGTCCTAATGCTATAATAGCACTTCAAAGTTTCTGTGCCAACACGCTTTCACCTGTAGCTGTATCATTTTAACTCTTTCAGTATTACTCGTGAAAAACATGATAGGAATCATTGTGATGATTCCAAATTCAAATTCTTTGTTAAAAGACCTTTCAATCAAGTACCAGTATGCTTAAAGTGTATGCAGAAAAAAGGACAGCCCAGGTCAACATCTTTCTCCAGGGCACTAAGGTGCAGAAAGACATGCCAAGGCATGCTGTTGACTGTCTCCAACTTGACACTGAAAGGGTTGTGTTTTAACCTTGTGCACTCAAATGCTCTTGCTTCTTTCTTGTTCTTTATTTTCATAATTCTGTTTTATTTATTATGTCTGGGTGTGAACCCAGACATTTTGCTAGTCCAAGAATTCCTTTTTTGCTTTCTTTCTTCTTTACGACCAAATTGTCTGGAGTTTTTCTCGGACACCATTATTCCGAAAAACCACCAAACTTGCCATGGTGACTGACCTACCAGTGAACTTGTGCATACCCTTTGGAATAGTCATGATGTTTAAAATTACGCAAAATATGATAATTAAAATTTTAAAGGCTCTATATCTTCAAAACTATTATAGATAGACACAAAGTTCTAACTTACACATGTAGGTTTGAGACATCTGTCAATAAACAGTGAACAAAAGTTCTAGAAGTGCAACTACGTGAGCAAGGTTAAATTTTTTTGCCATGTAATTAGTCTGAATACATTCTTGTGGAAGGGGGAAATGAGGGGACACACTGCGTTAAGCACAAATTTTTTACATATTCTGTAAATTGACTTTCTTTTGCTGTAATGCTACATGTTTTTTCACTTGTTTTGGTCATGAAACAAATCCATAAAAAGAAAACCGCTGAGAGAAAAGAATTTAAACTTTGGTTTAATGAATCTTTTTCTCCAAAATAGTGAATTTATAACTTGAGTGAAATACTTCAAATAAACAAGAGGGCTGTGTGAACAGCCCATGCTCAGCTGACCTAGAGATTCACCATACTTGTGGCTCTGTGAACTTGAGATAGGATCAAGGTCACCCATGTACTGAGTGAATCTGACCTTTATGGAAGAACACTAACATGTGCAACATCAAGGTCCCAGTTCAAGTAGTTCTCAAGTTATAGTGAAGAGTTAAATTCATGAATGTTACACACTGACCAAGAAATGAGGTCAAGGCCACTCATGTACTGTCTAAGCGTGACCTTCATAGAGAAACATTAAAATTTTAAGATCTGGCCAAAAAAATTAACAAAAAAAATAATAAAAATCCAAAAATCACTGGGGCGTGAGCATTTGAACAAACTTCGTAGAGACTCACCCAGGGTCCTTCACCACTTAGTTTGAAGTGAATCTGGACATCACTTTTGGAGGAGAAGTCAAAATTTTGAATTACCATTGCAATCCCCATTCACTAACATGGTAATCAATAGGACTGTATGCATTAATGGATAAGCACTTGAATTGAAAAATTCATAAAAAATCGGACATTCGTGGTAATGCCATCTTGTGAGCAATTTGGTTGGCACTTCTACAATGAACATTTCCATCAAGTTTCAGCATAATCTGAGTGACGGTTTTGGAGAAGTCCAAAATAGTGAAAACACACTTTTTTTACATAAAACATATTTGAAAAATCACAGCATCACCTGTTGAACAAATGAAGGTCTCAGGGTCCCCAGAAGCTCCTCCAAGTAATTTCAAAGCAATTGCCCATCCGGCTTCTGAGAGAAAGATTTGACAAAAATATAAACCTAAAAATATCATAAAAAATCCTAAAACCACTGGACCGTGACCATTTGAACAACTTGGTAGAGACCCACCCAAGATACATTTCCACCAAGTTTGAGCAGAAAGGGCCCATGGCTTTTGGAGAAGAAGTTGAAAATGTGAATTGTTGACGCCAACAGATGGATGTCTTAGAAATACATTTCTCAATTTGGTAATACCTTCAGTCCTTATCATTAATATGTGTCAAATACCAAGTACTGTAAATAATAGGAAGGTAAACAAAATGGTAGAGCAGAATTCATTACAATGTAGTGTGACGAGCGTCATGATTGGATGAGGGATGCCCACCCACCACATATGCTCAGCTATACACATGAAAATAAGGCAATTTACAGACTCATAAATGCACAAATCAAGAACTAGAGATTATGTCCTGCCTTGTATACCCTGAGTTGTAACTGGCTTTAGTAACAAAAGTTAGGAAAATTATGCTAGAAATTTGACACTGAAGACATATCTTGATGTGGGAATGGTTAATGCTTTAAATGGGCATGTCAGGTTGTGGACACTAGTGCATGTGAGAAGTTTTGCATGTCAGACATGCGAGCTGTTGGTTGCCAGGGGAGAACCACGCTCCCCTACATATTTCAGACAGGAGAGAGAGGTTCAAGTTCCGCGCAATAACATGTTACTTTCCAGTCAACAAAGGAAAGTCCCTCCCATTTCAACCCAGTCTTGCTTTTTTCAGTTCTCAGGATTCTATTTTTATTCCGCATTAATGGCAAGTTTCCATCCCAATTCATTATTAATTACACTGCGGCAAAACTCCTAACCTGTTGGGTCCATATTTTTAACACTGTTCTAGATGTTTATCAATTTAAAACATGTAGTATGATGAGTTCTGTGTGCTTTGAGCAGTGTGACTCAATGTTTCCTGTCAGGGCAAGCCTTTTGAGTATATATACACATTACATATACATATATGTGCTCCATGGATTACCTGATGACTTAACAACATCAAATATGTGATGTGTGCTGCATTGTTTCTTGTGATTATTGCCCACCTGTAAACATAAGGCATATCACTGACAAAGTTCAAAATAAGTGAATTTACAACAGGATTGAGCCCCCACCAAGTTACACTTGTCAAGTTAAACACATTTTTAACTTTTTCAGTGTCAATCATGTCTTAAGTCGATCTATTAAGTCAAACTAGTCTGAATTATCATCAGGATCCCAGATTCGTATTCCTCATAAAAAGACCTTTCATTCAAGTGCCAGCATGCCAATAGTTCAAGAAAATACCCCACGTCAACAGCTTTTCTCGGCACGCATTGAGCCCAATGCATGTCGAGAAAAGCTGTTGACTCAATCCAAAATTTGGCACTGAAAGGGTTAATCCCACAGCTCAGATCAAAACTTTTTATCCTCACACATTTTCACCAAATATATTTAAGACCACTAGAAATAATATGGAAATCTGTCTGGTTTGGTGGCAGGAAAAACAGGAACTTAAGAATAGTATTTAAACGAAAAAAAGGAAACAATTTACTAACACATGCTTCTGACTAATAAACATTCTTTGCATCCCCCAGTATTTTTCGGGATCCTAAATATTTTACACTTTTTAATAAGGGATGGTGTTCAGACTTGTCACATGCAAACATCTCTCACTCATGAACACCAAACACTTAATATGGGTCCCAAAGGCTAAGCTCCAAGTGAACCAATCAATACTGAACCCTCACGTATGTGTATATATATTATACACAGTGGTACCTGCTGTATGTGGCCATCCTTTCTGCCACAAAAAGTGGCCTCATATAGCAGGTCACCTGTCACCACAGGTAAATTAACAAAGAGATTGACTCTTGCAGCCAGGAAAAATGTGGCCACAAAGAACAGGCGACTTGTCATGGCAGTGGCTGTATACAGCAGGAAGAACTGTACAAATAACCCCCTTAGTTGTGGAGATAAAAGCCAATTATAGTTTTGTAATACATGTATCAGTTTTGAATCAATCTCTTTCATTATTACCTGGCAAAAGCCAGTTTGTGACATATATGCACACAAAGTTTGCCTTACTCCCATAATCCATTCCTTTGGTTTGTGTTTATTCACAATGCACTGTGTCTATTGAACATTTACGGATGAAACTTGATTATTCTAATATCAAATGACTGGGCACAACATAGGTAGCAGCTATGACAATCTTAGGAGCCATCCAAACTCCTTACCCTCCAACTACCAAACATTTCTCCACATCTGACCATTTCTGTTGGCATAGTGATAGGTTTAATGTTTATCATGTTGGTGACACATCTTTAAAAAAGATCACTGCTCTATTCCATATGGTTCACTTAAAATGCCAATTAATCTGATAAGTATGGTCATTTTCCCTGGTCAAGGGCATCTTTGGGCATGTGGCCACTCTGACTGTACACGGTGGTTTTCTTCAAGTCCTTCGGTTTCCTCCACGAAACATGCAGGTAGGAAAGTATATGCCACCATCTGTGCCATGGAGAGTGATTAATATAGGCTTGGCCTGCTTCGCAATCCATGTAAAAGATATGGGTCTATACTATGTGGCCATTCTGGAAAACAATTAAAATGCACTATTGACATGCACTGAAGTACTTTAACTGTGTGTAAGAAATATGAGGGTCCCACAGGGAAAAACTTAATGAATATAAAATGAAATCTTGACAGCAGTTTTATAGCAATGCCACCAGCATGATATGTGTAGATGTTGATGGATGGTGCCACACAAATGACTAGTTGGACAAACAGGTTGTGCATGTACTGTATGTAAATGAATATGGGGCAAAGTACATGTAACCATTCCTTAAGCCCTTTCCCCCTTAAATTAACACTGAGTCAACAGCTTTCCTTGACATGGGTTGGACACTAAGTGCCCAACCCTTACCAAGGAAAGCTGTTGACCTGGGGCATGTGATCCTCATAGGGCTCATCTCCAATTCTCAGTCAAATTGATTTTCATCACTGTTGAAATTAGTTGAAAACGCTGAAGCAGACGACATTTGACCACCAGCCGGTTTTGGCCAGTTTAAGGGGGAAAGGGTTAAACTGGCAAACGTGCAGTGCACAAGTGTCCCAGGCAAAGGTACCTATGGCAGACAGTTGATTCAAATTCTCTCAAGTTGTCATGTGACCTTGGAGCAGGGTCAACATTACTTGTACACAATCATCACTTAACCTTTACCAATAACCATCATCCAGTACAATTTCCAACTGTATTTGTGTCTTTTTGTCCAGAACCACTTCCTAGAAGTCATTACCCTATTCCGCAGTCCGAACTCTTTACTCTCCATAAGCTAACCTGTCACTGTCTAACCTATGTATAAATATGGAAGTACTATTGTCCATATTGCACATGTTCTTCTGTAGAATTTTGACAAGCTGTATTAGCCCAAATAAATTAAATGGTCTTCAGTAGGTAACTACTCAGAACATGTTTTGGAGCCTATACCCGCACATGTCTCTCTGAATAGCGGCTCCTTGTCTAAGCTAAATATTCAGCAAAGACAACCCACATAATGATGAATAAATATGAACATGGCAAAGGATGAATTAGCTAAATGTCACAGCTCTTGAGTTAAAATCTAGATATGAAATTCAGTAGTTGCCCCATGACATGAAGAAGTAGGTCAGGGTTTATACCTAAATTCAATCACACATTAGCCCTTGCAGATGACCACACTATTAGGCAATATCAAGTAGCAAGCTCAAATCATTATGAAGAGAATAATAAAATTCATTTAAGTGGCCTCATGGTCTTGGAAATCTGACCAAGCTGGGCTTTTACAGTCTAAACCCAAGGAGCCTAGAATAGAAGGAGAGACAGCTTCCCCCCTTCAGAAAACTTCAAATAGAAAAAGGTGTCGACTTCAAATGCAAATCACATCAGCATGCAATAAGATAAGACTGCGTGGCCGATGATTGGTATAATACACAAACGTTTGGCTCGCTGCCCGGGTTAGCGACCGCTATGATGCTGCGGACAGACTAGTTGGGAAGTGTGATTCCTGGTGTACATGCGCAAAGCGTGTTTTTCGATGTTCTACATCCCGTTTTTCTGTGTGGTGATTTCCAATGGATTTGTCTCGGAATTTGCTTCAAAACAATACCAAATTAGACTCCATACGACAAATATTGTGTACAATGCAACATTTATCAACATAATAATACTTCTTCCGATAAGATTGCTTGATTTAGTGCATTATTTTGGTGCCAAAATTACAATATTTACTGATGAATGTACATGGAATTTTCGAACATTATGACCTAGCTGATTTGAAAGGTAGTCTAATGACACCTGTATTTGCCATGTACGGTCGTCGGAAAGCACTATCAAACTAGGAAAGATGATTTGCTGCATAGCAAATCAGTGTGTGTGTCTTTAAAGCATATTTGTATGGCAATGTACAACTATTCCATAACACAGGGGTAGAAGTTGGAATGGCGTCTCTATCTTTTATTGCTTTGAAGTTATTTAAGATTTAAAAATTCTAATGGTGCTATTTAGCATGATTTAAATTGCTACAACTTTTATTTTTAATTCATCACGTGTGCAATGGTTAACAACCCCCTACAAGAAGTTGGAATGACATCTCTATCTGTTATAGTGTTGAAGATATTCAAGATTGAAAATTTTGAATACTGCTTATTAGCATAATTTAAATTGCTACAACTTTTGTTTTAGATTCATTACATGCGCAATGGTCAACAACCTCCTAGTAAAAGTTGAAATGACATCTCTATCTATAACAGTTTTGAAGATATTCAAGTTTTAAAATTTCAAATGCTGCTACTTAGCATAATTTAAATGGCTACAACTTTAACTTTAGATTCATTACATGCACAATGGTCAATAAACTCCTAGTAGAAGTTAAAATGACATTTCTATCTTTAATAGTTTTGAAGATATTCAAGTTTTAAAATTTCAAATGCTGCTAATTAGCATAATTTAAATTGTTACAACTTTTGTTTTAAATTCATTGGATGCACAATGGTTAATGACCTCCTAGTAGGAGTTGGAATGACATCTCTATCTATTATACTTTTGAAGATATTCAAGATTTAAAATTTCAAATGCCCCTGATTTGCATAATTTTAAACATCTTCATTCCTCTGTGTAAAACGGTCAAACTCCTTGTATGGAGGTACAATCATGCCAAGTTTGGAGTTCCTATTTATAATAATGTCCGAGAAAAGTGTCGGACAAATTTGCTGGTAAAGAAAGAAAGAAAGAAAGAAGGAAGGAAGGAAGGAAGGAAGGAAGGAAGGAAGGAAGGAAGGAAGGAAGGAAGGAAGGAAGGAAGGAAGGAAGGAAGGAAGAAGAAAGAAAGAAAGAAAGAAAGAAAGAAAGAAAGAAAGAAAGAAAGAAAGAAAGAAAGAAAGAAAGAAAGAAAGAACAGAAAAGTGTGTGTTGACACACACACTTTAACTATATTTTTTGTAACAAAAGTTCTAAAGTAATGCTTGGTACAGGAAATGGGTGAATTTGCAGACATCATCGCCCACCCATCGCATTGTTTTGATCTTGATTATTGCTCAAAATGAAAACAAGACGGGTTGATTGTTGCTCTTTACTTAAGTTTTAGGAATCAATGATGAATAAATACAGCTGATCTTACTTAAAGGGTGGTTGTTGTTCAGATTGATGGAGTAAATACATGTCAAATGGGTTTGTGATAAAAAATTTAGCGGTTGTGTTCCAATTGAAATAAAATAGATATGAACAAGGAATGTCATTGTCCAATAATCATTGATCATCAAGAGCAATTATCTATTCTAGGCTCCTTGCTAAACTCAGCCCTTGCAAGGAACCATATATTGTCATGAAATGGGTTAATGTGAGCTTTGTCATGAATGGGGGTTTGTATAGGTTTAACTGCCTACTAACATTGCCTATATGCTTGTGAAAACTCCATATCTCACATGAAATATAAAAGGCTACCAAAGGGTACCAACCTTCATTTTTAACAATCAAACGAAACATATATAGTACACCCAGACCTCTACAGGGGCAGGATCAATGTACTTTTATTTTATATATATATATATATATATATATATATATATATATATATATATATATATATATATATATATATATATATATATATATATATATATATACACATACATACATACATACATACATACATACATACATACATGTATATAGAGTGCAGCATATTGTGTTGAAGGTTTTAATCAATCTGGATTGTATAGATTACCCATTTCATCTTTTGAGTCAACATTTATCATACTTTTGAACAGGTTCCAGTCTCACAGACATCAATGAACACCAGTATGGCAGCATAATCCCCTGGTAGCTGCCAAGCTCTATTGCAGCAGTCAGCATGTGTCCATGTGTGAAGTTTGTAAAGGTTGTCACCACATCAGACACTGGTAGCTTTCAAGTCAGGATACACAAAACTAAGTGATTTCTCCCATTTTGCAACCCAGTATACAAGTGCGGAAAGCCACTGAATGTGGTAATTAACCATTGTCAAGTCATTTCTGGCAAGGGTTAGGCCAAAAAAATGATTGTTTCTTTCCCCTAACCCAACCAACCCATCTCTACCCCCCCCCCCTTATCGATCCCCTGTTAACTTACTTCTGACCAAAAAATAAAATAAATAAAATAAAATAAAATAAAAGCACCTATCTACCCAAAATTGTGGAACCCCCCAAAATTTTGGTCCGTTTGGGGAAATACACTTATATTTTTTTTGCCCTTAATGACAAAGCATACATTTCTGCCTTTGGCTGCAGTTACCAATGTTACCATTGTAAACATATACAGAGGTCCCTCTTTTGAGACCACCACTAGTACCATCCAGGAAGTGGTCACACAAAGCAGGTGGTCTCCCAAAGGAGGTTTGACTCTTGCACCACCTGCATAATAATTAACCATCATTTTGAATTTCCACCCATCATTTGGATTGAAACATGACTGATGTGTACTTATTAGACCCCATTCCATCTTGCAATCATGTGTTTTATTGGTATTATAAACATATTTTGGAATTCATGATTGTAAAGTGGTTTTGTTAAATTATTTTACCAACCTTGTACATAATGGGTGGGTTTTACTTATCTGAAATGGAGAATTTCTGGATGGCTAAGTGGTCTTTTGGGGGGTCATTTTGGGTGGTCACTGGTCAAGGTCAGCGAGTGGTCTCCCAACAGAGGTAAATACAAGACCTGCATATTAATTTCCCACCACAAAGCACAGGGCTCACGCCTGTGAATCACGGAGGACACACAGGTCTGTCACTGTCAGACAAGGTGAGATAACCCTTTCTCACAAATAAAGTGTCTTTTAGATAAATTTAAGTTTACAAATACCAAAGTCATACTCATTATGTGCTTCCTGAATTGGTCATTAGAATAAATTTCCATCTGCCTGTACTAAGTATTATTTATTTCCAAATTATCAGTAATATCCTGCTTCCCCGCACAGGCAGTGGTAAGACTATGGTCACTAAGACAACCAGGTATGCAGTTGTAGCCAGAAACTAATATGCATGCCTCATATTATCATTAGAAAGTACTTTTGCGAAGTGAAAATGGTCACAAAGGGCAGGTGGTCTCCCCAAACGGTGTGTGTGTGTGTGCATGCGTGCGTGCGTGCGTGTGTGTGTGTAAAAGGGACTCCTGTAATGCTTACTGAAGCAACCACTGGTACAACACAGTTTAAATTCATCACTTTTCTTTTCACATTTGGATATATGAAGTGCACTCCCCCCTAATAGCAACACCAACTTTGCTTCCATTCTACATTAAAGCAATCTAATATGAGGTTTTTGTTTATAGCTTGTGTTTTATTTTGTTTTACACTTAATAACTAGAGAGCTGTGTAGACAGCCTGGGCTCAGCTGACCTAAGGTGTCTTGTCCAAAACAAGTCCTCATTGAGGTAAGCAGTGGTAGGCTCAAGTTATAGCCAGTGTTTTATTTTTTTCCTTCTTTACAAGAGAAATATGTCAGTTTGCATCAGAATTTAATTCCATTGTAATCCCCATCGACTCGCAAAGTAAAAAATAGAAATGTATGCATTAACTGACAAGTACATAAATTGAAAATTCACTAAAAATCAGGGATCTGTAGCAACACCATATTTAGGAACACCTTTGCTAGACCTTCCCACAAGGTACACTTCCACTAAATTCCGTCATAACCTTAGTAACAGTTACACAGAAGTAAAAAACAAAAAACAAACAAAAACATGCACAAATTCATTGTAACATAAAATAAAAAAAAAAAAAACAAAACAAAAAACAAAAAAACAAAAAAAAAACAGCACCACCTGCTGAACAAATTAAGGTCTAGGGGTCAAGGGGGTTGTCACAAATTTCCCTTAGCAATGTTAAAGCAATTAGCCATGCTGCTTAATTAGCAGATTTTGGCCAAAAAGGAAGAGAAAACTTATTAAAAAATGCAAAAATGAATGGACCATAATCACTTGAACATGTTTGGTAAAGACCTGGCCAAGGTAGACTCCCACCAAGTTTGAAAAGAATTCGGCCAATGGTTTCAGAAAAGTCAAAATGTAAATGTGAATGGATAACGGACAAACAACAAACAACAGCACAGATGCCACCTGTCCCACATCATCAGGGACAATCCCTGAAATTTGGAGAAAATTTGACCAATTTAAGGTATGTGTAACTCATCAAAATTGAGTATTTGCTGCTATGTTCTTTGTTAATATTTTGTGTCCCTGATGCTCTTGACTATTTGTCCTTGAAATGACACTTTAAAAGTTATTATCCCTGCAACAGCCAACTGATCATCTTTTTTTTTTTTTTTGGGGGGGTACATGTACATAACTGCTAATGACCCAGTGAAACAGTTGCTTATTATCCCTTAGCAAGTCAGACTGACTGAAGAACAAAACACAAGTCAACATGCAGGGAAAAGTTCAAAAAGTGTAGCAATCTCACCCAAAGTGGTGTCTCCTACGCCCTGCAAAAATACACATGCAAGGCCAAGGGAATGCCCCACACGACTCCATGGCATACTTAATGGTAACCCTAAGTGTCAACTATCTTGTCCTACGTAGCCATCCTTAGGTTTAAGTACAGAATCACCTATTTACTATCTTCTGACTGACAAGCCATTGTGTATAATAGAATTACTTCAGGTCTAATCCCATTTGCACATGGTTCGCGTAATTCATTTGCTGGCCGAGTTCCTGCATGCATCCCTCAGATCAATACATTGAGTGAAGTACGTGGTGGTGTACTGTGCTCTCGTATCCCACAATGTATCGTGCGCTCCTGACTCCCACCATGTCTTCCAACCAATTGGAATGTCTCTGTGGGACTTTTTTGTCACCCTCCACAAAAGCATAAACGTTTTGTATTATTCATGTCCCAACATGTCTGCTGGCTGCCACCACTGCTGCTGGGTCCTAAAACACAGTTACCACAGTCTCACTTGGTATGCAGGAAGCCAGTGGTTTCAGTGGAAACTGTTCACTTCCCATGTTCCTAAGTAACGACAAGCAGCCAGGTTGGGTATTTGATTTGTTTATCACTTCAATTTGTACATGCTTGGTCCCAGCCATGGTAATAGTCTGGTTGTGGGCAAATGATCCATGCACATGTGGATGCTTCAATGGTTCACTGTCTTGAAGGACACAGCATGTACTGCTCCCTAAAAGTCTGGTAACCCCAGACAGCTGGAGCAGTAGGGTGGCCTACTACCAGGACTTACACTGAAAAATATTAATAGTTGTATTGCCCGGAAACGTCAAACAACAGAGTTCCATCCAATCAATATGACATGTTCTCTTGGCATGCCTCGTGTCTTGATGGCCTATGTGTTGTTATTCCCACCTCCTGCTGCTGTCCTATCTTCTTAATTGCCAGCCAATAGCCAAGAAAATATAGCGAGAACACTGCAACACCACACTGTGTGCCACAGCGTCCTGACTGAATAACTAAATACCTGTTACAGGATATTTCACGCATAGTGCAACAGACATAAGTTTACAGGTATTAGTTTTCTTTGTAGTTTACGTAGAGGTTAGTCAATCTTTTAATGGTACTGTCCATGCATGGGTGCCTGTTTTCGAAGTGCAAAATAACACTTGATACACCAATGTATTCTTCACTGTTAACAGTTCACTCAACAAAATTTCATTTCTTGGGATAATATTAAACAAGGTGCTGTTGCATTGATTCCAATTCCAAGATGCATGAGTAGGTCAACAGGTAACAGATCCACACAACTGACACATAATTTGGTTCAAAGCGTTAAATCAATTATTGACCTAACTGATTACTCTGTATTTGTTCCCTGTTAGATGAGGCACGATAGACTGCAATACACAGAAGTTCTGTTTGATCGAGGCACCACTTTCCTGTTTTGCCTGCTTCGTAGCAACCACTGCTCACAGCTAGTCATAATCCATATGACACCATAAGACTTCCTTAAAGCGAGGCAGCATAAAGTCTTGCTTTACAGGTAAGTGGATACTTCCTTAGGATCAGTAGGGCTTTCTTCTTTGGCTGTCCATGCTTCGGTTTATGCCACTTGATATGCATCGAGTATTTCTGCACACTGCTCTGTCCATTGTGATCCCGGGATTATTGTGACTCAATGACATGTCAATTCAACAGTTACATCAAACACCAAGGATAATTCTTTCACCCCAAGGACCTCCCCTTCCCAATTTGCAGTCTACTGGTGCATTAAAGAGTCAATTATGTGAATCAATCATACAGATCCATGTTGATCATGTCTCACAACAAGTATTATACATGCTGGAGCAATCCATGTTGAGGCCAGCCTTAAAAATATTTGTTTCGTATAACAGGGCCTTGAAAAATTTGATGAGGCAAGGAGGATTTTTTTTTTTTTTTTTTTTAAATATTTTTTTTTTAAAGTGCACATACCTACTATGTATTAATGCAATATGGGCTTCATGCCAGTACAGGGACTGACAGACTTAGTATTGATACAAGATAAACAAGATTCCAGGTTGAACATTTTTTATCAAATCTGTATTAAAGCATGAGACTATGCCACAGATGAGGTTGTAGCGGGACAATATATGCTTCAGGCTGGCGCTGAGACAGAGTAGCCCTACTGTAAATATACCTCGGCTTGGCTTGAATTGGGGTGGGTCTTTTGCTATTTTAAACATGTACATGTACAGGGCTTCAAGAAACAAAGGATTAGCGTAATTATAAAGTTGCCCTTTTTTTAAAATATCACAGAAGAAAAAGAGTAAGTTATCAAATACAAATGTGTAGTTTTAATTTTCACTTGACAACAGCAGGGGAGGGGAGGGGAGGGGAGGGGTGTATGATGAGGGTTCAGAGTGAATATTACAAGTGATGAACACACCTCTTTTGTGTATATGTGCAGGGACGTGGATTAAGAGTTTTATTGCTCCATGGTCAAGTCAGATTTAATCTCGTTAAGTTAAGATTAATAGGTACTTGCCCTGTCGGACAACCAACTTTTTTTCGCTGGGAACTCTATTCGAGGTATTCCTCAAATTTTCATGACACAGTTACAAGTTGCAGTTGTTTGCAAGGCTGGCTAAGGGGGGGGGGGGGCGGTCTAATCACTTAAAAAATCAGAGCTTTCGCAGCACGTGCGTGGGGCCCCGATAGGTGATAATAATCGCTAATTGATAATCATTCCAAGTTTTCCAAGTTTAAACAATTACTTGGTCCGCAGTTGTATTCATCAGAACTTTATCTCTGTCAACACAAGCAGACAGTTTCACTGTCGTACACAACATACGATTATGTTACGATAGCAAAGGTACCGGCAGTAATTATTGGTTTGCTGAGCGTGGTCACACTACTCACCGTCAGCGTGATCTGCCCCAACGATGTCAAAGCAGCGTCAAAATACAATAAAATTTGCATGACGAATTCGTCTGCGAATTAACATCAAATGCCATTTATCGGTGGGTTCTAACAGTGTTGGAAAAAATAGGTGCCTTGACATGACTTCCAAGTTCCAGTCACACGCAAGTGACAGTGTGGAGTGGCTCTGCGGTGAACTGACCCAGTCTCACGGACTGATTTGGGACACATTCGGCTATTCCCGCTATCCCCTACCTTTGCGTATTTGCCTGTGACTCCAAATAATTGTTGCAATAAACACTGGAATCTTTATTTTCACATGCTGCAATATAAACAAAGCTTCCCGTTTGTGTGTTCCCTCCGTAAATTACAGCAGATTCACACATGTTCACTGGGCGGAAGCCATGATGAAAACACTGTAACACGAGCCGTGATTGGCGTTTTTTTGCATGTGACTCAATTGACCAATCGGGTGATGTGTTGTGCGTCAGACCACATGGCCAAAGCAGCTGTTTGTGTACAGTTGCAGGAAAGATATCGACGGTGCGCACACTCGATTTCTGATTTGAAATATTAAAATCTGAATTTGATTTAGGAACACCTTTTATTGCAAGGAACTTGCCAATACTGTATACGCAAATTTACTATGATGTACCGATTGCATTCATGGTAGGTACGCAAACGATATGCGTTTACAGAACTGCCACACGGGGCGTGCGAGAAGCCTGAAAAAAAAAATGTTTTTTTTTGCGCTGTTGAAAAAAATATTCCAACCGCAACGTTTTGCTGACACCGGGCGCGTTATACGAAACAGATATATTTTTAAGGCTGGCCTGATCATGGTTTACAACAAATATTATACATGCTGGAGCAATCCATGTTGATCATGTCTCATAACAAGTATTATACATGTTGGAGAAATTCCATGTTGATCATGGTTTACAACAAATATACATGCTGGAGCAATCCATGTTGATCATGCTTTACAACAAATACATGTATACATGCTGGAGCAATCCATGTTGATCATGTCTCATAACAAGTATTATACATGTTGTAGCAATCCATGTTGATCATGTCTCATAGCAAGTATTATACATGCTGGAGCAATCCATGTTGATCATGTCTCATAACAAGTATTATACATGTTGGGGCAATCCATGTTGATCCTGTCTCATAACAAGTATTATACATGTTGGAGCAATCCATGTTGATCATGTCTCATAACAAGTATTATACATGCTGGAGCAGATGTCATTCCACAAGAGCTTTTACAGTTGATGCTTTCAAGCAAAGATTTTAACTCTTTCCCCCTTGAATTAAAACTGAGTCAACAGCTTTCCTTGGCATGAGTTGAGCAGTTAACAAAGAGTTCAATATACACCAATGACATCGGTTGGCCTTTCCCCCTAGAACTAAGACTGAGTCAACAGCTTTCCTTGGCATGGGTTGGGCCCTAAGCCCAACCCATGTCAAGGAAAGCTATTGACCTGGGGCATGCTATCCTAATAAGTGTCATCTCCAACTCTCCTTCAAATGCTGCTTCACTTCTGCTGAGATTAGTCAATAACATCGAAGCAAGTGATGATCACCCCCTGGGTTAGGGCAGTTAAGGGGGGCGAAGGGTAACAGAAATGCAGAGGGTACATCATTTAGCCTGCTTTGGACAACTACAGCCACATACTTTTTCTTCCCTGAAAGAAATTACACTGTCAACAACACTCCCAAATTACCCATGAATCTCTCTTATTTTCAGAGATCTTTATCAGCTGTCTCACCACTCACACACCCAACCCATAATCTCTTGCATTTCAGTTAAAATCCAACCCAAGACAAAAGGGCTGTGTAAACAGCCTATCGTCGGTTGACCTTGACATTTGACCCATAACAAGTCCTACTCTGGTCTGGGGTTACCCAGACAGATTCCTGTGCAATTCTGAAGCAATAGGTCAAGCTGTTTTATAGACAAAGATTTACCTCCTACAATGAAGGAAATAAATAAATAAAAACAAATTTAAAAATTCTTTACTTACTGAATTGTGCTCATTTGAACATACTCAGTAGAGACCCATGCAAGATACATACTTGTCACATTTGAAGTAAAACTCACTGACAGTTTTAGAGAAGTAAAAAAAAATAATCAATTACCTTGCAGTCCTATGGACTTACATTGTAATCAGTTGGAATGAATGCATCAAGCAACACATATCTGAATTAGAAAACTAATTAAAAATCAGAGATCTGCAGCATCACCACCTAGTGACTAACTTTATTTGATCCTTGCACAGGTACATGTCCATCACGTTTCAGCAAAATCTGAGTAATGGTATTGGAGGAAAACAGCCAACACACATAGAAAGTTATGAAAAACATACATACATATATATATATATATATATATATGTATGTGTGTGTGTAAATCACAGCACGAAGTCGCAAATACTGAAAACACTAGTTAAAAAAGAAAAAAATGTAGCATCACCTGTTGAACAAATTGAAGGTCTGGGGCCCCCACAAGTGTCCCTAAGTAATTTCAAAGCAGTTGGCCAGGCAGCTTTAGAGATGATTTTTTTCAGATTGTTGCAAAATTATTTTTCAAAATCATAAAAAAACAAAAACCGCTGGAGTTTGACCATTTGAAGAAATTTGGTAGATGCCTACCCAATGTATATCCCCACTAAAATTGAAGTGGATCTGTCTTAAACTTTTGGAAAATTCAACAATGTGAATTACAGACGGATGACTCTTGACTCAACAGCACCCATCTGTTATAAACACTATTTGACCAGTGACGTAGGTAGCGGCTGACGAGTGCTCTCTGCTTGCATTGATGGGGCGAGAAAAAAAGAAAGAAACTCCGGCCTTAAATTCCAACATTGCAGCTGGATCAGATGTTTCTCCCATTCACAATTTCAAAATTGTCTAATTAATTTTAAATGTACAAATTGCATTAAATTTAGGTACAGATATTTACATACTATGATACATGTACCTTAGCCCATTGTTGAGTTGGTACCTTACTGTCAATGCTACCCAACATTTCATGACCATGCCTGACTGTGGGCTGCACCATGTGTGCACACAGTTCCAGTCTGTCTTAGATAACACAGTCCATTATTTCTCTGCAAGGAACAAAATAGTTTCTGTTGTGACTACACAGCATGTATTGGAAACAAATTAAGCATAAGCCTTGAATCAAACATCACAGATGTATTTCCAGCTATTGTTTGATAGTATTCATTTTTAATGAATAAATAATAATACAGAACAAGTGATTTGGCGATGTTATTGTAGTCCATGTGCTCAAATCAGATCCGCCGTCTTATCATACTACTAACATACAAAATATCGTGAATACTGCTGAAACACCAAAACAAATTCATAAATAAATGATACGTGAGCCATAAATCCACTATTGAAGCCCACATCTGTCATACAGTGATAAGTCCAACAACTGTTTTTAACTCCTTATTCTCAAGATTTCTGTAATAAGTGCAGTGGTCTTCACATCTGGCTGCCATTTTTACATTCATGGTGACCTCACAAAATTAAGTCAAGGTCACTGATATTACATAACATTCTAGCATTGGATCCTATAAATTTGGCAAGTCTAATCTAAATACTTTTCATGATGTGGAATTTTTTATCTTAAAACACATTTTGGCTCATAATTTCCATCAAATTATAAATGGCGCCACTAGTATCATTACCAACTTAGATTTTAACCTCCCGCCCACAATCCCTCCAAATTGGGTGAAGATCCACCTAAACTTAAAGATGCAAGAGTGTTCACAAGATTTTCACATTTTGACCCCGATATTGCATAATATTGTATGTTGCGCAACCAATATCAAAAGGGCTCTAGATTTTCATACACCCTGTAAGTCCTAAAATTTATATTGGGCTTACTTGAAAACTGTGGATGGTATTGCGCTAACACGCAAAAGTTCACACATGGACGGACAGACATGAGTGGTTGCATAAGCTCAGCAACCTTTGGTCCACTCGGGTGAAAAAAACATTTTTTATCTAAAGTTTAGTATCACATAAGTTCAAAAGTATCAATGATATCTCAATCATGTTTGCAAACTAAGAGAATTTTTAGTTCAAGAATAACTGAAAAGTTTTGAACTATCCTGCTCAAGCGTTATGCAGAAAAATTCAAAAACTGACAAACAAACTTACATTCATAAAACATTAGAAAAAAATTGCAGTGCCACCCCTGAATGGTTTAAACTCTAAGGGTCCATAGAAGTGTTCCTACACAATATCAAAGTAATTTGCATGGTGGTTTAAGAAACGATTTTTGAATATTTTCCCAAAAAATAGAAGAAAAAAAATCATAAAAAATACGAAAATTTGTGAAGCATAATCATTTGAACAAACTTGGTAGAGAGCCACTCAAGGTAAATCTCCACCAAGTCTGAAGGGGATCTGGCTGTTTTGGAGCAGCCGAAGTGTGAATTAAAGACCGACAGACAGATGGATGGATGAGTGGATGGAGAGACAACAGATGGAAGTAGTGGTACATACTGTATGTGGTCACCCTCTCTACTGCAAAAAATAGCGTTCAGAGTACAGATTACCCTCGGCGCCCACAATCTTTTTTTCCTCAACTCTTTTTTTTTTAGAAGACTTCACAGGTGCCATAATATGGTGTCACTGCACCAAAAATTTGATGAAGCTGTGATGAATCCTTCTTGAGATATTATGGTTACAAGATTTTCCACTTGTGTGCCACTCAGATGGCCTTCAAATCAATATTTCAAAAGTTTCATAAGTTAAAAAATAACAAGAGGAAGCTGGTTTTCCATAGGAATGTGGTCCATTATAATGTACATCTCTGATAAAAATTTGGTGAAGCTGCAATGCATCTTTGTTGACATATTATGATAACCTTGTCACCTTGTGCGCCATTCAGATGGCCTTCAAATAAATACATTAAAATTTCATGAAAACTTATAAATATGAAGAGGAAACTGGTTTTAAATAGGAACCTGGTCCATCATAAGATGCATCTCTGACAAAAAGTTGGTAAAGCTGCGCTTAATATTTTTGGAGATATCGCAGTAACGTCGTCAATGTTGATGCCACTCAGATGGCCTTCAAATAAATACATTTAATTTTAAAGTTTCATAAAAAGATTCAAAATAATCAGAGGCAGCTGGTTTTACATAGGAATCTGGTCCATTATAAGGTGCATGTCTGATAAAAATTTGGTAAACATACGGTGAATAATTTTTGAGATATTGCAGTAACGTTGACAAGACAAATAGACAGACAGACTGACGGTTAGATGATGCAGGGGACGACAATACCCTCCAGCACTTTATGTGCCAAGGATAAAAAAGTGGCCACATACAGCAGGTGACCTGTTACTGCAGGTAAATTAACAAATAAATTGACTTTTACAGCCTGGAAAAATGTGGACGCAAAAATCAGGTAACGTTTGACAGTAGTGGCTGCATACAGAAGGTACCACTACAGTAGACTACTTTAGTCCATGAAACAGTCAGGCAGCCCATTGATGACCTATGTAGACAAACCTGACAAAACCACAACGTAATGCCTATTTTCTCAAATTTCCACAGGGGACCATGCTCCTTGTACCTCCAAGAATGGTTTGACAGCCATCGTTGTGGGCTTCATCACATAATGCAAAATTTCAACCTCAACTAGGCTGGTAACACTGTTTTCAGTGTTGTAATTATTTATTGTGTCTTCTTTCCATTATCACTTACACAAGTTCATGCTGTTGTATGATTGAGCTGTAATCATTTTGGTGTCAGTTGGGTAGAACCAAAAGCTTGTCCATCTTGTGTAATCTTTCTGTACATAACCACCACCTGGTGGCTGAATCAGGAATTAATAAAAAAACTGCTGTCATGTATGAATGTGTCTTGCATGTCTTTATAACAATGTACCCAGTCAAACAAAACATCAACAAAATATGGGAAAACACACTTAATTCACATAAACAAAGAAAGTAACAAATTCAAATTAATTACATTATAATGATGCTAGCCACTGAAATTTCTTGTGACAGACTGCATGACTTTTTAACCTTTCACAACACTTTCTATTTGTTTACTATGTTTCAGCTGTAATTGAAGATCACTAGTGTTCAACTTTTGGTTCACAAAACAAAAGAAGTGGTCTTAAATTACACATGCTTCTGATCATTTAACCATTATACCTTTCATTCCAAGACAGACTCATTCCTTACCAGAAGAAATAATGACATCTATTTCAGTGTTGTATTTTGATGATGATCTCCAAATGAATACATTTATGTACATTCAGCTCACTAAATATTTGTTTTTTGACATATGTTGTTGTCATGTGCTATTGGACAACAAACCCTGATATGAACGGGAGCATCCTGTTTCACTCCACATGTCACATGTTTCTTAACTCATTCCATACCAGTCCCTGATTTTTCCGTATATTTATCTAAATTTAAGATGACAATTGCACGTTTAAATTCTTCATGAAAAGAGCTTCCGTTCAAGTACCAACATGCCTATAGTCTTTAGTCAGTGGTTCTGGCACTGCCTGGCAAGTCATGCTGCAGCTGCCCTTGCGGCAGCTGCAGCATGACTTGCCAGGCAGTGCCAGAACTACTGACCAAGGCCTGTGACCATAGTATGGAATGAGTTAACGTTGCCAGAACTCATGAACGTTTCAAACTAACCATATTCATTATCATCCTGATTATTTCTACACTATGCTGCACCTAATGACCAGATATCTTTCAACCATACAAGTCATGCTATGTCATTTGAGATAAATGTCAAACCTGACACAAGTACTTAAGCTGACTTTTTCCCTGAGGCCTTGCATTAGTCCTTCCTTACTTACAATAAGACTACGTTGATAGGTTTCCTTGGTGCAAGTTACTGTCCAACTTGCCCCAAAGAAAGCTGGTTTCCTGGTTGTTCTCTCGAATTTCCACCTACAGTGTTTTCCATTCACAAAATTTAGAGTAAAAACATTGCAGCTGATGATATTTATATCTTTGTACTTTTGGGTGAGAAAAGGTTGATCCATTAATTACAATTCAGAAGATACTGGAACTCCACTAAGGTGAAAGACCTCAATAAAGTTGACATATCTTGATATTCAGCAATAAAAATGACACAGTAATTAATAATAATACACATTTAACCATAATGTTCTTTATTTGTTTCTTTTTTTCAATATCGTATTAAAATATTGGGACAAAAGAGAAAGTATAGCACACCTTTTGTAGTGGCACTGGGCACAATCTCTCAGTTCTTCCAATCATCGAAGCCTCATATTATATAATACCTGCATGTGCTAATCCCAGTGGGCATATACCATTAATTCTCCATACTTGGAAACATCATGCATGAATTCAAAATGACATTCTTTCATGAAATAAAACTTGAATTATGACATTGAGTGGACTCACCATGATAAGCTACCTTTAAAACATAAACACTAGCACACGTATGACACACAGCTGTAACAGCAGCTGCCCCAAGGTACAGCAATGGACTATTCAGTCTTTCTTTTTCCTCTCAGTTCCTGGTCAGACATACAAAGAATAAACAATGGCCAGAGTTTTTTTTACACAAATCCTCTGACAGTCAATGCTTTGGTTGTTTTAATCATATCAGGGCCAGAATTTCACAAAATTTTGTGAGAATCTATTTGGATTTTTGTCAATAACTTTTCTTTTTAAAGAAAGACAAGTTTAGGAGAATCTTTACGAGAATGGATTCTCGCCAAAATTCTGGCCCTGCATATGTTAAAGAAAGCTCTGGGAGCACACACTCATGTGTATGCAAAATACGATTTAAAAAATGTAAATAAATCATTACTAAATATAGCCTTGCATGTGGAACAGTGATTTGTAGGCATGATGAGCTCCTGAAAATTTGAAAATTTCTTCTTTGAAGAGTAATAAATAGCATAAAAAATTGTAGTAAGAAATGAAAAAAAGTCCCACAGGCTGGCAACAACAGATCTTGTTACAATAACACACATGCTCATTTGTATCACTGAATCTGAATAACTATGTTTTTTACTCTTTTGTTGTCACAAAGACATGACTGACCATACCACAACACACAAAGACATGACATTTAAAATGAAGCCATCGATTCCTCCTATGTTCGACAAAGAGTAAAAAAAAAAAAAAAAAAAAAAACCACTCTATCCAACCAGTGCACTGAAATGTGATATCCAGACATTTGTGAATTAAATTCCAACCATATTCATTATTGACACAAAATTTTGTTCCATGGTATGTAAAATGGAATTGCTTTGTCAGTCCATTACTTGCAGCTCACTTGAAAACAATTAATGGTCTCCAAAGTTTGATTCTTGGTCCCATCAAGGACCCTATCCAAAAAAAGAGTTGTACATGGATCCTTGGACCTAGCTAGCATGCAATAAAAGTACCCCAACTACAAGATATACATACACACACCTAAAAAATTTAAAAAACAAAAAGAAATTTTAAAAAAGCCATCAAACAGCCACATAACTTGTGGAACAAGGTGTCCCATATTAAATACAACTGATATTTGTCACCATTTCACGAACTTTAAACATGACAAACACTTTACTGTCTGTCCATGATTGAAGAGAGAAATTTTAAAACAAGAAAAAGGACTGAATGGGATGGTTCTGCCCCATAAAAGATTTTTCTTGTTTTTCCTGACTGCCTGCTTCTAAAGTTTTGAACTGCTATTTTTATTTCATTTAGTCAAAGTCAAACTGGAAGTTTTGTCTACTTGGTAATTTGACAGAAATGACCCTTTTCCCTGACTTAATGGATAAAAACTAGACATAGCTTCAATGCAAAGCGTTGACTGAAAGATCTGCCCTAACCAGCATGTAATTAGGCTACCATTTGCTCAAGTTAGGACATGGTGACGCCAAAATCTAATCAGTTCACTTTGCCAGATAAGATAAGCATATTGCTAAATTTGAGCAAAATACATGGAGGCATTCTGCAAATACCACAGTAATGAGAATGTTTACATACGGACAGATGGACAACCGGAAAACATGAAGGGTCCCCCCATGGGGCGGACCCCTTAAAAACAAAACAAATAACATCCTCCCGCCCTCCACACATTAATATTTAAAAAAAAAAAAAAATGAAAGAAAATGAAGATAAACAAGAAATTTATTTTCTGTGGCAGTCAATTTTCCTGTTTGAAAGAACTGTTATAATGCACAAAATCACGAATAAGCTGCTGCCTTCCTGATAGGTATCTTATATGTCAATGATTCATGCCAATGAACCCAAGATTTTCAATAGATAGACCTTGGCTAAAATAGATGATATGAAAGCACTTTTGGTGTAATGTGGAGTCTTGCCACAGTGGAGCAAATCACAGAACTCTTCGTGTCCACCAACATTTAAACAGGTTTGAAGTGAATCATCTGGTCTTGCTGGTCACAGCTTTAAATATAACAGTCAAAACGACCCCAAGACTCCTTCAGCCAGAGTGAAATTATGATGATCCTTGGCGACCTTCAAAATCAGTCAAGGTTGCTGAATTTAGAACTCAATAAAGCTTCCAATCAGATAGTTGTACAGTTCAGGTTTCAGGATGGTAGCTCAATTTGTTCAAAACTTCTTGCATCTGCATGGGCAAAGATTGGACCTGGTAGCCTCGAAAATAGGTCAATGTTACTGAAGTTCAAACTCAGCCAATTAAGCTTGCAAGATGCTTCTACAGTACAAGATTTATAATTCTAGCTCAATGTTTGCAAAGGTTGTAAGGGTGATGGATGGACAGATGCACCCATACACAGATATGATGACAATACCCTGCCAGCCAATATGGCTATGAAGGTCAAAACCAAGTCAAAATGTTGGCATCATCAGAAAATTCTACACATCTAGCCACTTATTACACAGCCAGTTGTCTGATAAACAAGGTTCTTCTGCTAATTCATGCATTTACAACTATATTCCTGCCCTACCCCTTCAAAAAAACAAAAAACAAAAAAAAAACACACACAAAAAAAAGAAACAGGCACCCCCATAGCTGCTAATTGAGATGGTACTTTTTTTTGCCGCTGCGCTGTGCTGACTGTCCTATTCTCGCAGCTTTGTGGAAGCGAAAACAGTCTAGTGGCGTCACTTTTCTAGAGCGCCATATTGTCCTCATAGGCAAAATTACAGTGGAAGTTTGAACTTGTTTATTTCTGTGAGTTATGCGTGGACACTGATATCAATACGCCAGTACATAGCTGTAAGGTGCCTGGTTGTACTTCAGATACGAGAAAACATGGAAAATATGAGAAATATCCATGGATGGAGGGTGTAACTTTTCATAATTAAACACTGTACTTGGTTAACAATGATCAGGCGCCCAGCCAAATCTACCAGATCTTTCTTCTTGTACTTCGACACCTGCAATCCTCGTTGTTTTAGGAAAGTTTTCAACTCGGCAACTTTCATTTTGCCGAATCTTTCCTTGGAATTTTCTCTCAATACTGCCGCCAAATCCATGTTTACATCAATGCACTTGACCCACTTCTGACTGCAGGGTTTCCTGTCGCGGGACAGTGCAAAGTTCACTGTCACGGTAATGATTTCCCTGACCTATATTGAGCCGCATTTAGCGTGACCCCAAGCAGTTCATCACTTGGCAACTGGCACATGCGCATAGACAAAAAACTACTATGCCATACATGGTGTACCAATTCAGTACCATCTCAATTAGCAGCTATTGGTTTAACATGGGCTGCTCTGAAAAAAATAAATAAGACTAGGCAAGGCCAGTGGCAGTCAAAACTTAAGACCAGTGAAAACTCCGACCGGTTTCGCTCTTTGTTCTGAGCTCGTCAGGGAGTGAATTGAAAACACCGTTAATTACGCTGCTTTATATAGCAGGGGGTAACGTTGCCAAGGACGGTTGGACAACGTAACGTAAAAATTAACGACCATGCGTTAAGTCAGATCTACCGGTCTAACCGTCAGATTGACGTGTTAGTATGGCTTGAAGATATTTACTCTTCACGTCATAATAGATCTCACGTGCCCTTCACAGGCGACATGTTATGTGGGTGACTTGGGGTTACTAAGCCACATGTAGTATTTGGCTGAGACTGGCGGTCTCTAGTCAATATGTATGTGGGAATGAACATACATTCTCTCACATTGCGAGTGTATAGAGCTGTATCGAATGATAGCTTATCTTGACAGGGGGTTCACAGTGTTTTCAGGTGCTAACCTTGTCAGGTGTAGCCAGGTGTCATTTGCTTAGGATAGATAGACACGGAAATAAAAATTTGGTATAATACTAGGCAAAGGTGCCTATCTACCCATGACATTGAGGTCAAACGGTTCTGTAGTGCAAAGCTGGTGGATCCAATGGTTTTCCCTCTTTAAACGTAGCGTCTCTGTTCTGGACAGCTCTGGTGGAATACATATGTGTTCCAGAATCTGAATCTTTACATTGATTCCTGTGTGTGCTGGTAGGCGGAAATGTCTACCTAGGGGCTGAGTTACATCTTTATGCTTGATGTAATAGAAATGTTCTCGTAACCTGTCCATCAGGGGGCGCTTGGTCTGTCCCACATACTGTTTGTTGCAATGCAAGCAAGTGAGGAGATAGACTAGGTTATTGTGTTTACAAGTGCCACCCTTTGGTGTTGAATAGGAACGCCCCGTGACTGTGCTTACTACTCTACCCGACACGTCAAGTTTTGGGCAGTAACGACATGTCAGAGTGTTGCACGGGTTCTGTTCAGTGATACCTGAGATAGATGCTCTGAAAAAAAGAAGACATGAATGTCAAATGGTCTGTTATGTAATATGGACAGGATAAGTAAGAGTATGCTTGAGCGGTCACACACAAACAATATGCCCTGGAAATGAGGTATAATTTAAATTGCTACAACTTTTATTTTAAACTCATTAGGTGTTCAATGGTCAACAACCCCCTTGTAGAAGTTGGAATGACATCTCTATCTATTATAGTGTTGAAGATATTCAAGATTGAAAATTTCGAATACTGCTAATTAGCATAATTTAAATTGATACAACTTTTATTTTTAATTCATTAGGTGCGCAATGGTCAACACCCCCCTAGTAGAAGTTGGAATGACATCTCTATCTATTATAGTGTTGAAGATATTCAAGATTGAAAATTACGAATCCTGCTAATTAGCATAATTTAAATTGCTACAACTTTTGTTTTAGATTCATTAGATGCGCAAAACAACCCCCTTGTAGAAGTTGAAATGACATCTCTATCTATAATAGTTTTGAAGATATTCAAGTTTAAAATTTTTAAATGCTGCTAATTAGCATAATTTGAATTGCTACAACTTTTGCTTTAGATTCATTACATGTGCAATGGTCAATAAACCCCTTGTAGAATTTAAAATGATGTCTCTATCTATAATAGTTTTGAAGATATTCAAGTTTTAAAATTTCAAAAGCTGCTAATTAGCATAATTTAAATTGCTACAACATTTGTTTTAAATTCATTAGATGCGCAATGGTCAATAACCCCCTAGTAGAAGTTACAGTGACATCTCTATCTATTATACTTTTGAAGATATTCAAGATTTAAAATTTCAAATGCCCCTAATTTGCATAATTTTAAACATCTTCATTCTTTTGTATAAAACGGTCAAACTCCTTGTATGGAGGTATAATCCTGCCAAGTTTGGAGTTTCTATGTATAATAGTGTTCCAGAAAAATGTCGGACAAATTTGCTGGTAAAGAAGAAAGAAGAAAGAAGAAAGAAAGAAAGAAAGAAAGAAAGAAAGAAAGAAAGAAAGAAAGAAAGAAAGAAAGAAAGAAAGAAAGAAAGAAAGAAAGAAAGAAAGAAAGAAAGAAAGAAAGAAAGAATTTCAGGAAAAACAAAAAAGTGTGTGTTGACACACACACTTTAAATATGCCGATTATCAGACGAAATTTGACAAACACAAAAATGATAGTAAAAATACTTGGGAAAACAATTAAAGATGTGTTAAATCTAATGAGAACAAAGAGCTCCCTAAATATTTTAATATTGGCAACAAACAAATATCAGACACACAAGACATTGCACCTCAATTCAATGATTTCTTTGTCAATATTGGTCGAAAACTGGCACAGAAAATAGACATGCATGGAAAAAAAAGATTTTCAATCTTAGTCAAAATATAAACAAAATCCCACTTTCAATTTTGCCCAGGTGGATGAAGAACAAATTAAAAAAGTGATACATAACTTAAATCCAAAAAAAGTGCTGGAGTAGATAATGTACTGCTAGTTCTTCTCAAACTTAGTTCGGAACCCATAAATAAACCCCTAACTGCCATCATAAACCAGTCTTTAAAAAGTGGTATTTTTCCACACAAATTTAAAATTGCCAAGGTAATACCAATTTTCGAAAAAGGTGATCAACATGATTTGAACAATTATAGACCCATATCCCTTCTACCCTCTATTTCTCAAGTTTTTGAAAGAGTTACACATATGTAATTATTCCAATACTTCACAGATAATGGTTTATTTTACCAATCATCAGTATGGCTTCAGAAGAAACCATTCTACTGAAACTGCAGTGCTAGAACTGACAGATTACATTCAGAACCTGATGAGAAGAAACATCCAATTGCCCTCTACTTAGATCTCTCTAAAGTCTTTGATACAATGTATCACAAAATACTCCTAAAAAAATTTAACACTACGGAATTTTAAATACAGAGCTCCAGTGGTTCAATAGCTACCTCAGTAATAGATTCCAGATAATAGATGTTGAAATCAAAAATATAAAATCATCTATACAGAAAATTACCACTGGAGTTCCCCAAGGATCTATTTTGGGTCCCCTTTTATTCCTGATCTACATAAATGATTTATCCACAGCTAGCAACTTGATTTCAAACATGTATGCTGATGATACCACCCTGTTGAGTACATTATACAATCTTAATCTTAATAAGGACACACCCCAAACATCCATGTCCAATAAAACAAATAAAGAATTAACAAAAGTTAGTGATTGGCTTGCAGTAAATAAACTCTCCTTGAATGTACATAAAACCTAATTTATGATATTCAATACAAAACAGAAATATTTACCCCCTCACCAAATACCGAATATAATGATTAGTGGTCAGCCAATTGAAAGAGTCGAGAATTTCAAATTCCTAGGCATATTAATTGACTAAAATATTACCTGGAATAAACATGTTAATCTGATATGCAACAAACTATCACGAGTATGTGGTATACTCTCCAAAGTGACAAATGAACTGGCCAAAGGTATTTTAAAAATAATTTATAACACTTTATTTCTATCACAAGTATGTGGTATACTCTCCAAATTGACAAATGAACTGCCCAAAGGTATTTAAAAATAATTTATAACTCTTTATTTTTTATCACATGTGAATTGTGGAATAACCGCTTGGGGATTTCATTCCCATAGCAGACTTGTTCAACTGCAAAAGAAGGCAGTAAGATTGATTAGTAATAGTTATTATAATGCACATACAGCTCCAATCTTTAAAAAAAAAACAACTTAATTTGCTCAAACTTACTGACATATTCAAGTTATCTTGTATGAAAATATATGACAAATTAAAAAGCAATATATTACCTGGCTATTTTAATGATTTGTGTATTACTAATAACCCGATACAACAAACTGATAGATCTATGAGAAATGTAATCACCCCACACAGATATGATGCAACAATACAAAACCTTCCCATTTTAACTCCTACGATGCCAGTATCATTCAGGAACACAAAGATTAATGGTTTATGCATGAGACACAAAATTCCAGACTTAGTTAATGAAGACTACCTACAAGAGATAGTCCTGTCCAAAATTCACACCCATTCTTTCAAAGGATGTATACGATATGCTAAGTTTTTTATCATCAACAACAATTAAACTAACTGCAATACTGCAAATAGCTATATTTGTAATACATAATTATCATCATTTAAGGTACTGGTATCATTGATATTTGGTCTACCTACGTTAATATCCTTTTGGTAACAACAAGCGTATGATGTAATTATGTGGCACAATCTAATGTAACACTAGGGTGGCCTGCATGACAGCCACTCTGAGGAGTCTTAGTGTAGAGTCTCCCTAGTCTCAATTTATAATGTATTTTTACTGTATGGATGTACATTCTAGACCAAATAAAGCTTTTTCAACTTCAACTTCACATCCTCGCGAAACAGGTCATAGAAGTGTTGGTACAATAAAATAAACTTCCCACACGCATACCCAGTGTTGATGGGAGGGAAGGTACAGTGAAAGCTCATTATAACGACACTCAGATATCCAACATATTCAATATACATGTAATGACACAAATTTTCATGGGAAAAAATGTATTTTCTTTGTTATTTGATTAATTGACATATTCAGTTATTTGACACATTTCGTTGGGGACAGCTGGTGTCATTGTAAGGGGGGGGGGGGGGGGGGAGGGGGAGGGCAGTACATGTAGTGCATCTGAAAAACAAAGGTTCTTCTGTTGAGTCATACTTTTACAACTATCTGATGATAAACAAGGTTCTGCTGAGTAATGGTTTGGCAACAATTGTAAGTTCATTTATTTTCATGTGCATAAATTTTCAGTTGTGCATTTGAGGTTTTAATTTTACTACTTTGGACATATTATCGTATCTTATATTATATCAAAATACTATTTGATTGGTCTTTTTCTCAGTTTTGTGCCATCCACAATATACGCAAAAATAAAAAATTACAGGAAAACATGAAGTGAATTAACATTATCTCATACACAATGTTCTTCTGCTAGGTCACTGTCATTGTAAATTACCCACTTATTGATTACTGTCGTAACTTTTTATGTATTTGCACTCACCTGCCTGAGACTGTATCCCTTAGCACTTTTTTCTGTACATAACATGGTGAACAAACCAATGTCATTCATTTTGGTCATTAGTTTCTTTCAGAGCATCTTAGCAGCTTATAATAATTCCCAGTGCATCATGGTCTCAAGTTTTATATGCGTGATGGTGATATGATCCAGACCCACTGGCACTGGTTATCAGCTCCAGTTCCAGGAACAAACATGTCACCAATACGGGGGCACACAAACACCATAGGTGTGCTTGGGTTAAGGTTTTATTTTTTTAACAATACTGTTTCCTGGATTTATCTAATTAATACGTTGGTAATCATGCACCTTGCATGAAACTATACACTTCTGCCCACCTGTGGAAACCTGATTTACAGACCGAGTGCCTTAATAAAGTGTCCTTTCACATTACATTCCTCAGGGCCAATGCAAGAAATGAATCCTACGTGGAGTCATCTTTACAGGACTGGCTGCTCCTCTGTCATCCTTGTCTTACGTTGTTTTCTCTTGCTTTGGCACAGCCGGAACTCTCAACACAAACAATGAGGATTTGTGTATATTGTGCTGATGGCCAATTTTGACCATAACATTGCAGTCCTTAGCATACAAATTATAAGTTTACAATACAATGCCCCCACCTCGACCCCCCACCCCAACAAAAAAAACAGTCATTTTATTGATGTCTTCATCATGTTTGTACAAAAATTAGAACTGTGATGTATTTTAGTTTAAAGTACAGATTTGTGTACATAGGTTATGTTATAGCTTGGTAGTGCTACTTGCCGACTGCTTGCAGGTGTCACATATGCAATCAACGATCAACGACTGATTGAATCATCTGCATTTTAATTTTGTTCTATCAAACAAAGTTCTACAATACAATACAAATCTTCTTTATTGTCAGAGAAATATACAGATAACATTAGCTCGTCATGAGCTAGTCAGTCCAACTAATATATTATTATACAATCGCTGATGTGATGGCTACAAATTTTATTAACATGTGAGTTCATGCTTAGAATTACATGAATAAGGCTACTTTGTAGAAATTAACCCTACCTGCGTTCTTGCTGCATGACTATGTACCCAGAGCATCATGCACAGACTTCCACCTCAGTTGAGGTACAAACTGGCAGTGCATGCTCCTTGTGCCATCTGGTGGCTAAACCAGAAGCTATATCTGGACCCAGTAAACTTAATGTAAGAGTGTTGGCAAAACTCAAACTCAAACTGGCATGATTTAACTATAGATCATCAAATATTTTTACATTTTGCATTACTTTTTTTTTTCAAGGTTAACTGTAATCTGCAGATAGTCATGACTGACATATCTCATTGAGGACCAACCCTTTTAACTTGAGCAAATCACAGAAACACATAACTCAGACTTCTCTTTTCTTCACCTAAGTGAAACAGATTTAACCCTTTCCTGCTAAAAGCACCCAAAGGCACCTGAATGGAAATTCTTGTCTGCCTTAATATTTATAAATTTCATATTAACAGAAAACTTTTTTACCAGAGCATTGAGAATTAAGACCTCTCACAATGGCACGGTCCCAGGTCAACAGCTTTCCTTGGTATGGCTTGGGCACAACCTGCCCCCAAAGAAAGCTGCTGACTCAGTCTTACTCTGGCCAGGAACGGGTTAAGTTCACATATGTGTAGGATGGTCCAGGAAGCTCATGCTGTAACATATAATGTATCACTTTCATGTGAGCCACCTGATGATATACCTGTAATACAATATGATAACCCCCCCCCTCCCGATAACCTTGGTAATCACATCTCATTTGGAATAACTGTAGTCATGAACAGTAAAAAAAGTGAAAGGCTAATTATGCAATGTTTTGTATTGTAACAAGCAATGGTATAAAATACTTATTTACATGAAGCATTATTTATATAATTAAAAGGCAATCAGAGATTGCTGGATCCATGCCCCCCTCACCTCATTTATAACCTTGCTAATCACAGGTCTCATTTTGAAGACACTGTAGTCAATAAAAATAGGCTATCACCATGGCCCAGATACTTGGACGTAGTGACCTACTCTTACGCATGCCACACTCTTGTGTCCAGATACACAGGTGTGTTAAGTTTCATGATTATAAGTCAAAGGACAACCGAATTACAGCCCAGGCATGAAGTGTAATATACTTTTACATAAATGTATCACTCTGACCCAGATACTTGAAATAATGACCTACTTTTGTTTCATGATACACCTTTAGGTCTAGATAGGTGTGTGTGTCAAGTTTCATGAAACTGAGTTAAATAATAGTAAAGGAATCACAGCCCAGACACGATTTAATAAAGATATGTCAACGTGACCAAGATACTTGACCTAGTGACCTACTTTTGGTACATGACACACCCTTATGACCAGATGCACCTGTGTGTAAAGTTTCAGTAGTCTAAGTTGAAGGACAAGCGAGTTACAGCCTGGGCATAAATAGAGTAGACCATATACTTGACCTAGTGACCCACTTTTGTTTCATGACACACCTTTAGGTCAAGATATATGTGTGAGTCAAGTTTCATGAAACTAAGTTAAATAGTAAAGAAATAATAGCCTGGACACGATTTTACAAGGATATGTCACTGTGACCCAGATACTCGAACTAGTGACCTACTTTAGGTACTTGACACACCCTTATGTCCAAATGCACCTGTGTGTTAAGTTTCAGTAATTTAAGTTGAAGGACAAGCGAATTATATTCTGGACACGAAAAGTGGATGCACGGACGCATGGAAAAAGGGACCACTATATGCCCCTCCTCCGGCAAGAGGGGGGCATAATTAGGTTAGGCAGTTTTCAAGTGCAGTATCTACAACACTGTGGCACTAAAAAGTCCAGAAGTGCATGTATAAAAGTGTGCCATCCTCTGCAGTATCTGTACAGACCTTTTTTGACATAGGACACTGGGTCAATGACATTGGACATGGGTTCAAGGTCAGCCATATGCAGTAACAAAGTGTTGAACAGGTTATCCAGCATCCAGAAACCAAGTAAGTGTTCCCGTTACCCCCCCCCCCCCTAAAACCAAATATACAAAAAGTCCCGTGACCCAGAAAAAAAAAGAGGTCAAAGGTCAGTGGGCTTTGAATTTAACATAAACCATACTGTGGTGCATGCACGAGCTTGTGTTTGTTAAAAGTCCTAATTAAAAAAAAACAAGAGGGCTGTGTGAACAGCCCATGCTCAGCTGATCTTGACATTCATCACACTTGCAGATCTATGAACTTGGGAAAGGATCAAGGTCACCCATGTTCTGAGTAAGTCTGACCATTATAAAAGAACACAAACATGTGCAACATCAAGGTTCAAGTAGTTCTCAAGTTATAATGAAGAGTAAAATTCATGTATGTTGCACTGTGACCCCAGAAATGAGGTCAAAGTCATTCCTGTACTGTCTGAGCATGACCTTCATACAAAAACATTAACATGTGCAACATCACAGTACTAACTCAAAACAGATCTCAAGTTATCAAGTAAACAGTAAATTTTGTGTCAGTTGTCCTGTGAATTAGCACTAGAATACCCATTGACTTACATAGTAATCAATAGGAAAACTGCATTGATCGATAAGTACCCGAGTTCAAAATACTTAAAAATCAGGAATCTAAAGCAGTGCCACCTAGTAAACAACTTTGTTTGACCCTTCCACAAGAACATATCCATCACATTTCACTTTAATCTGAGTGACAGTTCTGAGAACAAGTGAAAAATAACAAAACAATATAAAAAATTCATAAAAAAAATTAGAAAAAATTGCAGTGCCACCTGGTGAACAAATTGGGAACTATGTGTCCCTGGGAGTGTCTATGAACGATATCAAAACAACTGGGTGAGCAGTTTCACAGGTGAAGAGTTTTTAAGGTTTGCCCCCAAAAAACGAAAAAAAATCATAAAAATTCCAAAAATCAATAGAGCGTGACCATTTGAACAAACTTGGTAGAGATCCACCCAAGGCACATCCCCACCAAGTTTGAAGTAAATCTGGCCAAAATTATTTAAGTTATAACCATTACAAGAAATTCCCATGTTAAAACTTTTGTAAAGTTTTTTGAAAAAAAAATCATAAAAAAACCAAAATTCATTGGAACATGACCATTGGAACAAACTTGGTAGACACCTACCCAAGGTACATCCCCACCAAGTTTGAAGTTAATCTGCATGACGGTTTTGGAGAAGAAGTCGCAAATGTGAATTAGCATTAGAATACTCATTGACTTCCATAGTAATCGATAGGAAAGCTGCATTAACCGATAAGTACCCGAATGGAAAAAATCGTTAAAAATCAGGAATCTGCAGCATTCCCACATAGTGATCAATTTTGTTTGACCCTTCTACGAGGAACATATCCACCACGTTTCAGCTTAATCTGAGTAACGGTTCTGGAGAAGAAGTCGAAAATAGCTAGAACACACAAAAATTCATAAAAAATTAATAAAAAATTGCAGCGCCACCTGGTGAACAAATTAACAACACAGAGTCCCTAGGTGTCTTCTCGTGTGATATCAGAGTGATTGAGTAAGCGGTTTTAGAGAAAAAGATTTTTTAAGATTTGTCCAAAAAAAGAACAAAAAAATTCATTAAAAATCCAAAAATCACTGGAGCATGACCATTTGAACAAACCTGGTAGACACCCACCCAAGGTACACCCCCACCAAGTTTGAAGTTAATCTGCATGACGGTTTTGGAGAAGAAGTCGCAAATGTGAATTAGCATTAGAATACTCATTGACTTCCATAGTAATCAATGGAAATCTGCATTAACCGATAAGTACCCGAATGGAAAAAATCGTTAAAAATCAGGAATCTGCAGCATTCTCACATTGTGAACAACTTTGTTTGACCCTTCTACAAGGAACATATCCACCACGTTTCAGCTTAATCTGAGTGACGGTTCTGGAGAAGAAGTCGAAAATAGCTATAACACACAAAAATTCATAAAAATTTTTTAAAAAATTGCAGCGCCACCTGGTGAACAAATTAAGAACTAGGTGTCCCAGGGAGTGTTTCTGTGTGATATCAAAGTAATTGGGTGAGCGGTTTCAGAGAAGAAGATTTTTTAAGATTTGCCCAAAAAAGAACAAAAAAATTCATTAAAAATCCAAAAATCAATGGACCGTGACCAATTGAACAAACTTGGTAGAGACCCACCCAAGGCATATCCCCACCACGTTTGAAGTGGATCTGGCTGACGGTTTCGGAGAAGAAGTCGAAAATGTAAATTGTTGACGGACGACGGACGGACGGACGGACGGACAGACGGACGGACGACGGACGGAGGACCATAAGATAAGCTCAGCTGACTGACAAGTCAGCTGAGCTAAAAAAAATTAGTTATCAACCAGAAAGTGGCTGGAACAGGCAGATGGACAGAATTATGGACTTGACAAAGAGATCTATGGAACTTGTGTAATGCAAAAGCCTTAGCTCAAAAAGTTCTTAAGTTATCACGTTGAAACCAAATTCATTCATGATGTGGCTCTGTGACCTTATGAAATGGGTCAAAGTCATTCAACTTCAAACTTCATCCAACCCTTTTACAGCAATCTGTGCAATATGAAAGCCCTATGTCAAAAAGTGCTTAAGTTACAATGCATTTTGCCATTCAAACAGCTACTTGCCTAGTCTTGCTCATACAATGTGGAAATGTTGTGGACAGGCAGACAGAGAGAGGTCACCTATTTTTGAACTTGACCTAGCCCTAATAGAGAATGATAATCCTGTACATAGTGAAAGCCCTAGCTCAAAAATTTATTGTTATGTGGAAACCAAATTCTTTAAAGTGGCTCTGTGACCTTGGAAATTGGGTCAACATCATCAGTCTTCAAAGTTAACTTAGCCTTTATAGAGGAATATGATCATGTGCAATATAAAAGCCCTAGCTAAAAAATTTGTCAAGTCATGTGGAAACCAAATTCTTTAACATGGCTCTGTAACCTTCAGAATTTCGTCAAGGTCACAATCTTAAAACTTAACATAACCCTTATAAAGGACTATACTCCTATGCAATATGAAAGCCCTAGGTCAAAAAGTGCTGAAGTTATCATGCAGAAACTTTGTGCATGGATGGACAGAGAGACAGAACGACAGATGGACAGACAGGTGGACGGACAATGTGATTGCTATATGTCTCCTCCTCCTACCAAGGACAGCATATTAAATTATAACAATCGCTATGTCACTATACCATAACTCAGCAGATGACATTGAAAGAATTACATTTCTAGAATTGGATATCAATGAATTATATATTTTAGATTCCTCACTGCAGTTCATATAAATGTCAATGTGCCCCGTAATCCTCCAACTTCTGTATGGGCAACTGTAACATGACCTGCCAGGCAACGCAAAGCATGAACCACTGACCATGATCTGAAATAAAGCACGCAGAAAAAATACCTATTCTCCCTTCCCCCCTACCCTCTACCCTTGAGGAGGAGGAGGAGGAGGAGGAGGAGGAGGAGGAGGAGGAGGAGGAGGAGGAGGAGGAGGAGATAAAAAGTATGCAAATTTATATTATTGCATACACAAGCAAAGCAAATTAACTTAAGGCTCATAACTATTATGCATTATATGGTGAGGCAATTGACAGCCACCAGTTCTCAATTAGGGCAATAAATAACTGAATATTCTGCAATAGTGAGGATCATGTCACCTTTGTACATGACAGGAATATATGTTATCTGTCATAATGGCTCAGAAAACAGTCCTGAAAGCTAAGACCTGTCACCATTTTTGGAGTAACTTGTGCACTTAAGGAGTAAACTGCTGTAACTTTTGACTTCGACATTTAAGCTACAATCTGTCCCCATAAAATGCAGAATGCTCCCCATATTTTTGTTCTTTCATTACAAGATAGTCTGTATTGTACCATTTGATGGCAATGTTCTAAATATAGGTTCGCAAATGAGGCTTACGTGTGGTTCTATACACTAATTAACAATAATATGGCACTTCTTGAAACATGCTAAGGCTCATTCAGAGGACAGGGAGGGTATGCATACTGTTGAAGAGAGTCTGTCAACATACATGTAGTGGATGAGGAGGAAATCCACATCATAACTGACAATCCTCAACTAAAGGAGGAAAAACTGAATCCTGCGAAATGTTCTCACATGAGTGAATGCAAATATTTCCCTAAAATTAATGCCTTGAACAATTTTTTCTACAAGATGACACTTTAAAGGGAAAGTGGTAAAACAAGTAGCCAAGCTCTGCCTTATAAGCCTAAGAATGAAGGGGCAAGTCTGCAACATCAATCTGGACCACAGAGACAGCACATTGATTGATTGATTGATTGATTGATTGATTGATTGATTGATTGATTACTATTATTCTTTGTATAGTTGCTCTATTTCATTTAGTCTAATGTGCCAATTTTGACTTTGCAATGTGTTTTTACCTCTTGTTCTCTTTACAATTTATGGTGCCAATTTAGACCCACAGAGGGCACAATTATGCAAACAAAAGAACTTTGGACTTGTGTATCAGTAATCACCCCAGATCACCTCTACTGCAACAGACAGTGGTCTCATCTTGCAAGTGGGTTTAAAATACAAGTAATCTCAACAACAAAATATTTCCGAGTGTCTTCTAAGAGCAGCCTCAAAAAGACATGCATTCTGTTATAGCAGTTGGTCTTCATAGCAGGTACCGTGCTACATGGAGAAGTTTATTTCAAAGTTCCATGCTGTTGGACACCTCACTCACTTAACTGATTCCATACTATGGTGACAGGCATTGGTCAGTGGTTCTAGCACTGCCTGGCAAGTAATGCTGTAGCTGGCCTTGTGGCAGCTGCAGCATGACATACCAGGCAGTGCCAGAACCACTGACTTAAGACTATAGACATGTTGGTACTTGAATGAAAGCTCTTTTCATGAAGAATTTAAATATGTAATTGTTGTCTTAAATCTTGGTAAATATACGGAAAAATCAGGGACTGCTATGGAATGAGTTAAAAGACCAAAGACCACAAAGCAAAGTGAAAAAAAAAATCTTATTCTCCCCATGTTATTTACCCATGATCAGGTAACACCTGTCTTGAAAGACCACTGTTTACTTGCAGCTGGGCTTTCAATACAAAGATTGCTTGGACCTACTAATGTGTCCAGCTCCTGCCTGTCACTGCATGGAACCAGTACCAGATTCAACACGGCTGTATAATTGTTTAATTTCCCCTCTCATGAAAGACCCACTTTTCAGAAGGATGGTATATTGAGGCAGGTTCCTCTGTACTCTACTGACATCAAGTATCTTGGCATGTCAGATAGGCTGCTATCTTTATAAGTGAATTATCATTCACCCCAATGTATGAAAACAGTATCCTGCAGACATATTTGGGCACAGGTTACACCTGTCCAGTCTCCTTGATAACCAAATCAACTAATCAGAACCCCTGCTCTGGTTTTCATCAAACAATACTGTGTTACTCCTGTCTTGTGTGCTTGCCACCTACAGGTAGGAAATTTTCTGAATGCAAGACTCAATTTCAGATCTAAGTTTTAAATATCATAGTTTGTATTTTTATATACATGTAATTAATGGTAAAAACTTAGAATTTTTATGCTATTTCCACATTTCTGTACTCAAAAGGAAAGTAGAAATTGGCATGCATAGAGACAGGGGTACTTCTAAGGCATAATAAGATAAACTATTCTACTGCAGGTAAATCTTACTGTTCATCCTGCACCATTTTGGAGATGAGACTCCTACGTACTTATATACCATCATAAAATCTGAGAGATAATGATCTACCATTGGAATTAGTTAACCAGAGTTTGCTAAACACTATTTTCGGCAAATTACGTTCGTTACCTTTCACAAAGTGACATAAAGGTCTTGCAGCATCACCTCCTGTGCAGGCTGTGTTGCATGTTTTCTCAATCCCAGTGGAGCACGAGAAGAAACAACCAAGAGCTTTGTATGCTCAGGAGACAATTTGGAGCTGAACAACTTCCTGTTCCTTATTTAGCCACATATCAGAATAACCAAAGTCCTTCAAGGCGCTAAGCTACACAGACAGGCATTACTCACTGGCTTAGTCTTTGCCTAGCAGGGCCAGAATTTCGACGAGAATCTGAGAATCCATTCTCGTCAAGATTCTTCTAAACTTGTCTTTCTTTAAAAAGAGTACTAATTGACAAAAATCCAAATAGATTCTCACAAAATTTTGCGAAATTCTGGCCCTGCCTGGTCTTTCCATTAAATATCAGATTCAATTGTGCAATGCATTTTTATTATTAACACAGATCATATTTTATACGCACGTAATTTTAAAGTCTGAATTTAATCAAATATCAGTTATACTGTTGAAGAAAATGTCAGACGAATCTTATTTTAAGATAAAAGATAATATAAATAATCTACTTGAGCAGCTTTCATTATAGATCTTCACCTCATAAAATGAACTGGCCACCCAGCCATTGATGTGCTGAAAAAAGTGCATATTCTGCATTAAATTCAGCACATTGCTCTGAAATAGCAATTACAACCCACCTTACAAAATACGCACCACTGAATTCACAATTACTCTGTGCCCTTTCTGTGTTTCCTACAGCTGAGCCCCTGCCCTGAGTGCACCCACAGAAACCTTAACTCATTCCATAGCAGTCCCTGATTTTTCCGTATGATTACCTAGATTTAAGACGACAATTGCATATTTAAATTCTTCATGAAAAGAGCTTTCGTTCAAGTAAAAACATGCCTATAGTCTTAAGTCAGTGGTTCTGGCACTGCCTGGTATGTCATGCTGCAGCTGCCCTTGTGGCAGCTGCAGCATGACTTGCCAGGCAGTGCCAGAACCACTGACCAAGGCCTGTGACCATAGCATGGAATCAGTTAAATGAGACACAATGTGTACAATACATGGTCATTCTTCTTTAAAAATGTGTGTGTTTTTTTTTTTTTTTCCTCTAAGGATCCTAAAAAGAAGCATGAGTATAGAACTTTTTGCCCACTGGAAATTACCAACAAGTGTCTGATGTTGTGAATGTCCTCTGCTTCATCAACCCTTTCCTGCTCAAATCACCCAAACGTACCTGGATGTTAATTGTTACCTGCCTTATCCTTTTTACTATATTTCTTGTGACTAAGAAAACATTTTTGCTGAGATTGGTATGTACCGGTAAGACCCTTTGTGAAAGCTGTTGACTCGGTTGCCAGATGGTTAATTTTAGAAATGTGACACAAAGACAAGGGACGTATTGATGAAAGTAGACATCATGATGACAAAACACAATTTTAGAAATTAAACTCATCTGATAACAATGTCTGCAGGGGACATTGCAGTACAAACAAGTGGACTTGAATTCTTGACACAGGCCATTCTTGCACATTAGAAATCTTTAATTCTGTCAGGACTGACTTTTATTTGGGAACAGCATCAAAATAAGGCTGACTTACTGGTCTTAAAGTAGATTTTCAATCCTTGCTTAGATGTAAAGAAAATTGATTTCAGAGTAAATATGAGTTCTAAACCCCTACTCCAAAAGGCATGAAGGAATATGATCTCCACTTTTACATCCTTGAGAAAAATGTTGCAGATTTTCCAGTGTCAGTGAAATGACAACACTATGACACTATCACTGTGACTGTCTTACACTACATGCATATCAGTGGTCCTGATTTTGAAGGTGCTAAGCTGGTTCAAACAAACAACCATTGATAAATTAGTAGTTTTCATGGGGGGAGGGTGTATTTCTGACAAAATGAGCTGAGACAAGGCAAATGGCCATTAAGTCTGAGAGGCCTGACCGGTTTCGTTGATCTATTCAACTCATCAGGGACAGTTAGGAAGACTGTCTTAGCCCTTATATACCTGAGTGGAGTTACGCTTGCTGTTACGTTACACACGTGTATTGTGTTTACGTTCAACTTGCAGATGTCACGAGAACTTTTGTTCTGTGTATCATGTTCCCTGTTTGGGGACCATAAGAAGCAAGAAATGTTATTTAAACTGTTTATTAGCTTTGTTTACAATGGTCATTCTTGACTTATCCATCGGATATGTTGACTCCTATAATACTGGAACATTTACCAATTATATTACATTTCCTGTGGACTTCCACTAAAAGCTGTATGTTGAGGAAACAATTATAACTAGTAGTTAAATTTTTTGGTCAGATGATTAGTATTTGCTTCCAAATGACAAATTGTCAACAAAATCATCTGAATGTAATGTCAGTCCTATATATCATTTTCTGGATGATAATTAAGCTGTTTTGACAAAGAAACTCTGAACTGACATATCACACAAAAAACGTGATTGGTTTGGATTCCAACTTTCCCCCCTGAAACCTATTTGCACACATCATGAATGTTTTTGAAAAGTGTAATCCAGGACATGAATATGATAAAGGTATATGATTTACATACACATGTATATGATTTACATACACATGTACTGATTTTCATGCCAGAATTCTTCGCATGGTTTTTATTGTGTGCAAAATGGCTGAAGTGTATCACACAAAACAAGACATTCCTGGGAAGAGCACTTCTGTTGCCAACGAAGCCACACTGCACCCAGGTTGATTTTACAATCATAGTACATCTATCTGTGTCAGTGTGTCCAGCCTGTACTTGTAGTTAACTGAATCTGGTCCACAGTTTTAAGTTTTGGACTGGGAATACTCCACGGAAACCCCTTTGAACCCCTGACTACACAAAATAATAAAGCAAACCTTACAGTCCACAGGTATTGTACAAAACAATTAAATAATTTCTGATTTGTGGTCTGCAGTATATTCCTCAATAAAGAAGTCTTGATGTCCTTTTTAACCCTTTCCCCCTTAAACCGGCCAAAACCAGCTGGTGGTCAAACATCGTCTGCTTCAGCGTTTTCAACTAATTTCAACAGTGATGAAAAACAATTTTGACTGAGAATTGGAGATGAGCCCTATGAGGATCACATGCCCCATGCCAAGGAAAGCTGTTGACTCAGTCTTAATTTAAGGAGGAAAGGGTTAAAGGACACATCAACCTTCTTAGTACATGTACTTGGAAATCCAGGAGAACGGACATCTAACAAAAACCAAAACCAAAACACAACATCTGAAATTTTGATCATACTTTAAGAGTTAGGGTCTATAAGCTTAATAAAGGTTCTGCCCACCTGCTTCCATGCATGGAATAAGTCAATGAGTATATCTTGTCAGATATGGAGAACTATGTTGCAAACTTGAGTGTGAAAGCAATAAAGGAAAATGTAAATGAGGGTACCAGTTTTACTTTCAATATTTTAAGTACACAGCAGGTGGAACACAGGCTGAGTAAAGTTGACCCCAAAAAGTCAACTGGCTTTGATACTATTCCATCAGAACTGGTAAAATTGTGATCTTAAGCGCTGACTTACCCCCTTGTAGCAACATCTACTTTTCCTGATGACATGGAGCGAGCTAAAGTTACACCTGCTTTCAAGAAAAGGGACCGTCTCTCAAAAGAGAACATTAGACCAATAAATAGTTTACCATGTTTTTCAAAAATCTTTGAGGGTGTGATCTCTGATCAACTAGCAATGTCCTTTGACAAGATCTATTCCCCTTTCCTCTCAGCTTACAGAAAGAGTTATGGATGTAACAGTCTCTTTATGAAAATTAAAGAGGACTGGAGAGAGGCCCTAGATCAAAACAAACATATTGGTGTGATTCTCATGGATCTGTCACGTGCTTTCGATTGCCTACCCCATGGACTTGCCCTAGCCAAGCTGAAGGCCTATGGGCTCCAGCAACATGCTGTCAGGTTGATGACCAGTTACCTTGGGAACAGAAAACAAGGGGTTAAAATAGGGAACTACAGATGTAAATGGTCAAAGGTATTAAAGGGAATACCCGAAGGATCAATCTTGGGTCCCCTGATATTCAATATATTTATGAAAGACATTTTTATATGATAACGGGTTGTCAAATGTGTAATTATGCAGATGACAATATGATCATTCAGTCACAATGACCCTGAAACCATACAAAGTCAACTTGAACAAAAGACCTCTGAAGCAATTAAGTGGTTTTTAAATAATGAAATGTTTGCGAATCCAGCAAAAATTCCAAGCTATAGTGTGCTGCCCTAAAAGAAATGACTCATGTAACATTAACTTTGGAATTGAGGATAAAATTATAAGGA
This sequence comes from Hermodice carunculata, assembly GCA_964020975.1. Classification (NCBI taxonomy): domain Eukaryota; kingdom Metazoa; phylum Annelida; class Polychaeta; order Eunicida; family Amphinomidae; genus Hermodice; species Hermodice carunculata. The sequence goes on from OZ026612.1 coordinate 57,724,088, forward strand.
GTAAAAAAGTGTGAAATTGCTGGGCATAGAAATTGATAACAAACCAAAATTTTAAACCCACATAGCTGACCTCTGTAGAAAGGCAGCGAGACAGATAAATGTGCTAAGAAGGCTAAGTAATCTGTTGGCCGGATGACTATTTTCAGGTCCTTCATATTATCTCATTTCAATTACTGTCCAGTGGTATGGCATTTTTGTGGAGAAAAATTAACCAAGAAAATTGAAAAAATTCAGGAACGTGGTCTGAGATTTGCGTATAATGACAGCGACAGTGATTACTGTAGCCTACTTAAGCAGGCTAATATCTCTAGCTTAACAGTCGGTAGACTGCACACACTCCCGGCAGAAGTATACAAAGCCCTTGAGGGGCAAGGACCTACATATATGCAAGAGATGTTTCACGCTTTTAACATGTTAAAACTGATTTAAGTGTTCACAATTTTCCAAGTACCTAGCCCAGCCAAACTTAAGAAGCGTAACATATGGTAACAACTCAATCAGATGCACAGGTGTTAAGATCTGGAATAAATTACCCAATAGCATAAAAGATGCAGAGAATCAGAATGAGTTCAAACGCTTGATTGCTGAGTGGGATTTCAACGACAAATGTCATTGTTGAATTTGTACATGCTAGTCATTGGAGATGCAGCAAGCTACAAGTAGCTGTAAAATACCTGTTAACTGGGATGTGATAATATGTCAACTGTTAGTTGTGTAAATATGTAAAATTTTCTTTGAAGTACCTGTCATATTTTAAATATGTAAATCTTAACGGCCAAAGTCTATCAATCTATGTATCCATGTACTTTTATATGTAGAGTTTTGTATATGTATTTATGACATTGTATGGTGTGTTTAGCCAGGGCTTGTTATTAATTACTTGGTTCATTTTATTAAATGTTTTATTTCAGGCGGTGTAACAGCCCATGGCTAATGTTGTATGGTTTACTGGACAGACAATAAATAAAGTTTGAATCTTGAAAAATGGGAGATGAGGGTCTCTCTCTCTCTCTCTCTCTCTCTCTCTCTCTCTCCTCTCCTCTCTCTCTCTCTCTCTCTCTCTCTCTCTCTCTCTCTCTTCTCTCTCTCTCCTCTCTCCTCTCACTCTCCTCTCTCTCTCTCTCTCTCTCTCTCTCTCTCTCTCTCTCTCTCATCTCTCTCTCTCTCTCTCTCTCTCTCTCTCTCTCTCTCTCTCTCTCTCTCTCTCTCTGTTGTTCACCTGGTATATGTCCTGTAACTCTTACAATTTGCATGACAGTGAGCTCTGTGGACAGCCTGTATAAAACTGCAACATTTCCCACCAAATGTTATACATATATCCCCAAAATTTGAAGGACAGGAATATATGGCTGTTGAAAAGGTTCATTCATCATCTTCACCTTTATCCAGGCCAACTTTGTTATTGTAGAACCAGAGAGATAGTTCGCCAAGTGTTCCCGGTTAACACTTTTTTTCTAACTTGGAAGATACATGGCAACTCCAAAAAGACCTAATTACTATGTCTTTTTCCTGGATTATCCTTCATTTTTAATATTAAGAGACAATTCTTGATATTGCTTCAATTCTACATTTTACCAGTACATGTATGAATGTCTGGGATGGGATTGCAGGCAAGGGCTTTTTCTACTAATTGCCTTGCTATCAGAGATACATGTACATGTATCTAGTTTTACCTGTGATTTGCACATGGATATTTTTTACCATTTACGCCTTTGTTTTTATGTGAATAATCATCCGGTTACAAAACAAAGGCAACATTACAGGAACATGATATTACAGGTGGTAGACAACAGTTATTAATCTTTTAATTTTACATATTGGCATTTTTTGAGTCTAAAAAATCAGGAAATTAAAATAAAAAAAATTTGATGAACAGCATTTTACACGTATAGATGTCACAAAACCATGGGTGAACTTGTTCAATATAAATCCCAATTCAACAATTTTTTATAATTGAAATATAAAACACCTGGATGCTTGCTTTATACATATATGAATTGTGGTCTGTCCACAGTGATATTGTACTTCGTCAGCATATAGTTCTCACCTGTCTTATTGGACAGTGCACCTACATGACCACAAATGAAGTATCCGTGTACTGCAGGAAACCTGACTCAGCTAACTTTATTAAAAAAGAAGCTACAGCAGGCTGAAAATGCAGTACTTTCACACTAACAGACCCACTTCCTTGGGATGTGCAACTGGCCAACCACAACTGTGGTATACCATCTACAAGAAATTTGATTGATGTGAAACTTCTACAAGATTCGTTTTTGTGAAACCACACAAGGAACATCACTACATGTAGGATACAAATGATGCCTTTAATTAACCCCTTGGTTCCCCATGATCAGGACAGTAAGTGTGATTTTTTTTGTTTTGTTTTTTCAGCTTGAAAACATAAAAATAAAATTTTTCACCTGTATTATTGCCCATAGAATATCCTATGTACATATCTTCACAATAATAAAAATGCAGAAAATTACCTTATCATCAATAAAATAATTTTAAAAATTATAAAAAATCGTTAAACGTTCAGAGGCAGCCAGTTTTCAATAGGACTCTGGCCTATCCAAAGGCACATCCCTGACAAAAATCTGGTGAAGCTGTAGCCAATCTTTCTTGAGATACTGTGGTTGTATCCCCTTGGCCACTAATAAGATAGTCTCCAAATATATTTTAAAAAAATTCAAAAATCCACAGCTGATCAGAGGAAGCTGGGTTTTTTATAGATATCTGGTCCATCTAAATTAGACTGCTGACAAAAATTTGGCAACACTGCAGTCGATATTTTGGAGATATGATGACAGACAGACTGACAGACACATGTACATGTACAACAATATCCTCCTGTATTTTAGGTGCAGCAGGTAAAAATGAACCAAAATGATTCCAACAATGCATGTGTGCCATGGGGCAAGCATGGGTTAATATGCACACTGCCTGGATCCTAGGTGAAGCCAAAGTTCACTCCAGGACAGCTATTGGTTGGACACCCATTTACATAACATTGTATGAGCAGCAGTGACATGGGGCTTTGGGGAATGCCCTACCTAAAACCTGCAGCAATGTGACATCCTCGTGTTACTGCACACAAAATGTTGAAGTGCTCAGGGTCATAACATGAAGGAATTCCCGCAAGATTGAGCTCCCTCTATGGTGATGACCTTGTCTATAGAGACCGCTCACTATTATTCCCTCTGCTTTCATCAGTTGTGATTAGACGCCACACAAGTCCTCACTGAGTACTTTAGATATGCCACTCAGTCACTTTTCAACCGGACAAAAGGCATCAATGAAGCATAATGCATCTTTGCACATATCAGTGGTGACCATCACTGACCAATTCCCTGTGCTCAGGTGGCCTTCCATGGCACAATTTCCAATAAATCCTGTACTTTTGCCCCTTAGGACCATGAAGTAGAAGGGATTGCTCAATGAAAGTTGATCCAAATGCTGTTACCACTCAGTTGGCTTCATGACTTGGGCAAATATAAACTCTGAAAAGTGATGCCCACTGTATGCAGCAAGCTTGGCCATGGCCTGATACAGTGGGATACATACAAGTACAAACATTCCAAGAGGAAAAGTGAACATCTCACCTTTTCAATGAGCTCCCTGAAGCATAGATGCATGACACAAGCATCCCTAGCAAATGCTGCCCAACATCATTCTTGTGCCCCACCCACTGGGTGGTACATCCAACTTGATGTGGGCTGCACCACAGAGCTCATGACAAAAATCCAGTATATGCATGAGTACTTGGCATGTTCATGATGCCATAGGCTATCAAGTGTGGACCTGTCTTGGCCATATATAGAGAAGCCACAAGTGGACACTGTCAGTAGGCTTCCACTGGAACATTTTTTTGTTGCCTTTCGTTCTACCTGATCCATGTCAAGTGTGAGTGGGTGACCATATTAGGATGGTCAGTTACATCAATAGCTATATCTTTCTGTCAATTCTTTGACTGTGGATTAAAAAACAAACAGGCCCATGGGCTTAATGCTCTGCTGACATGTAACAGGATGACCATCAAAAAAAAAAGTCATGGCGAAATGCAATCCCTCAGTGATCTTGAGAAAGTAGTTCAACATCATCAACATTATGCAATATCAGACTTCTAAATATGGAATACATTTGTGTTACATTTGGTATTATAAGCCTTTCTCTTTCTCAATGTATTGAATTTAGTGTCCTCCACTCAAGTGCTTTATGACCTTGAAAAGTATGTCAAGGTCACCAAAAATTAAACAAAATTTTACCATTAGACAAATGTATACTTGGTGTAAATTCTTTAGTTCTAACTCAACTTATTACCACAATACTGAATTTTATGTGTTTTCATACCTATGAGGTTAGGTCCAATTAATAGCACCAGTGGCGCCACAGTGACTCCACATCGTTGACTTTTATCTGTATAATGCTCCTGTAGTGGTATGTGGATAAGTGTACACAAGTTGTTAAAGACGCAATGACCATGCTAATTCCCAAAATGGATTACATAGCCTCTGCAACCTTTGGTCAGCAGAGCCAAGACACAAAGTGGAAAAGAAGTGCAAGCAACAGTGTACTTGTCATGTATACATACGCTGATCACTGCATATGCAACCTCAATGACATTAATTTGAAATAGGGCATGATACAGAGAAATACTTTGGCATAAACATATATCTTTTTGTTAAAAAATGCCAAAGTTATAAAACTGGATTCATTCAATAAAATTTTCCAACAGTTCTTGTCTTTGAGAATTGCAAGACAGACAGACAGACAGACACACACACACATTCACCAGCATCAAAGTTAGAATATCAAGCTGTGTTAGAAATAAGGCTTCTCCTCTTGTCTGTGACCAGTGGATTTCTGTGCGGACAAGTTTTTTTACTCTGAACTCGTCCAAATTTACAATGTAGTTCAATGACAGTAATCCATTATACTGTATTTTTGCTGACTCTCAGACAAGTGGTTTTTTCTTCCCTTATTTCTAACACTGCCAAGTTTGGCAAAGAAGACAGATCCACAGATGAAGACATCCTTGATTGACACATCATATTTTACAAATAAGTAGCCGGTTTCAGCAACATGCAGCTCATCTGTTATATTCTGATTCTTTTCCTTAGAATGGATGCAGTACGTATCTGATACAGCAATATATCTTGTCAAATACAAGACTGCATTGACTGACTGTTTTACATACTCTGGGAGGCTAAAGCATGTACAATGTGCAGAGCAGTATGCACATCACAGGAGCGATAAGCCCAGCCCAGCGTGTACTGGGATCCCATTCCTGATGTGTATGGATGCAAGGATAAAAAAAGGCAAAATATCTCAATACTGTGGAAGTGTTCTGGTTTCTGTTCTCATGAATCATTTGTATGTGTTGAAAATAAGATAACCTGATTTTCCTCTTCAAGATTTTTCTCACTGATTGTGTGTACCGGGAAAAGTGCAGCCACACAACACCAGCTGTCTGCTGCTTGAAGCTTACTGCAAAAGCCAGTAACAAAGACATTTAAGGATATGGGCAATGTTACATCACTTTTTACATAATGCACATTATATGCAGAAGAAGATACATGAGTGTGAAGGAAATCTGTATTGCTGTGCCCCCAGGATACATAGTGGGCTCTGATATGCTTGCAATTCTCTCTTTTTTTTTTTTTTTTGGGGGGGGGGGGGGGGGAGGCAGGGTTCCAAAGGGGCAAAGAGCAGATTATCCAGTGTTAAACTGTATTTGTTTCACATTTGAACTTTGGATTGATTTTTTTACACACACACACACACACACACACACACACACACACACACACACACACACACACACACACACACACACACACACACATACACACACACACACACAAATAATAATCACTAGATCTTTGAACCAATCTCCACCTTCCTTTGCAGCCAACTTTTCTATTTTTCCATGGTTACATGGCATACAAGAAACCAGAGGAAACCCCACAACAACCATCTATGTCTGTTGCAGAGGGAAGTCTTAAACAGGGACACAGGAAGTCTTGAGTCTTGGTTTATGTAAAAATAAAGGTCTGTGACAAATGTTCCTGTCTTCCATCAGGTGAAGCCTTACTGCATCATCATCATCTATGTAAACAATGTTCCAACTTTTCTTACTTTTTTATCTAAGTTCCTGATACCCAGTTGTCCCAACCTTTCAATCTTAGCATAAGATGACAAATGCTAAAAACAAGCCGTCCATTTCAAAGAATTCAGCAATCTGTCAATGTGGGAGTTTGGGGTGGAAGTGTTTCAAGTGCAATGCAGATTACTGTGAATGTATACCTTGCTACACGGACATACAAAAATGCTCATCTGCTTATCGTTTATGTCAAATGTGAGATCAACACACCATTCTTTTTGCTAAGGTGAAAGTCACCACAAATAACATCACCCTCTGTGAATGAAGACTGAAACACAGTATTTTGTATTTCAATTTTGACCTAAATATACTTTAATCTAATTTTAAATCACCATAAGAAATAAAAAAGTAAATTCAAAATTATACTTCTAAAATACAATAACAAAGAAAAAAAAAAAACGAAAAAAATACAAGAGCAACTGTGACAGACCTGTGCTCAGCTGACCTGGGTACACAGACTCAGGCTGTGTAATCTTCACAACTGAGTCAGTCAACTGTGTGTACATTTTACATGGCATTTATAGAAAACCATCAACATGTCCAATATCAAAGTCCTAGCTCAAAGCAGTTTTCAAGTTATTATGATAAAATAAAATGGACCTTTGACCATCAAAATTAGGACAGAATCATCCATGTGTTGGCTCAAACTGGCCTCATGCAGGACCACTGTTGAAAGTGATCATAGGATGGAGGACTGAGGACCACCATTATGACCATATATCAAAGGGACCAATAAAAATATGCCTGTGACCTTGGGAATTAGGATAAGGTCATTCCTGTATATAGGCCAACTAACCCTTGAAATGGACCATCGTATCCACTATCAAAGACATGTCTCAAACAGTTCTTGTGTTCCCAAGTGAACAGTGCAATTCCGTGAGGTTGCCCTGTGATCTTGGGCATAACCTTTATATTATATGTCATGCACGAGCACATTTAACTTGCCCTTTTAACGGCCCATCATTGGAGGCATCATCAAAGCCTTTACTTTTGACTGTCACTTAAATAGTTCTTATATGAACACTAAATTCACAAAGGTATCCCTCCGACCTTGGGAATTCTGTCAACATTACTCATGTGTAGGTTCACAATGAATATTATACAGGACCACAATGCATTAATGTTAAGCATGTCAAGCTTGCATAATTCTTGAATTTTCATCCTCAAATGACACCAGTCATGTCAAGGTCATATAAATGTAAGAATTTGTAGCTCTCGCAGAGAATGATAAGTGTGCATAATTTTGAAGCCCTACATCAAATAGTTGTTCAGTTATTATCAAAAATCCATATTCACTGAATTTGTCTTGTGACTGCCAAACCATTTGTAATAAAATAATATTTATAATATCCCCCGCCCCTCCAAAAAAGAACAAACTGATCATTAAAATTAACAAAGCATACTCCCATGAAGGGGGCAGAGAATCGTCTCAAGAAGAAACCAGAACATGTCAGTTTCACGTTGTGCACAACAGTCAGCCAGTGCAAAACTCTGACCTACCTCCTGAGAAGTACAGAGTGGATAGGTCATCATGCTTACAGCTATACAATCCTCTTGCTGTAGAGTTACAAGGATTTATTCATTTCCATTCAGTGTATTTTATTTTAGCCTTGTGGCCCACAACAGAAACTACATCATTGACAAAAATCACAAACGCTACTGTAATATATAAATAGAGGAACCTGTATCATGTCTTTTGTCATAGCAGAAAGTCCCACCTCCAGACTGACACAGAGTGGTCCGCAGTTGGGAGAATTTACTTCCCTGGCCATGACTTGGCACAATATAAGTGCTAATATCATGCAACATTACAGTCTTATTTTCCTCAACAAAGTTGCCATCTATAACGGCTTTTTGACTCATAATCATTTTGTTGTACAGATATTTTATTTTATGTTGGGCCTTTTGGGCAAGAGAGGAAATCAGTCAAAACGAGGCAGCCACAAGTGCTGGTAGTCATCCCCATCGCAAAATTACTTAAATTCATGAAACATCTCCTTCATTTTCTGTGGGGATCTATGGGACACCTCAAACTTTTTTTCTGTTCATTTTCACCCAAGACTGTTCATAGATACATACTTGTATGCCAGACGCACCACACAAATGCACACATGACTGAAGACCCATCCAAGGTGGCAGTTGCAGATATTTATGGCATACATTGTTGGAGTTTTTTTTTTTTTTTGCATAAGGCTTGCTGAGCGAAAACCAAAAAATTCAACTCCATGTAGTGCCATAAACTTGTCTGCAACTGATACCCATTGCTACATTTTGTTTCTCACACACATGTATCTGTATTTGACATTCAACAGGAATTACAAAGTAATCACTTAGTGAAATTTCTAATCATGCTTTCACCATTTTTCTTGCTACTTAAGCAAATGAGTTGCAGCAATGACAAGTAAAGTTATCCATAACAGGCTGTGGATAAACGTAAGCATGGTCTGCAACAAACTCTACATATCTGATATGTGAGAAAATCAAAACCCAGGGTTCTTTCATTGGCTGAAACGTCATGTGACCACTGAAAGTTGGCATTGTTCAGTTCATCTCTGGCATGTCCCATTCAAACAAAGTAGTCAAGGTATATTCATACCAAATATGAAGAAAATCCACTTGGTACTAGAGACCTACTCAAGGTACATCTCCACTCAGTCTGATGAGGCTCAAGTCACCAGTTTTGAGACTATGTAGAAAACGTGATTTGTTGATGGACAACTGGCCATAAGACAAGCACCTCGGACTCCAAAGTCAGCAGAGCCAAAAACCAACCTTGTCACCTCAGCCCTATGGCCAGGAAGCAAGGTGGCAAAGAACATATTCTCAGGCTTGGCAGTCTTAAAATATGTGTTCACTGAGAAGAAATTTTAATAGCCAGTTGGAGTTAAACTCATTGGGATGCATGGTTGGCAGAATGGCAGTATGCTCGCCTTTCTCCTCCAGGGCCAGAATTTCGCAAAATATTGCGAGAATCTATTTGGATTTTTGTCAATTAGTTTTCTTTTTAAAGAAAGCCAAGTTTAGGAAAATCTTTACGAGAATGGATTCACGATTCAGATTCTCGCCGAAATTTTGGCCCTGTCCTCTGGAGCCCTGCTTTGATTCACAGCCGGCGAAGTAAGTGGACAGAGTTTCTACCATTCTGACTGTGCATTGTGGTTTTCTCCAATTCCTTCAGTTTCCTCTACCCTCCAATTAAGTAGGAAAGTATATGACAACATCTGTGCCATGGAGAGTGATTAATAAAGCTTTGGCCTGTTTCGCAATCCATGTAAAAGATATGGGTCTATACCTTTTTAAACTCATTGTGAACCTCTGGACAATTCCCATTTCACCTCATTTCATATGATAGTGATGTTGAGCAGACAATTTCTCTACAAAGTTCATACCTTAAATTTTTTTATTTGTTGTGGATTTTACATTATAATGGAAACACGTGACTCCGGAGTCATGAAAAATAACTGTATCAAAAAGTCGTGCCAGCATCCCTTGCCATGTTTTTACTTTATTTTTACCTACATGTCACTTTCTTATCAAGAGTTCAGTTATTTTTCCTTGATTCAAAGATCAACTAGAACAGACTGATTTTCCAACAGAAAATCAAATGTCTCCCGGTGGAACACTTACGTCTCTGAATAAGCTACAGGTGATAACAAATTACATATGACCATGTTTGCTTGAAAATTACAATCCTATTTTAGCTCTCACCTAGATACATTACTCTAGCAATTTTCATCAAGTTCTTCAATACTTATTGCAGAGAAACCAATTTCACATAAATGACCCTGTGACCTTGAAAATTAGGTCAAGGTCACCCAAATACAATCCCAACCTAGGTCTTGCCATGATACATAATCCTACCATGTTTCATCAAATTCCATCATGTTCTTCATGACTTATCAAACGGAAACCAATTTCACATAAGTGACCCTGTGACCTTGAAAATTAGGTCAAGGTCACCCAAATACAATCCCAACCTAGGTCTTGCCATGATACATAATCCTACCATGTTTCATCAAATTCCATCATGTTCTTCATGACTTATCGAACGGAAACCAATTTCACATAAGTAACCCTGTGACCTTGAGAATTCGCTCAAGGTCATCCAAATACAATCCCAACCTAGGTCTTGCCAAGATACATAATCCTACCAAGTTTCATCAAATTCCATCAAGTTCTTCATGACTTATCAAACGGAAACCAATTTCACATAAGTGACCCTGTGACCTTGAAAATTAGGTCAAGGTCACCCAAATATAATCCCAACCTAGGTTTTGCCTAGGTACATTTTCCTACCAAGTTTCATCAAATTCCATCATTTTCTTCAAGACTTATTGCACGGAAACCAATTTCACATAAGTGACCCTGTGACCTTGAGAATTCCCTCAAGGTCATCCAAATACAATCCCAACCTAGGTCTTGCCAAGATACATAATCCTACCAAGTTTCATCAAATTCCATCAAGTTCTTCATGACTTATCGAACAGAAACCAATTTCACATAAGTGACCCTGTGACCTTTAAAATTAGGTCAAGGTCACCCAAATACAATCCCAACCTAGGTCTTGCCTAGATACATAATCCTACCAAGTTTCATCAAATTCTGTCAAGTCCTTCAAGACTTATCGCACGGAAACCAAGTGTTGAAGAACATGAACAAGAAGAAGAAGAAGAAGAAGAAGCGGAAGAAACGGGCACTAAAACAATATGTCCCCTGGCTTCCACCGGGAGACATAACAATCTATTATTAAGAAGCATGCAATGGTAATTGAGGTTTATAAATTAGAAAGATACACACATCAAAAATCGAAAGCAGATCTCTGAATTTAAGGACACAATGGACATCCAAATTAGCTATCTGACATGCAAGAGTGGTTCAAACCATCTGCTTTTTGCTGAGAAGTAGCTGTAATGACTGGCCATACCTGCCACTCATTACCTATGGCACATCACATCCAGCCAGTCAGCGACTCCCACCGATCACACATGCTATTTTAAAAAAATCATCAGTTGCTCTTAAAAGCACATGGCACTGATGCTGTTCAAATTAAGCTTTAACCCTTAAAGCACTGATTTAAAACTGAGTCAACAGCTTTCCTGGGGACACTTTGTACACAATGAGTGCAAAGTGTCCTGGGGAAAGCTGTTGACTAAGACTACTTTTTGCTTTACACTTGGCTTGCTGTATTTGAATGAAAGGTATCTTCATGAGGAATTTGAATCTTTTAACCATTATATGTTTAACGGTAAAGAGAAAATGACTCTAGTCATGATTAGCACTGTAAGGGTTAACCTTTTCCTTGTTATGAGACTGGGTCAACAGCTTTCCTTAGTGTAGGCTGGGGGCACACCCTCCCTTTGTCAAGGAAAGCTGCTGTAGGCTGCACCATGCTATCTTTGGTGGTGGATTTCACTTATAATTCTCATTCAAACATTCTTTCTGTGGACAAGAAATTTAAGTAGAAATATTGAACCGCTAGAACTTGATATCTGGGCGCCTCTGACTGGGACGGAGTCAAGGACATGCTTACAATGGTCTATGAAGGTGTGTCACATGTAAAGCTCTGATCTCATGATGTAAGTATCAACAATAATGTTCAACATGCAAGCCAAAACCATTGAGAGATCATTCAATCCTTCCCAGTCTTGGAATACATTGTAGTACTGAGTCAAGTCAGTCAACAGGTGTCCTTGGTACAAGTGGGGCACCACGTGTCCTGTGCAGTCAAGAAAGGCATTCACCTGGTGCATAATTATCAACTTAATCATTTATATTGCATTTCACTTATGATGAAATTAGTTAAAACATTAAAGCAGATAACATTTGATCACCAGCCAGTTTTTGGCCAGTTTAACCCTTGTCTGGTCCAGACTGAGTTCATACAGTATAATCCCTTTTAAGTGCCCCTGCCCTCATGAGCACCCACACGCCTGACCATTTTACTGGCACAAAAGTTCTTAGATATTGGAAAACTAGGTATATTTCATGATGATTTACCAATTGATACAACTAAAATGCTCCAAACTTAGGTCTAAAATTGGAGCTTTTTTCACTTAAATTTCCTGAGCACCCAAAGCGCTTAAAAGGGATAATACAACAGGTTTCCCCGGCCCATGGCAGGTGTTATGTGCACAACCCATGCCAAGCAAAGCTGTTGATTTGGGCCCTCCCTTCATGTTAGGTCTTCTCTATAATTCTCAGCGATTTTTTCCCCCATTAAAATCGCACTTAAGCAAAAACATAAAAGCAAATTACGATTTACATCAGGCACATTTTTATGTGATATGAACAGGCAAGTGTTCAAAGGGGATTTCAGTTAACCTGTTCATCCATGTAGGTCTGTCTACAGATTTCATCCACATTAAAAAAAGAAAAGTAAAACTCAACTCACTAAACTCCTTATATTTTTTTCTTCTGTATGTCCCTCTCTGTGAATAACTGAAGACAAACAGGTGTTATTTGAAACACGCTCTGCAGAAGACTTTGTTCGAAAAAAAGCTTTCTCTGCAGTATAATTTCTATGCATTTCTGTCTGCCCTTCATTTCCGATCATCTGTCAAATACATGTACATGTATACGGAAATGACATTGATAAATTTGCACAAATTATAAGATGACCATACATGCTGGCCATTGAAAAAGCTAAGAAGGTGCACTGATGACAGCTTACACTTGCAGTTGTGGCTATGACAAAGACAAGACATTTCAAGAATCCCTACAAAAAAAAAGACATGGATGGACTTAATCAATCAACTCATCAAGCAGTAATTTGTGGCTGACTGGCTGGTGCATGGCAATAATGCTTGCTGTCAATTATGTCGGTGGAATGCTATTTTGGTCACTGCCCAATAATCAACTTTTTATACTTTTACGTTTAGCACTCAATGGAAGTGGCAAGTCCTACTTGCTTAGGAACAGGTAGCAAGATACATGTTTCATACCTGGAAACTAAAATAAAAAGCAAAAATGCTTACACAGCTTTAATATTCACATGGATGGATGGACAGAACAACGTCAGCATGGATAGGTGGGTGGCTATTGACAACTGGACAGCTGGCTCTTTTTGAGCTACTTTATCAGGGTGGATTTTTTTTATGCAGATCAGAAGAAGATCATGTCACCACTGGTTCTCTAGACACATGAGATAGAAAAGTAGATCTGTGATCTTTACAAGGATCAACAATATATACCAACTCAGAGGATGCCTCTTTGGTGGAACGATGAGGGACTCCTTCCTTGACTCTCAAAATATTTACCAAGCTGGAGATTCCCAAGAAAGGCCTGACACATACCACTTAAATAATTTTTGTAGGTAGCAAGGCTTAATGAAAAAATGCAGCAAAGCCTTTTGCATTTAAAGGCAAATGTTTTAAACTAGAAGCCGAATATAATTATTGATGCAGCTACAATGAGTAATTTAATATTTGAAGTTATCATGGTATGGCTAATTTTCTCCAATGCAGCATTGTGACCTAAATATGTGACCCAATGACCTAGTTTTAAATAGGCTTCTGAGGCATCTTTAGGACCAACTGTCATACATAATTGATGAAGCTACATTCAATATTTTTTCAAATATTATGTTAATGCCTTTTTTTTCTTCAATGTAGTACTGTGACCTAAATATGTGACCTTGTGACCTACTTTTCAATAGGCACCTGGAGCACCTCAATGGCCCTCTGTGATAAAAAATTGGGATCTGTAAAGTGAGTAATTTTGGAGATATGGAGTGACAAGGCCATTTTTCTTCAATGCAGCACTGTGACCTAAATATGTGACCCAGTGACCTAGTTTTCACTAGGTCTCTGAGGCATCCTTAGGACCAACTGTCATGAACAATAAGTGCAGCTACAATGAGTAATTTTATATTTGAAAACATCATGGTATGGCCATTTTTCTTTAATGCAGCACTGTGACCTAAATATGTGACCCACTAACCTAATTTTCAATAGGCATCTGGGGCATTCTTAGGACCAACTGTCATAAATAATTGATGAAACTACATTCAATATTTTTTTAGATCTTGCATTAATGCTATTTTTTTCCTCAATGTAGTACTGTGACCTAAAAATGAAATCTAGTGACCTACTTTTCAATAGACACCTGAAGCACCTAAATGACCCCCTGTGATAAAAATTTGGTCTCTGTAAAGTGAGTATTTTTTGAGATATGGTGTTCACAAGGCATGGACAGACGGACGGACGCGTAGGTGACGACAATACTCCTCCGGCCTTATGGGCCAAGGGGTAACAATATATTTCATTTGATATCTCTGATTTTCAACCTACATTACAGGACAAAAGCTTCTGACTGCAGAAGGTTTCCTTGTTAAACATAATTACATGTGCTGTTACAGCACAAAGTACTTTGGAAGCAACATGCATACTCACAATTCTATTATCGTATTTCGTAAGCACAAAAGTACTCTGCCATCATGTGGCATCAGTACACTGTTACCCTGCAACAATGTTGCATTTATAAGTACACCGTTTCTCTACCATTATATTTCATAAACACAGTTACATGTATACATGAACTCTGCCATCATGTGGCATCAGTGCACTGTTACCCTGTCATAATGTTGCATTTATAAGTACAGTTACTCTACCATCATATTTCATAAGCACAGTTATTCTGCCATCATATTTCATAAGCACACTGTAATTCTGCCATCATATTTCATAAGTACACTGTCACTCTACCATCATATTTTATATGTACACTGTTATCCTACCATCACATTTCATTAGCACACTGTTATTCTACCATCAAAACCAGCATGCACAAAATGCAAATTAGGGCAAATAGATGAGCAGAATCTGGCTATTTTATCATGCTGTTTCAGTGCCATGTAGCAACTTTCACCTTGTCATGCATTATCAAATGCAAGCAAGACGGCACTATTTCACCAGAGAACTAAACCCTTAAATTACAATGTTTATTTACCTCTGCCTCCTTATAATATTCTAAAATTGTTCTAAATGACATTAATGTCCCTGAGCACTTATATATTTGGTTTTCTTTTGTAATTGTTCAGGTCATTTATGCATTTCACCAGCTGGACTAATGTGTGAAAGGGAAGCTGCACCATCAGACGGAAAAACAGGAAAAACAGTATCGTTTGACAGGAAAAGCTCTGTCTGTTGGGCAACATGGAAATCTGGAGTGCACTTCACACAGAGTCAGAACACAGAGACAATACACATGAACCTCTGGCATTTGACGCTTTACCCCGATTACACACGAATGGCCAATTTTGCTGAATTGACGTCTTACTGTAGTCACCAATCTGCCACATGCAGATGGCATCCCATGAGCCAGCAAGGATTGGGGAGCAAGCCGCTGCTATCATTGTCAAAGCTCCCCTAGTTTTATGACCACAACATGAGCTGATGTTCCCAGTGAAACATGAAGGATAACGAGGCAGTCCATTGTGATCCCCTCACTGAATTTCAATGCAGTCCATTCTGAGGAATGCATCCCACAGAAATATTAAACATAAAGAACCATGTTGTAGAGATTTATGAGGACTATATTTTACATGTGAAATACTACCATACTTGATTCCTCGCATCTTTTTCTTACCATCTACGTGTAAGCCATTGGGCATTGCTTACTGTTGCAACTATCACACATAAAGGAATACAAATGTGGGCAAAACGATATCATTATTTCCCTCACACCATCTGCATAAATTCCCTACAGGCTAACATATACTGTAACAATGCTTGACCCTTTTCCCTTTAAACCAATCACAAGAGAGTTCTGATCTACATGTATATCCTCTGCTTCAGTGTTTCAACCAATTTCCACAGTAACAAAAAACAAATTGAATGTGAATTGTAAATGAGACCTTTTAAGAGAATATGCAATATGTCAGCAGCTTTCCTTGTCATGGGTTGAGAAAGTGCCTTATGTCAACAGTTATCTTGCAAAGGGTTGAGAATATGCCCTATGTCAGCAGCTTTCCTAGCTGTGGGTTGAGAAACTGCCCTATGTCAACAGCTTTCCTTGTCATGGGTTGAGAATATGCCCTATGTCAGCAGCTTTCCTTGCCGTGGGTTGAGAAAGTGCCCTATGTCAACAGCTATCTTGCAAAGGGTTGAGAATATGCCCTATGTCAATTGCTTTCCTTTCCATGGGCTGACAATATGCCCTATGTCAACAGCTTTCCTTGTCATGGGTTGAGAATATGCCCTATGTTAGCAGCTTTCCTTGCCGTGGGTTGAGAAAGTGCCCTATGTCAACAGCTATCTTGCAAAGGGTTGAGAATATGCCCTATGTCAACAGATTTCCTTGCCATGGGTTGGGCATTACTCAACCCATGGCAAGGAAAGCTGTTGACTCTAGACATGTTAAACTCAGTTTCTATCCTGATGTTACCCCGTAGCCAAGGACCAACCAATGCAAACACAGTATTGCCAGGTCGTAATACCAGTGAAAAACCACCTCCCACACCCAGAGTGCTATTGTGTTTTTAGCCTTTTAGGTGGTCCATCATGATAGAATAGTGATTAAAACCTTTAAGTTGGGGTTTATGCCAGTACACTGACTCGGCTGCCAGCACAACACCCTCACCCTTGTGCTGACGGCCTGGTCAGGGTACAGGCACAAACCCATCATTGAAAGTATTAATCCCTTAACTCAATTCCAGAGGAAAGGATGACAAAAATAACACATGAATAGTTTTAGTTTCATCACACAATGCATTTGCAGTTATCCATTTAGTATATACATTTGATACTGGTAACCAAACTGCCATAAATTTTCTGATGATATGAAAGTTTATCAAAATGTACATAAATCAAATAAATTCTATCACAAAAGACACTGGATCCCCAGAGATATCTATAAAGGCTACCAATTGTCAACACAAGCTGGCTTTATGTCCATCAATCATTTCCATAATGGAATGAATTAATTCACCACAAAATAAGTCAGAGCACTGGACATCCATTTCAAGCACAATACATTTACCATGTGTACGGGTGTCACAGAATATTTGGGGCCCCAGCAAACCTGTGTGCCTCCTCTGAAAAACTGATACTGAAGTCAACTTATATTGTATGTAGAATGATATTGAAATAATTTATTTAATCTCTTCCATATGTTGAGCTTAGACAAGGCAAAAAGCCGTTAAGTCTAGAGGCTGATGTCCGACCGGTTTCGTTGATTTATTCAACTCGTCAGGGACGGTTAGGAAGACTGCCTGCGCCCTTTTATACCTATTTGGAGTTACGCTTGTTGTTACGTGTGCACGTGTATTGTGTTTACGTTTTAAGCGTGATTGGCCATAATTGACTGATTATGTCATCATGATCATCTTCAAATCAGACTTATGTCTGATTTAAAAATCAGTATCTCCCAAATAAGGAAATCCGATCTGGGACTTAACTCTTCCATATGTTGTTGCTTTTATACTCTCCAGTGCTAATTCAAAGTTTATACCTGAGCCTTAGAGGCAGGAACACTTGGGATGGGAACTGAAGGAAAGTACCATTTTGATTTTTACCTTTCCTTTTTCCTTTTCAAGTCTCCTGTGAAAACAGGACCGCGGCACACAAGCGGTCAACCGTAGAAACATTATTATTATTATCATCATTATTATTGTTATTATTATTATTATACCTTTGATTTTCCCCCTTATATTTATTTTGTTTGCCTCCTTAGCACACTTCTCTGGTCCCTGGCGCCGGGGTCCAACAGTCTGTCACCCTCCAGAAAGTCTGTTAAGCAGGCAATTATCTTGGTAATTGAGGCCTCTTACTTGCATCAAAATAAATGACCAAGATAAGCATGAAATATTTGCAGGAAACTATTGTAATGGCACCTGTTATATGGAAGGACTGTCAGAGAGCAAGACATTCTTTTCCAACTTTCATTGAAATAAGGGTCACATCATGGGGGGGGGGGGGGAAGTATTCAGATGGGGCCCAAAATAATTGATAGTTGTTGCCCCTGAGGTCCCTTCATTTGGGGCCCAAATATAATACGTATTTGGTAACACAGGGCCTCTGCAAAATACAACATATTCTGCTTAACCCTTTCCCACTCAAATAGCCCAAAAGCACCCGGATGTAAATTGTCGTCAGCCTTAACCATTCTACTAAAATTTCTCGTTACTAGAAAACACTTTCGCTGCAATTTTTATGTAAGGCCATTCATGATGGCACACCCTAGGTCAATAGCTTTCCCTGGTACAGCTTGGGCACACTGCACCCAAGCTGCGCCAAGGAAAGCTATTGATTGACAAGGAATGGGTTAACATATTGTTCCACAATGTAACAGCTAGCATAGTTTCACATGAGCTATCGTTTTCATTGTCTGCAATATAAACAGACTGTACTCAGACGGTCATATGCTGTCCAATACTTATATTCCTGAGCAATGACACCATCATACATATTGCAGGGGTCATTCCTGGACATCCTGACTTTTTGGGGGAACAAGCTGTGACAAAAATTTAAAAATGAAGACCTGTAGAGGGCAAGTTGACATCTCTGCTATGGTACATACCATGTCCCGAACTCAACATCACTGCTTAATTAGCAGCACATTCCACTTTACCAAAGCCCCGTGCTAAGCAACAGTTTTGGTCCATGTATGTATCTTGTGTAAGTGCAAATCAATTCACACTGGTATTGTGCACAATGCTACACTCTTGGGAAAATCTTATCAAAATACTGATGTTATCTAACTACTTGTGGCTCCACATTCTGCTTCAGCAACAGTAAATCAAATAATTTGTTCTCCATGTCGTCTGAGGCATTACTTTGTCAGCAATAGTTGGCATCATTAAAAGCATATAACTTAAATTGCTAAATTTTCATGGTGGTTTTTAAGTCAAGAATCGTCCATGGATTTGTTACATGTACACAATGTCAAAACGACGAGAAATTTGTGTATCATGCAACAAGGAGAAACCAAGGTTGGTAAATTCTATTACTTAAGAGAGATGAAGAAATATAGCTGTTCCCTGTCAGACGAGTAAGCTGATTACTGGCAGATTGTACATTGCAACCATTGTCACTTTAACCCTTCTCCACTCGCACTACAAGTCACCAAGACTACAGTAACATGCCAAACAAGGCTCCTTGATAGCTTCACTTCGTACAAGTCTCATCACAAGAAATCATTCTAAATTTGTTTTGTTTGTTCAATTGCTTTCCTTTACTTTTAACACTGTTGGGAAATAAGCCAATATCTACTTCTCAGGGTTTCTGGGCAAAGATCAACATCTGTTTTCTAACTTTGCAGGAAAAAGGTCAACATCTATTTCCCAAGGCTGCAGGGCAAAGGTCAACATCTATTTTGCCAGGTTGTAGGGCAATTGCTCACTGTTACTCCACCTGTTGGGAATAATGTATGAAAATCTGTGCCTGTGGACAAACAGTCAAGTAATGCTTTCTATCACTGTTCTTGTTTATATCTGGGTTGGCAATTCAGTTTCAATGACACAGGGATGGGAATATAATATTTCTGTTTTCTGGCACACCCATTGATACCTGGTAATTGAGCAACACTGTACAAATAAATCACGTGCTGCATTTGAATTAGTTTATTTCCAGAAATTGGTTTGCTTTCCTACACAATTACACTTGAAATATTTGATACTGTCACGACTTCAGTGAATATGAAATGCCATCCATAGGTTTATGAGAACTATTTTGCAAAATTCTGCACCCACAATTTTTTCTTTGTCCTACTACTACAGACAAAGACATCATTGGTGCACAGGTTTAACCCCTTAATCACAACTAGAATGACTTAATTCAACTTTATTTGCTGCATACACTCTAGAATATTAAATAATGCCAAGCATTATTTATACTGAGTATATTGTACCAAACGGTCTCTGAAAACCTGAGAGTAACACACATCAGGAACACAAAGTACGAATAAAGCTTGAGGAACACTGTGCTTTATTAAACACCTTGAGATAGCTATTCACATGCCAAAATACTCTATCCTCATACAATACATCTAACAGTCTATATGCTGATTCTGTATACTTCTATGGCAGTTTGTAATTTTGTCTCATCATGTAGCACCGCATTCCCGGTGAGATGTACAAACAAGTTTGGACACAGAACACTTCACTTCCCCATTTTTCTTTAAATAAATAAGGATCCTTTTAGACAGCAATTGGTGAAAAAACATTGACTCGGGGGTGAAAAAATGATACTCGAGAGATCTTCACAATGAGCTATTTCATCTTGGTCCATGGGAACATCTCCCATGCCACAATCAACTGGGAACATCTATCTCTTCCTGTCTGCCATCTGAGATTAAGATGTAGGGCCTTCAGCCTAGCCTCTGTGCTATCCCAGTACACCTTTCCAGAAAAACATATGGACTCTGAATTCCCCATGGCCTTCTGTTACATCCATTTGCAGGGGTAAATTGCCAAGTCATCAGACCTGCACCCGCCAGTGTTCTGGAAGAACTTTTATCTCAGGTACATGTGCCTGGGTCAGGCCTTGCTAGGAATCCTGCTTATCATACTTATAGCATCTTCAACATCAAATGGGGTCCTCAGGGCCCCTCACATCATTAATCAACCAACTGTCTGACATCTTGTCTGTCTTGTAAGCAGTGTGTATTTGAACCTGCATCACTTCCTTGCAGCTGTTACTGCTCAACTGTTTGTAGTCTGCTGTAAAGTAGCAGTAGCTTAATAGCTCACTTTATACATGTTGTATGGTCTACAACTGCAATCAACATTTAGTCTGCTTTTGGAATGCTAATGCACCTGCATTGCTTCTGTCCTGATGGGCAGAGTAAGTGGTCCCTAACCTTCTAATGTGTTAGGGATCCTGACTCCCCTATTAAGTGCATCAAAGGCAGCAATCTGCACCTCGAGATACAAACATGCATCTGTAAACATCCTACTTTGCTCAACAGTTTTGGAAATGTGACTCAAACAGCAATAAAGTTGCATGTGTGCACAGTGGTACTTGCTTCCTATGCACAAAGTGATAAGTACCAGAATTGAAAAATTTGTTAACAAGTTTCCTTTTAAAAAGGAACCACACTTGACTGGTATAAAAGGGGAGAAATCGTTTGGGGCAAGTTTGTATACAATAGACCTGTTCATACCTAGATGTACCGAACTTTTCCGGACCGTAATTAATTATGCATTCCATTGTTGGCCCAATTGTCCAATTAGCAAGTGGCCGAGTCTGGCCCATGCCTTCATGTTTACAATAGCTGCCACTGCTAACACTAGTGATTACAGCATGGATTGTGCTGAACAGTGCAAATCTTTTATGTAAAATGTCACATCAGTGGTGAAACGGGCATTTTTAGTTTGAGTTTGATTTTCCATTAAATCCAAGCACATCCTGTGTTTTACTTTCTGATCCTTCCACGTGTAATCCAGCCAGCGTGGTCCAGCACAAAATGTAAACAAGTAGCTGCTGACGCTAGCCATATCCCCCGCCCACAGTAATCATGGACGGACAGACCGATGGAAGGACGGACGGACACACGGACGGTGCCCATTACCATATCCCCTCTAAGGTCTACCCACCATAAAAAAATCAAAGGGCTGGCATCAATAATTTAGAAGATATGGCCCGGACAAAATTTGTATTGTAGCTTGAGCTTGCTTAATGAACTTTGTTAATTAATTAATTAATGGAAGTAATAAGCCACAGAAAACAATGCCTATGCACACCTATCACCTAAGGTCTACCCACCATAAAAAATTCAAAGGGCTAGCATTAATAGTTTAGAAGATATGGCCCGGACAAAATTTGTCTTGCTTGACGAACTTTGTTAATTAATTAATGCAAGTAATTAGCCACACAAAACAATGCCTATGCACACCTACTACCTAAGGTTTACCCACCATAAAAAATTCGAAGAGGTAGCATTAATGATGTAGAAGATATGGGCCGGACAAAATTTGTTTCGGACGGAAGGACGGACACACGGATGGTGTCCATTACCATATCCCCTCGCCCACTTCATGGTCGGGGGATGACAAAGCAGGGAGCACTTCCCAAAGTGTACCGAATGAACCCGAGTTCTATGAAAGTGGAACTTTTGGCACTGTATCTTTGACAAAGAAATATGAAACTGTAAGTAGTATCATGGAGTGCAGAGGTCGCAATCCCTCAAACTAAAATAATGCCAGACTGCGTACAGTCTGGCAAAAATCAGGAATTCGCAGTAATGCCACCTGGTGAATGACTTCATTAAACCCTTCCCAACAAATATGTCTGCCAAGTTTCAGCATAATACAGTGGTGATTAGAAACAACTTCCCTGCCCAACACGGAAAAATGCGATTGAATGTCGCGCTTCGAGTGTGCTTAAAACACGCTTCAAGTGCAAATTAATGGTTCTAAATTTCAATGTGTCAATTTTCTGCAAAAAAGAACCAAAAAAAAAAAAAAAAAAAAAATTCATGAAAAATCTAAAAATCACTGATGCTTGACCATTTGTATAAAAAAACCTGGTAGCAACCTACCCAAGGTACATTGCCACCAAGTTTGAAGTGATCCTGGCTGATGGTTTTGGAGAAGTCGAAAATGTAATTGTGAACGGACGGACTGACCACAGATGACTCAGCCTCCTAAAAGCTCAGCCTGACTAGCAAGTCAGCTGAGCTAAAAATGAATAAAAAAGTACAAAAATCACTGGAGCATGAACATTTGAACAAACTTGGCAGACATCCACTCAAAGTACATTCCCACCAAGTTTGAGGTGGATCTGGCAAATGGTTTTGGACAAGTCAATATTGTGGAGGGAGGGATAACAGACGACTGGCCATCCTGTAAGCTCAGCTGATTAACAAGTCTTGGCAGAAGAGGTGGCCACACACAGCTGGTATATGCATTGTTATATACAAGTATAATTTTCTTTGCACATACCGTTCATACCAGACTGCACCACCTAGGCAGAACATATACTATCATGATTGAATTTTTATCATGATAATATGAATGTTTTTCACAATTTTGAACAGAAAAATTCTGTTAATTACTGGCTTGTTGTCATCCAATATTCATTTTTTTTTTACCTTGCTTATACTTGTATAATCAAGTTACACTGTCAATCCTGCCAGTATTTTGGGTTTAGGATGGCACAATATCTGTTGCACAGTGTACGGTGTGCAGAAACCATGGTGCCATTGTTATTTCTATGATAATACTCTGACCTTTTTTGTGCTGCATGCACTATGCTACAAATTTCTTTTAGGAGTGGGTGGAGGCAAGTCCTTTTGGACACCACACAAATACTGTGAGTCTGAACATTTGCAGCATTGTCCATATTTCTGACATATTATACACCTCACAGCAAGTCCTTGCTTAGTTGTACATTAACTGTTTTCTCCTTGAATTTCATCAGACGGAACAACTTTCCTTAGCACTAAGGAAAGCTGTGGACCTAAGGCATTTTACCTCAATACGTCTTATCTACAACCCTCTTTCAAATTGTGTGGCAACATCGCTAAAAAAAGACTCAAAAACATTCAGAAGCAGATGAAATTTGATCACCAACCAGTTTTGGCCAGTTTAAGAGGGAAAGGATTAAACATACCCACTGCATTGACGACATATTTGGCTATGTGCTTTCCCATCTTATTTCTTATTGCACTGATTACTGATGTGTATGACAGCAAAACTGTGCAGTATAAAGCTTTGTGTCATGTAGACTATGACACAGTTGAATCATTCTTCCATGAGTACACAGGTACAAACCATACATCACCAAAAATTTAGACAACATGGTTTACTCATTGACAGTTTCTGAATTTGGTTAGTACTTACCCAGTGATCTTCTACCTGTGAGGCAAACATGAAAGCCTGGCTGACTTGTGTCTTAGAAGAAACCAGCTCCACAACCAGCCATTTTACTCACCTGAAACACAGAAAACAGAGAAGCACAATTAAACATTTAAACCCATTCTTTAAGGCTATTCATTCTTACAAGTTGACCAATCTGGTTTAGTTGTGGTCATGTGACCATCATTCCTGTCAACATCCTTTGAAAATAAAATAGAAAGTTTTTGCTGTGACAGGGCAAACTTTATATACAGCAATTAGTTTTTATGTTGTGATAGGGCAGATTCTATATACAGCAAAGCAAACAGAAGTAGAACAGGGTAAAGGACTTGTGTGAGGCATACTTCAAATGTGGCAGTTATTTTTGTTTAAAATTACAAAATGTTACTGAAACGAAAAAGTCAACAACTACCACCAAATGACGGAGACTTGACAGAAATAGGATTGTGTGCAACATCCGTGCCAAGATGGTTAAATACCACTGCATGTGGGAGACTGGACAGGAATGTGCCCATGTCTAACATAGTTGCCAAGATGGTTGATTACCACAAAATGAGGAAGATTTGACAGGAATGTGCCCATGTCTAACATGGTTGCCAAGATGGTTGATAATCACAAAATGAGGAAGATTTGGCAGGAATGTAGCCATGTCTAACATGGTTGCCAAGATGGTTGACAAACACAAAATGAGGAAGATTTGACAGGAATGTGGCCATGTCTAACATGGATGCCAATATGGTTGACACACCCAGTTTGAAATATCTCAGTATTATGTTACAGTGGTCCCCCTCTTATAAGGCCAACCCAAATGCAACTAAAAAGTGGCCATATAAGTGGTGCAGCTTCTCTTCAGGGGGAGATTATGACGGAAATACCATACTTTCAGTACAAGAATGGTGCCCCTTCAAGAGGGGTGGCCTCTGCTACGAGGGGCCTTATTAGAGGGGGACCAGTGTATAGGAAATATGGCAGGCATAACGTATTTTCTATGACTGGGTCAAAGGTCAAGGTCATAGTGACCTATATGTAAGTTTGGTACACAATGTACACAGCCCTATCCCAAGAAGTATCCACTTACCAAGCTTGGTATCCCCATAACTATTATAGTATAGGAAACATAGCCAATACAAGCATTTCGTATGACCAGGTCCAAGTCACAGCAACCTATCCTGGTGTGCCCCTATCTTTTGAGGCATCCACACAACAAATTGGGTACAAGTAGGTTTTACAGTAAAGGCAACATTAAGGCCCAGACAAGTTTTGTCAGATGGACGGACAGACAGATATCTCTTGTATACATATTCTTCCCAAATCTTACTCGAATTAAGCCGGTCCTTTTTACAAAACTTCTCACCATCATCAAAGTACATGTAACCTGTAACAAACATGCATCGCAGCTTAACTGCAAAGGGCTATAATGAATCCAGGTTGGGTTAAATGTATTTAAAGGGCTCACTGTTCCTCTCACACATGAAATATCACAAACATCACTTTCACTCATGAAAATATTGCACAAGTCCGAGAAGTGTCTACTCTGTCCTGTCTGTTTTCAGACTCAAGTGTCTTCTACGTGTACGGATGGAAAGACAAGGTGCAAACCTATAGTCCCCAGTGACGGCCAGACTAACAACATGTCCGTGTTAGCACACAGACATAACAGCTTCTACAGAGATGAAGGACTCTATACGCTTCTTGCAGAGTACCATATGTGTACCATGTAATTGTGCTCGTGGTCCCAAAATAAGGAGATATGGAATGATTTTCAAAGTGATATGCATTTTGGGGCAAGATCTTACTGTCTATAAATAAATAATGCAAACTTTATTCAAACAAAGTGCAATTTGTGATTTTTAAGCTTTCTCTTGGGTGGACATGAATATAATTAACATGATAAGAAAGAGATGAATTTCATACACACAAAGTGGAATGCAAGTTTTGAGCCATTTCTTTTTTAACCCTTAAAGTGCTAATCAGAGCTATAGTTGTTTTCTCATTATTGATAGATATATAATGGTTAAAAGATTCAAATTCCTTATGAATATACCTTTCATTCAAATACCAACAAGCCTAAAACAAAAAGTAGTCTCAGTCGATAGCTTTCCTCAGGACACTTTGCACGCATTGTGCACAAAGTGTCCAACAGAAAGCTGTGGAGTCTATCTTAAATCAGCTCTTTAAGGGTTAATTACCATACCGTTTTAGCTATTCCACTCCTCTCACTGGTAACATAGGTCATTGCGATGTGATTAACTTACACTTAAAAATGTTTATAAACAATCCTTTAGAATAGAGGACTTTGTCTGCAAAACATGCACATGAAACCAAATTGTGTCCATGTCTGCATTGTCTGTCAAAAAAACTTAAGGACAAGAAATTAGTCTGTCTGTAAACATAACATAGCATAATACATATATAGGGACACCTGCCATATTAAAGTGTGCCCTCCCCCTATATCTGGGCTTCTTGGTATACAATACCGCATTCATTCAACTGTAGAATACATGCACATCAAATTATCCTGCAGTCTGTACAGTTGACCCCACACCGTACAAAATAATTTCCACATTTACAGACATAAATATGCTTTGTATTCACTTGGGCAGGTGAAATTCTAGTTCAAACATCCTCCAGTTAAATACAGAACACCCCTGTGAAATTTGCTGCCATGTGTACTAATTACTATGGATTTGTAGGCTATATATATGTACATCTGTACATGGTATCCTATATACAAGTGGCAACTGTTCTACAAGTGTGTCATGCACATCTGCACAGTTGCAAGCCACTTTGTTTGCCTTCTTTTGACCTATGTATGTACAAACAGCGTGTGTCTGGCATACATGTAATTGCATATATCACAATAAACATGCACATGTCTAAGTATACTGTATCATATGCAGGAAGGATGTGCATTCAACAACTCTGACAGACCAACCTGTCTTGAAAGACCACATGTTTGATTACTCTATATGTATGTATGTATGTATGTATGTATGTATGTATGTATGTATATATGTATGTATGTAATAATGTATGTACACATAAGGTAGCAGAAGTGAAGTGCCATATGGGTGATACTTTCACACATCACAAAAGTTCTCTCTCTCTCTCTCTCTCTCTCTCTCTCTCTCTCTCTCTCTCTCTCTCTCTCTCTCTCTCTCTCTCTCTCTCTCTCTCTCTCTCTCTCTCTCTCTCTCTCTCTCTCTCTCTCTCTCTCTCCTCTCTCTCTCTCTCTCTCTCTCTCTCTCTCTCTCTCTCTCTCTCTCTCTCTCTCTCATATTTTTCGGAAATTATAGATGCATTTAAATGTATGCTGTAGCCAAAAATTACATCACAAAATCCATTATTCAAATATGAGAAAATTGCTCAGACTTCTGGAAGTTTAATTGTCTAGTATACATGCTTCCATCTGTTTGTTCAGATATGGTACTTTGCCATGATATTTAAACAGTAATCCACAACCCTCTACATCGTTGACATTGGGAATGGACACATAAGCATGACTTCGAAAGATGGCGGCACACTGCAGTGGAATGGGGCAGATTACCAATGAAAAAAAGTTGTTAAATCAACTAGTGGTTTGTTTGTACAATGTTTGGCCAATGACTTTCACCTTTTGGTGGGCCAGCTCTGATATGTTCTACAGAATGGGTGATTTCTCTAAATGAAGTAAATGGAGCAAAAACCAGGCCAACTTTAGTCTTCTGATTACAGTTTGCATTTGAACATCAATATGTAACACCATGGAGGTAGATAGGGGTGGAGGCACAACTGCAGAATTTCTTAAGTCACATCTGAATTGCCGCCACTGATAAAGATAAGATTATCACACCTTGCTAGCCTGTGATGTTAAGGGGAATACAAAGAGCTGACGCATACAGCAGAACAGCCGGTGACCTACTTTGGCCCGCACTTAACAAGCGTGTCACGGTAGCTTCCATTACAACCCATGCTAAAGTGCCTGCACTGAGATGCGAAAGTACCATATTTTCATGACTAAAATTTAACTTTCCGACACGAACCGACTCATAATTGTACTCCATATCTGCATTCTATGTTATTTGAACAGCACACATGCCAAGTTTTGAAGACAGCAACATGACGGAAAGTAGACTTTTGATCGCTAAAAACTCTCAGATAAATGCCTTTTCTACCAGTCATTTAAAGTACGCAATTTCAGCAAAACCGCCATAATTTGGGTAAAATCCATCCGATTTTTTCCATTCAAACACCGTTAGAAAGTTCTCGTAAAGAGGAAGATGGATACATAAACACCATGCACATGGAATCATTTTCTTTACCTCCACAAATGAAGAGCTACTCTTGATTAAAATAAAACCATCGCAAAGTATGTTGGGTTTCCAGTCAAGCTTCGCCCGCTAAAGCGGCGATGCACCTTGACATCAGAGGGCTAGCTTATCAGGCAGCATGCCTTTGAAGTTCATAGGCACTAATAGGATAGTGGCTGATAAAACTTGTGTGTATTCTACAGTTGTTCCTCCACCTCTTTCTACCTCCATGGTAACACCATGAGACTACTGCCATATTTGGCAAAGATTAACCATTGACTTATTCCGTACATAATGTTCCATTATAGATTCCTGACCATTGCCATATTTTTCCTTTGAAATTGTATGTTCCAAATCAGTTCAGAGATTTCCTGAATTTTTAAATCAAAATGACAAGTTTGTTTTAACCTGGCACATTTGAAGTGATCAATTTCATGAAGTTTGCATACAAAGTCAATACAACTAGTACTCAGAGAACATGTTTGGTCATTGTATTCTCGCATGTTTTATGAAGACAGTCTAGGTGGTGACTTTTCTGTTCACATATTACCTGCTTACATTACTTTGATGAAGTTTTACTGCGGAAGATAATTCATAGAACGTACACTTGCCCAAAATATTTTGCCTTTCAATGTCATTTTATTATACATGTACATTTTATGGGAAGCCTAAAACCCCTAAAACCATTTTATCTGCTGATATTGGTCACTGACTGTGTCCAGAACACTTCTTAAACCCCAGCATGATGAGCCTCCATTAGGTGTATCTGCTTATGTGCTCATTTGAATTCTGGCCAGTTTTCGTTTCCTGGGCTACAGGTGACCTGCAGCTCTGATGTGGATCATAGAGGTGGCGGTTGGCAGTCCACTGGGTTTTATGACTAGTCTCATAGCTCTCTGTACACGATGTGGTCCCAAGACCTGTCTCTGTGACCACTGTCTTACCCACAGAGTGCCTGGACAACTAAGGTTTCATCTGATGGGTGAAGTTTTATACTTTATTCTTGTGCCTATATTCTGATTTGTCACATTTTTAGCAATAACAGTCAAAGCTGATTGGTTTAAATTTTCAAAATATGAAGCCACACTAAATCACTCCTACATTCAAACACACAGTATTTACATGCAGTTTGCCTTCACACAGCGGCAAGCTTGACAAGTCAACGGAGACCAGCTGGATGATGGAAGAACTTGCAAAAACAAAAAAACCCACAAACATTTTGTCAATTTACAATGGATGAAATAGTTGCAAAAAGCAGCACAACTATGCCTGAGGCCACACCAAAGGCCAACAAAAAATCAGCAAGACTTGCGGCACAGTATTTGGCACAAGAAGGTAAACAAACCATTGATTACCACACAATATCGCCAGGTGTGCTGACTGAATGACATCTTAAAATCACTCTACCCTGCATCTCAAAATGTTGTCATATTGTTTTTTAATTAAATGATTCCTAAAACATGGTAGAATTGTCGCCCCATGTACGCTTCATGTAGTAACGACTGTTCCCTCCCTGCCTGTGTCAACCATACCCCGCTGGGGCTTTGCCTTCACGCGCTATGGTTGACCAAGGCCAAGTACAAATTTCTACCACATTCAGCAAACATGCGGTAACTGATAGTACATTTATTTGTGATAATTTTCCCTGCTCCAAGTCAATATGTATGCTTCCATGTATCACGTTTTTGAAGTAAAATGATTATATTATCCTTTCATCCATTTCTTGCTCACCATAAACCTTGGCATTTTTATTTTGTTTCGCTTCCCCTTTGTAATAATAATTGGTATTCTCCACATTCAAGGCTTTTGAAAACAGTGCATGCTGATGTGCCGAGTCATCATCTGAATGAAAGCATTTTGGTCTTTGACTGTGATTGATGGGAAGTGACTGAGCACATCCTGCCAGATGAGTTAACTTTACCTAACAAACTGTCCAATGCATGCCACTCTGCTTGGTGGCCACCATCATCAAACAGCAACTGGTCAGGGCAAAGTCAGCTGACTGGCAATCTGCTTCCAATAGCCTTTCATCATGTTCATGTTGGGTAGCACATTTGAAACCATCCATACAATGATGACAATATAGTCGCTTTTGAAGAATTTGATTTTGAAAAGTCACTATTTAAGTCAGCAAGTATTCAATACATTTGGTTCTAAACCTCAAAGGGAATCCTGCAGTTGTAGTAAGCTTCAGCTACAAACTTTGAGCTGTGGAGTATGTATGCTTTATGCAACAACCATAAATGCTTGAAGATTGACACCTGATTTTTATTTGACATTTTTCGCCATGGCATCGGGTGATGGCACATCAGGTGGATCATATGGGGTCAGCGAAACCTACCCGAGCTTCTGAGGAGGATCAAGTCTCTTTTGCGGGGAACAGGTACACAAAAGATAGGGTGTACAAAGAAAAATATTACTGGCAGTGCGAAGATCGCCAATGTACAAGATGGGAAGTCTCCTTAGGGTTGTCGGTCATAAAAATGACTGACCACAACCACACTTCGACTCTGCGGAGAGCGAGATGCAAATCTGCATGTCGAAAATGATGGCAAAGGCACAAAGCAGCAGAGACCTTAAGCTTCCTCTGCCATCATAAGCTGGGAGATATGTACTATGGATCGTGTATTCCTTCCATATCTGCCCAAAGAAGTGTCAATCAATGCAAAGAAGCAAAGAATATGCTATGAGAAATAATGACCTGTCCAGCCCATGCCCAAGTGATGGCATTTTGCCTAACTGTGCTTTGAATACATAGCGCGGTACAATACATTATACAGTACAAGAGCAATTGCACCTCACAGCTGGAGTTTTTAACGAATTTTTGATAAAAATTCATGAATTTGACACCAATATTCCATTTGACTATAATTCGACTCTGACTTTCTTTGAAAAGTTTGGTGGCCTTACATTCCCGTTTGCAAATGTATTTACTGCATTCAACATGTTTAATCATGGAAACTACCATGAAGATGCACAATGATATCTGTAATATCACGGAACAGCCGGATCTCGAACCAACAACCTTCGTTTTATATATACATACATATATATATATATATATATATATATATATATATATATATATATATATATATATATATATATATATATATATATATATATATACGTATATATATATATATATATTATTATTCATATACAAACATCATGAAGAAGATATAATTAGGTAATTTGGCACATACAACTTCATGAAAACTGCAAAAATTGTGTCAATTAGAAACTTAAGGGGTTACTCCCATGACTTTTTACCTGAATAATTAGACATGTTCAGTTCAGTGTTGTTTTAGCAGAAACATGGCTACCTACTGATGAAGTCTGCATTTTGTAATCTTGAAACCAGTCAGGAACCAATAATAACAACATGTATCTGAGAAACATGACACACCACTTCAATAATAAATGTAACGCATATGTTTAGGATGAGATTGGATCAGCTGAAAGCAGCTCCTATCATTTAAAGCATTATATCACATAGGTATGGTTCTTTTTCATATCTATAGGTACACCTTATTCTCTGTATTCACTCGTGACATAATGTTGCTGACATAAAAATCAAAATCAATGACTCTGCTGGTAGGATGCCTGATATCATCGTGATTATACTGGTGATGCAACCCAGATCATATCAAGTATTTTGCCAGCCCATATGCCGAGTATGCCGGGCTCCCATGGTGCACACTAGTTCCTGTGTTGACAACGCTGTGGCTATTGCAACAGAAAGTGGTCTCTCAAGACACATATCCCTCATGCTAGGTAACATAACTTGCAGATAAAAGGTTCTTGGACTTTGCCCAACAGTCTCTCAAGAGAGGACAGTCTCTGTGGAGAGATCCACCTTGACAGGGAAGACTGTATATAAATACATGTACAAGTGTACACTTGGATATTGGCTCCAAATGTAGGGGATTTCATGGGGACTGCATTTCTCAACTTACAATGGTCCCTGTCTTGAAAGGCCTTATTGGAAATGGGGTTAGGTGCTGTATCTGTACTTCAGGCATTTTATCTTGACATTCATTACATTCTTAAATTAAATCCCAATCTGAGATTGCTAGATCTATGCTTCCCCCCCCCCCCCCCCCGCTCTGTAACCTTGGTATTTGGGTCAAGGTGATCCATCTTCAAACTTGTCTCAGACCCTATGTAGGATTAAAACCATGCACAATAAGAAAGGTCTATGTTAAAAACTTTTCAACTTATCGTGTGAAAATCAAATTCATTAAAATGGCTCTGTGGCCTTGGGAATTGGGTCAAGGTCACCCATCTTCGAACTCGTCCAAGACCTTATGCAGGAACTTAAGCATACGCGTGTGCAATATGAAACCTGCATGCACAAAACTTTTCAAGTTATAGCATGAAAACCAAATTTACTAATATGGCTCTGTGACCTTGGGAATTTGGTCAAGGTCACCCATGTTTTAACCCGTCAGAGACCTTATTTAAGACTATAAGCATGTGCAATATGAGAGCCCTAAGCAAAAAACTTTTCAAGTTACCACATGAAAACTGTCAGTCCGGACACACACACAGTTTTGATAACATGTTTTTGGCATAAATGCTAATGACTTTCGTTCTTTTCTGACATGCCTAAATGCACATTTACTCAATATTAAAAAAATACTCAAAATTGACAGTATTTTTTCAAATGTCACAAACCTGACACATTACGTTGATACATTGACTCAGGGTTGGCAGTGAAATAGAGCTTAATTGTTTGAGAAGTAGGTGTCATCATGGAGTTTGTTTTACATTTCTGGTGCAGGATGTCCATTGTTGCAGTCCTTGTTAGGATTTCCCTTGGTTTGTACAGGTGGTCTAGCTGCAACTGTTTATTTTACAATCACTGGGACTGAATATAATGCCCCAGCTTGTTTCCACTTCAGTGAAACACTGGTGGGTGGTTTATCTGGGATAAGCTGTCCAGCTAGAAAGGGTACATATTGGTTCAGGGGTAAGTCAAATTGTTCTTATCTGAACCTGTACTATACAAATTCAGTAATTATGGTTTGTTTGACAGGTATTCTTCTTTCATATTGAAGCTCTGCATTTATAAGCAAAACTTCACATA
The DNA here is from genome assembly GCA_964020975.1 of Hermodice carunculata. NCBI lineage: Eukaryota > Metazoa > Annelida > Polychaeta > Eunicida > Amphinomidae > Hermodice > Hermodice carunculata. The sequence goes on from OZ026612.1 coordinate 57,757,426, forward strand.
TTTAGCTAATTCATCATTTGCCACATTCATATTTATTCATTATTATGTGGGTTGTCTTTGCTGAATATTTAGCTTAGACAAGGAGCCGCTACTCAGAGAGACATGTACGGATAAAAGGCTCCGAAACATTGTGAGTAGTTACCCGCTGAAGACCCTTTAATTAATTTGGGCTAATACAGCCTATGTCAAAATTTTACAGAGGAACGTGTGCAATATGGACAATAGTACTTCCATATGTATATAGGTTAGACAGGGACAGGTTAGCTTATAAATGGAGAGTAAAGAGTTCGGACTGCGGCATAGGGTAATGACTACTAGGAAGTGGTTCTGGGCAAAAAGACAGAAATACAATCCCTACATGCCTCCTCCTCCTTCAGAGGGGGGCATAATAAATTTGTAAGAATCTACACAAAAGCTGTTATTCTTTTCTTTTTTCTTTCCAGTTTGGATTCATCCATAGTTCATGTATGAACAAATTCACATTGAATTAATATATACAATGCCTCCGAGTGCATGCATAAGATTAATGTTTCCATGTATCACAAGGTCAACAGCAGTCCCTCTGTAAAACAGATCACCCTCATGGAACAATGCTTTTGTTTACTTCTGCCAGATATTCATAAATCACAGGCTTTCTTTTAAGATTGGCATCACGCACATGATGTGTTTTTTCTTTCAAAATACATGTAAGTTATATTTTCAACATGTCATAGTTCCATTTCCTGTCAAAAATTACACCAAGTCATGTCCATGAACCCAGGTGCCAGACTATGCAACCTTGTCCTGCGTTTCCATGGTAACTCTGCAAGGAAAACTGGCATGTACTCAGTAGCATGTACAGAGACATAAAGTATTTCCTCTCTAGAATGCTCAATAGGCACTTATAAGTTAGCTGACATGGAAACAGTAGTTAGAGGGAGTGGTCACTTCAGTTGTTATAAATAGTTTAATTTTGAATGTGTATCCATGCATTTTTGTTTCTTGACTTCATTCTGAGTCTTTAGTTCTGAAAATTTGTACCGACGCATTTTTGTAACATTCCTGTTGAAACCCTGTTCTTCACTTGTAAATGCATGGTTTCTTTGAGGGTAAGCAGTAAACATTAAAATTATAATGCATATATATATATATATATATATATATATATACATACAGGCAGTAAGCCAACCAAATGTCCGAATAAAAAATCACTTGACTGTCCGTCCAAACCGTATTTTGTTTCAACAAATGGCCTTATGAAGTAATGATGTGTAAAATTACAGCGAATACACCGCGCCATTTCAAAAATACCAGGTGGTGGACAGGCATATCAAGATGTATGCTGGTCAGCCAATAGACCTTCAGCTCATTCTCTTTTTTTTTTTCAAAGACAGATTGCTTTGGATGTTAAGCCCACAGACCACAGTTATAAATCCTTCTATTTTTCATATTAGCATTTTTCAGTCTAAAAAATCAGCATTTTGGTATTTTGAAAATCCGTGAATGGCATTTAACAGATAAAAATGTCAGAAAAATATGGACGGATTTTTGTCATACAATTCCCAGCTCGTTAATTTGTGATAACTGAAATACGAAACAACACCTGGATGTCAGCTTTATACAGGTGTATGAACTGTGCTCTTGCCAGGGTCACATCATTGTCCTTCCCCACCATAAAGTTCCACCTGGCCTGGAAGACAGTGCACCTATATGACCACCAATGAAACAACTCTGCGATGCAGCAAACCTGACTTAGCTAACTTTATTTAACAGAAGCTACAGCATGCTGAAAACACAGTATTTTCACAATTACGGACTATCTCTGTTGGGATGCGCAACCAGCCAATCACACCTGTGGTCAGTAACCTTAACTACATGTACTACATGGTGTTCACAGAAATTCTTTAAGTCCTTACTAGTGCTTTCTATGCTGGGCTTGAGAAATTGGGGTGACTGCTCTGTGTAATAAATATCAAAAGCTCTAGATCATGTATTTGTAGCTAAAAGGTTAACAACATAAGAAAATACCATTCAGAGAATGGAATACCCTCGGCGCCCACAATCTTTTTTTCCTCAATTCTGCATTTTTTCAGACTTCGTAGTAGAATACTTTACATACAATTTCCATATTGTTGTCTATGAAATAAAAGAGCACTTTTGGGTGTTTTCTTGGGGCATGTTATGGTGACAGAGACCACTGTACTGTGCATAACTCAGATAGCCATCAAATAACTACATGTACTTCGAAAGTTTAATAACAAGTTTAAAAATAATAAGAGGAAGCTAGTTTTCAATGGAAATGTGGTCCACTATAATGTGCATCTCTGAAAAAAAAATTGGTGAAGATGCAATGAGTTATTAGGGTAGCGTCGTCCACTTGTGCACCACTCACGCAGCCTTGAAGATAGATACTTTAAAGTTTCATAAAATGTTTATTAAATGCAAACACAAAGCTCATTTTAAATAGTAACTTGGCCCATTAAAAGATGCATCTCTAACAAAAATTTGGTGAAGCAGTAGGGCTGTAACGATACACTTTTGCACGATACAATACGTATCCCGATACGGAACTGACAATACGGTACAAAACGATACAATTCAATACTTAACCATAATAATGCAGGGGTCACATTATTCAGTACTGGTCCGTTGGACCCATCTTTCTTCTTTTTCAGGAAAAATAGTGGGTCCATGAACTGAATCGATGGGTCCAGTATGAAATTGTGCAAACTCGACTTTTGATGTAATATGATTAATTGAGTTTAAAAGGTATAAACAACATACATCAAAGTGATAAATAAATAAAACATGAAGGTAACTAAGCCTAGAAATGAACATAACATAGGGTCTATATGCTCATGTAGGTAACTCATTATTATAAAATTTAAGATTGAAAAAAAAGTTACCAATATGCCAACTTGATGTAAAAGGGTCTAAAAGTTGTTGACTGTACCTGTACCAAGGATGGATTCAATCTGCACAGGGACCTGCTATTAAGACTAAGTCTGTAACACATCCCTGGTCTACCAAAAAATGGTTGTGAAGGGGGCATAACCCCTAGCACGCTGCCACTGTGCCAGCACCTGGTATCCCACAGTTTTTTAACTCGCTTGCACTACAAGCGGCATGCATGATTGAACATGCCTGGCCTCTGTCATTTTTGCGATTGATTCCACATGATAAAATGGCCAGAGATTACATGATTTATATTTCTGTGCACTTTCTATTTCAATATACCTGAAAAAAATTGATGCAGTAGGCGGTAAGAGTCTGATCGTAAGTGCGGTCTCTTTTTCACCAAGCAACACGGTAGGCCTACAACTTTACAAGCCGTGCAACACAAACGAGTGTACACATCCTGTCATGAGCATGAACCCAGGCATGGTTTTCCCCTATGTTGAACGTATATTTTTTCCGGCCTTCGATCGTAAATTTCATTCCTGCCTTGTTCTGTCATACAGATTTGTTCCATTCAAACATTTCAATAAAATCAAAACAACCAAATTTTGTTTTTAAAAAAAAAAAAAAGCACCAACAACCGCGTGACCCATCGGAGACAGTGATTAACAACCCCGGTCAACAACATCGTGTCAGGCCTAATGCAAATTTTCCCTTCGTTCACGTTTGACCGTGCGATGACTATAATATGAGTATTTTCCTTGCTGTCCGTAATGAATTTTCACTCGTGCCATTATCTCTGTCTAGATTTGTTCGATGGAAGTCTTTTTGGTGAAAATATGATGTGAAAATTTAACACCTTGGTCCAATAATCTTTGCGTAATAAGACTTGTACCTTCCCAACATTGCAGACATGAGACAGGCACATGGGCAACAAAGAATTTGATTGGACAGTGAGCGGCACGTGATCAAATCCACACAATAAGGAGCCTGGAAGTGCTCTCAGCGCATTTATAATGAGGTGAAATGACGTACATCCATTCCCATTATGAGAATTTTTTGGAGGGATACCCCAGGAATATTTTTTTCTTAGCAAATAAGTGAGCTTGTTACATAGAAAGACGAACATCAGAGGATTCCATCAGTATAATATATAATCATGATACTGATAATGGTTGATGCAAAACACCGTGACCGCTTGGGGTAATTTTGCAGTTGTATCAATTATCATTCAAAATGCATCGCGTTTTTGTGCGTGCGTCCACAGAGACGCAACATTGCCGGGCGTCTTTTCTTCATTTTATGACGCAGGACGCAAGCTTAATGTGACCCCTGAATAATGAGCGTGCTGCTTTTTCTCGCCGGGAGCAGCTATTTTGCTAACCTAGATTCACAAAGATATGATGTAGCGCCACAAAGCGTCTTGCATATATGAGGGGAATTCCAAAACACTTTTGTAGGCAAAAATAGATCACATAATCAGAAGAACGATGAATGGTTGGTGAATTGACGAGTTTATCTGCACAAAATTACGGCAAATTTTAATGAATTATGGCCTTTACTTCCATGTTTTTCTCTTTAGAGGTGAAATTACTCATATGATGGAATGTATCGTATTTTTACGATACAGGGGACCTAATTTCGATACATGTATCGTGGATTGACTGTACCGCGATGTACCATTATCGCGGTATATCGTTACAGCCCTATAAAGCAGTGGTCAATATTTTTTGAGATATTGTGTTAACTTTGTCAGGGTTGATGCCACCCAGAAGGCCTTCAAATAAATACATTAAAAGTTTCATAAAAAGTTTACAAATAATCAGAAGAAACTGGTTTTGAATAGGAACCATCATAAGATACATCTCTGATAAAAATTTGGCAAAGCACTGGTCAATATTTTTTGAGATATCGTGGTAACATTGTTAGGGTTGATGCCAGTCAGATGGCCTTCAAATAAATACATTAAAAGTTTCATAAAGTTTGAAAATACTGGATTTCCATAGGAATCTTCTCCATCATAAGGTCCTTCTGTGACAAAAATTTGGTACACCTACAGTGAATATGTTTTGAGATATTGAGGTAACATCGACGAGACAGACGTCTCTAGTGTGTAGAAAAAAGACCCACATTCATAAATATCAAACCCAACAATGACAGCAAAGAGATTCCAGAGTTATCAAAGCATCAACATTCATCTTCCAATACCAATGTGAAGAAACAAATTTCACTCCTGACTTGAGACAGGCAGTCACCCACAAAAGGCAACTGGTGTTTTACACCGGTCTTCTCACCCTTTGAAACATTCTTCATTAAATTCAGACTATAGTGTTTCCTATATGTATAGGCCCAATCACTCAAAATCCAAATTTTATTACCTCTGCAAAAAACAAAAAGAGAACTGGTAGGCCTATCACTATTTTGGCTCTTCTGACTAGTTCGTCAGCTGAGTTTATAGCAAAAGCAGAAAGTAGGCCTATATCGTTTTTGTGATATCTATGAATCTGGAACATTGTGTAATTAATTAGTTAAGTGATTGAATCACTGTTATAGAGTATCAAATGCAAGGAGCAGACTTCTACAAGTCCCTCACTATACAATTAAAGTTCTACAGACGGACGTCTCTAGTATGATACACTTATGCAGAAAAACATGACCCATATACCGACGGACAGACAATGCAGGGGATGACAAAACCCTCCGGCACTTTAGTGCCGAGGGTAGAAAGTAGGTCAAGGACATTTATAAAATATCACATGCTTAATGATAGTACACTGGTTTCTACAGCTTTTCATGAGGACAGGGCAAGTCATCTAAGGAGTGCATGCAAACATAAAATAGGTACTAAAAAGGGCACATATGTTGTTACTTGCCTAAATATAGCAGTAACGTGACAACTGTTTGTAGATCTAGTACTTCACAGCAATGGTTATCAGAGAGAACCTTCTTGGTTCTTCTTCACTGTTTAAATGGTCCAGTCCACAAACATTTCATTTTTGATCCACTTTTTCCAAGATATATTTGGGGGGGGGGGCATTCTGTGACCATAGCTTTTTGTCCCCCCCCCCCCTTTTTTTTCTTTATTTCTTTATATATTTATCAAGTCCTTGTTTTATTACTCTCCTCGCTTTCGTGAAAATGATGCCATTTCTATTTCTATAACTGGGCCCTTTTCTGAAAATTTTTTTGCAGATGCCCATCCTTTATGATGTTCAAGTCCCAGTGTCTACATGTTCGTGCTGTTCTTCATGACACAGTGACAGACAATGGATGCAGCCCCAGTAAGCTAAGCTGCCTGACAAGCCAGCTGAGCTAAAAAAAAAATCATTACAACAAACAAAGATAGGAAAAAAGACCCCCCCCCCAAATATAGTATCCCCTGTTGAACAAATAAACGCTTATGTGTATCCCAAAGTGTCCTCATGCAAATTCAAGGCTATCGACCAAGTGATTTCACATAAGATTTTTCAAGATTTTCCCAAAAATTGAATGTCAGCAAAAGGATCAAGCCAACAAGTTTTGAGAAGAAATGAAAAATAGTGAAATTGTTGATGCATGCTGACAGACAGATTGGCCTCCTATAAGCTCATCTGATCTTACAAAATGTTAGACGATTATGACAGTGGCATCTGCATACAGCTGCCACTAATTCATACTTTTCATGTTGATAAAAAACACAAAAACAAAAAAACACCTCCTTTCTCTCTCTCTCAAAAAAAAACTATCTACACCCTGTAAATGTCATTCAATGATCTAGTACTGTTCACTGCAGTCACAAGAAACAAAAGCTATATATATATATATATATATATATATATATATATATATATATATATATATATATATATATATATATATACATATATATATTGATTAATTGATTGATTGACTTTACTAACCTCCAGAAATGGAGAAATACATACAAGTAAAAAATCCATGATCCAGTTAAAAATTGTCTCATAAAAGTATGTACATAACATAATAAAACGTAGTCCTATCATAATACACTCATTGTTACCACTGTTCGTGATCAGGCTGGTATGAACCAACTACACACCGGCACAACAACGGCCTCCATGCACTGCATGAGCTGCATCGAAGGCGAAGCCTCTCATACAACAGGGAGGCCACCATAGCATGGTCAGTCCAGCTCCATCCAAATATATATATATATATATATATATATATATATATATATATATATATATATATATATATGTATATATATATTCCAGCTTATCATAAATGTTTCTGTGACCCTTAATCAGGTTAATGACAAATCAATTAATCCCAACTTATTAGGAGGTCATGCAGCTCCTGTAATTGCCCTCTTCAGGTCTTAATTTCCTCAAGTTTACATGCAATGCTGATGCTTACATCACCACATGGTTATCAATGTCCAAAATATCTACTGTTGGTCTGAAAGCAATGCTGCTATTTGCTGGTAGCTGTAGTGTCCTAATGTCTGGGTAGTTTTACTGGATTCCATGAGGTTGTAGTCAACAGTGGGAAGTGTTTATCACACCTTTCTGGTCCCATGCCTAATGCCAATACTGTCAGCTGGCACCTCACACTGATATCACTTTAAGCCCATGGCTCAAGGCAGACCAACCACTTGAGAAACTGGTTGTCTTAATTAGTTTAACTGCTTGGAAATCTGTCATGAGTTCCATGCTTGTCTCATAGTGTCGGTTTAATGTTCTTCATCACCAAGGTAGATCTGCAATGCCTACTTCATCTACCAATGTCATATTGGCACAAATAATGTTGTATTCAAACAACAAAGATTGCATGAGATTTTGTTTTTTTAAACAGAACAATTAGGAAAAGACAACAGAATTATGGGTGTTGCCATGTTCTGCTGCAGGTTTCTTTCTTCCCTCACAGCACATGTGTATGGACATTAAAATCTTGCCTGAGAAACTGACCCTTCAGAAAAACCATCAAGTTGTGGTCTCTATCAACAGCTCATTTTCTATTTAATCAAAAGTAGTTTTATGAACACAAAACAAAAAATTGATTATAAACTGTCAATATCTGTTACACAGTCTCAAAATTAAAGTCTATCACAATCTGCTAAACGGTTTTGGAGAAGTTGAAATACCAACAACACATAAAAATCTGTTTGAAAAAAAAATGCAATGTCACCTGCTTGGACAAATATTAAGGTCAAAGCATCCCCAGAGGTACCCCATGCCCAAGAGTTTTCAGAGAAAAATTTTAAGATTTTGTAAAAAAAAAAAAAAAAAAAAAAAAAACAGATAAAAATTAAATCATAAAACAATTTTTAGTCAATGGTCCATGACCATTTGCAGAGACTTGGAGATTCACCCAATGTACATGTCTACACCAAGTTTCAAGAGAATCTGGCTTATATTTTTAGAGAAGAGGTCAAAAATGTGAATTGTGAACAGATGGATAGATGATAGATAACAACCTATCTTACAAATCTTAACTGACTTACAACAAGAGGATCATGATGATCATGTGCTCTGCTGACTGGAATCTGCTGCTTCTGCAAGTGCAGACTCTACCGCTCTTTTACATGTACTGTACTAGTGTTTACCACTAAATAATTAAATTTTTGATGTTACCAAAAAATCACCCCATTGTCAGGTTGACCTTTGAAGGTCATTCAAAGTCAAAATTAACCAAAAAAAAAAAAAAAAAAAAAAAAAAAAAACTCGCAGGCATTTCCCATATGAGCCCAGGGTCCACCATTACCAAGATATAAGCCAATTTGTCAGTTTGACCTTTTAAGGTCAAAGTCAATATTAACAACACCAAGGAAACCCCACAGGTGCTATCCTATCTATGTAACCATGGGTCTAAGATCCACCATTACCTGAGAGATGAGCCCATATGTCATTTTGTTGAGAAAGGAAAAGGGCAGAATTCTACTTAACACTAAAAAGGCATCCCCTGTCAGAAAATGCATAATTATGGCATCATCATCATCTCCTTAAAAAGTTTGGTGAAGATCCACCTGGACAACATCTAGTATTCCATATTTTAAAAGTTTTGCCAATATTACAATACAGGCACTGTATTGCCTTTATATGTATATACATGTACACTTCTAGCAGCCACTGACAAATGGTCCCAAAGTTTCATACCCCACAATTTCATCAAAACTTGCATAATCCCATCATTTTCACACACTTGCATAACCTTTAGTCACACTTAATTCTAATGAAATTCTGTTCAGTGGTTCAACAGAAGTTGAAAATATTAGTCTTAACTCATTCCATACCAGTTCCTGATTTCTCGGTATATTTACCTGGATTTAAGACAACAATTGCATATTTAAATTCTTCATAAAAAGAGCTTTCATTTAAGTACCAACATATGTCTAGTCTTAAGTCAGTGGTTCTGGCACTGCTAGGCAAGTCATGCTGCAGCTGCTGCAAGGACAGCTGCAGTATGACTTGCCAGGCAGTGCCAGAACCACTGACCAAGGCCTGTGACCATAGTATGGATGAGTAAACACATAAACTTTAAAGAAACAATAGGAAAAATTTACAACCCCACCTGGTGGCCAAATGTGAACTGTGTGACCAAAAGTGACCCTGTATGCATTATTACAGCAACAGGTCCAGTGGCACCTGGGAAGAATAAATTTCATTTTATTTTTCAAAAAAATTATACTGAAAAATTATTGCCTCATCCTGACCACAAAACTGGCAGAGGACCATCCAGGGAGCATCGGTGTGTAAAACCAAAGCATTCCATAAAACCTACTTGACAATATTGCAATGTACGCACGGTATTGCTGCATGTATGTACAATAGCAGCTTTTACCAATATATCAAAAATAAATTTAAAATTTCATAAAAAATTGAAAAACTATTGCATTATCATATCTTTCACAAGCTTGGTAAAGGAACACCTGTAAAAGGTCCATGTGCAAAATCAAAACTGTCCATGCATCAGTTTTTGGGAAAAATTCCTAATGGACAGACGGATGGGCAGACCGACAATGGACGGAAACAGATTTCATAAGCTCTGCTTACTTGTCAGTCAGCAGAGCTAACAAACACAAATATGAGCAAAGTACACAAGAAACATTTCCTTTATCCAACTGTAGTTTTAGCCCACAAAACAGAATCACATGTTTATACCGTAAATGTGCCAGTTACCTGCCTGTAGCCTACACAATTTTTAATTGGTCCAAGATCTGTTTCTAACTGCTAATACACATGACACACAGATTTACCATTACCTGAAAGTGTAAGCTTGTAGGCCCCTCTAGCTGTCTTATGTGGGTGGCTTTTACAAACAGTAGCTTGATTTCCTCCTCTCGTAAGCAGACACTGTTCAATCTTGATTCAATTACTGGCAGCTACATATAATGAAGTGTTCTTAGATATGACAATTTCCATTACGATACATGTATATTTGGTATAAGGAACTCTGTTTTTTCTCCAAAAAAGTCAATTATGCACAAAGCATTCGAAGCTAAAAACAAGTCAACACTTACTCTGGTAAGTTGAATTTCCAAGAATATCTGTCTCAGAAGAAATATGACAACAGTGGGAGGCTTAATTTTAAAGAAATCCTTTCTCTGTCATGTTCCATGCATTGTATGGTATTGCATTTTATCGTATTAATATTGCTTTTTATTGCTGAAATTCTTTACACAAATGTTACAGGTAAGAGATTTTCAGATGGAGGAAAGGAACCCCAAAGGGCCAAAATTTCACCAAACTGAGAGAGCACTTGACAAATTACAACATATTGATATAAACTCAAGACTCTCAAATGTTCACACAAAACTGCTAACACTTTCAAGTCTGGCCAGTTTACAGGGACCCAGTACATAGGTCTGAATCTGGTTTAGGTATTACATTTATAAGGAAACTTTCAAAACACCCTGTTGTTTGATGGAAAATGGCACAACTCAGATTCTTCAATTAATTTGAAGTTTTACTACAAGAGTGTGGATTAAGTAGCACTACATGTTAAACAGCCAAAAATTGGTTAGCAGTTCCTTGATTTTGAAGAGCAACTTGCCACATGATATCTGTTTAATTGTGTCAGTAAGAATGACATAATAATACACTACAAAAACAACCAAAAAATAGACCAAATGAATTCAAGTCTATGAATATTACATATATATCTATAGACACCTGCTGGGTGTTAAAAACAACCATGTGTTTGCCTTCAAGTCTATGAATATTATACATATATCCGTAGACACCTGGTGGGTGTTCAAAACCACCATGTGTTTGCCTTGCATAACCAGGTAGACATAAATGACCAATCATAAGTCCAGCCTATCAGGCCTTGCAGCACATGTATCATATATAATAATTTAGTACTTCTAATCATTAATATGATGTAACAAGTTCCGTAATCAATGAGGGTTATGTACATGATGCAGCAATTTTAACCCATTCCCGCCCACACTGTTTGCATGTAAAATGTCATATATGTTTCCATATTTTTTACAGGAATATTTTAAAGTCAATGAAAACCTGAAAAATGTTATAATTTTTTTTGTTCGTCTTTGAAATTTCCTCTTATTTTGAAAGAAAGATATTTTATCAATCTGCAAAAACATAGCAATGGTATTTTTGGAAAAACACCAAAACATCCGGCTATCTGCAACCATGTACTCTGTAGGCAAACAAAAATCCTGGAACTCTTTTCTTAAAATCACTCCCATATGATCAAGATACCACCATGTTTTGTGATTCAGACAATATTTTTTGAGATGTATTCCAGAAAAGTGAATACAACTATTTTTTTTTCAAATTGTGTCATATTTCTACAAGTTATTATCCTATTTTTGATTCGTATGATGGTTTCTGATTGGCTGGTAGGTGTGGAATGCTCCTTGCATCTCCTTTTTGTTTGGGGAAAGTACATGTACTGATATCGTCCTCCCACAGAGGAATACAGGCTACAGCATGGACATGTTACCTGCAGGCTACACCCCTTCATGCACCACATCAGATCACTGACCTGTGCAGATGACATTACAATGGCGGAGTTATGAGCTACCTTGGTTGAATTGCCAGGAAATAAGCTGCTAAAATGGTGTTTTGCTCACCAGTCTGAGGAAGCTATTGAAGCTAAATGGAAACCAAGTACTCCCAGATACACTCTGAAGGCAAATACTACAGCAGCCAAAGCTCCAAAGGACTACATGACAGAATATGCCAACACGAGAGACTTTGAAACTTCAATTGCCATCAGAATAGGAGAGATTTGGGTCAGTTTTAAATTCACCTGCAGATGGTGCTGCCCATCCTGTTCATGGTTGACTGCCCACATCTTGTGGTCACTTTCCATGATCCTCACCTTTTGGAATGTGGCAGGTACAAATTTAACCTCTCTATATCTTGTCAAATAAGCTTTAAACTTTCATTTTATCACACCAGGGTGTAATTGCAGGATGACTACATATGTATTTCAGGTAGATAAAATGATAAATACAAAATTCTTCGTATGCAGGTTATACTTTCAGGAATTTTAGTTCACTTTAATGTAATGGGCTTTGCTAACTCACTTTTACACCTGACTTCAAATGACATGGGTTGCTAGGTGTCACAAATATGCACCATGGGAATGAAAGGCTGTGTGTCAAGATATTAAACCAACCCAGATCACCCCTATTGCATCAACTTCTGTCCAAGTTTTAGATGAATGCTCGCACATTTCAATGTGAAGTATCCAAAGTGTAATCTCTCATTTGACTTTACTATTCCCTAAAAAGTACAAGATACTGATAGGCATACTTTTGTCGTCTCCAGAATCAAATCAACAAGTTGGAACAAAAAAGATGCAGGATGTTGACCCAGATTTTTTTTTTCTTCATTCAAGTCAAACCTCTGATGAGAATGGACAAGCTCAATCAGTTTGTCATACCCTGGAATTCAACACTTTCAGATGTTCTCTCAGGGCAACAATGCCACTTTATCTTGTCAACTGCACTATTAAAAATTTGAATGTTTACAATAAAAAGTGGGGCCATCCTTAAAAATACGTTTGTTAGGGGTCATATCACCCTAAAAAATAAACCCGGTAGGAAGTTTGTTTTTTTATTTTTTTTTAATTAAGAAATAGTTGTTGTGGGGTTACATAATCTGGAAAAAGAAGAGACCAGGCAGGTCATGCAGTTTGTTTTGCCTTTATCCAAAAGTTGTTTGTTGTATTCTTTCAATAAATGGCATAACCCAAGAACTGGCACAACTGTCCTTCTTTTGAACGACCACCTCTAGCGCAGACTAAAAAGCGGTCGTACAATGATGCAGGTGGTTGCTCATTTGAGGAACCCCACACGCAGGACCTTAAATCCAGGGCAGACTTTCCCAGGTAAGCAAATTTCTGCCACCACCACTTCATCATTATTGATTACAAATGCTTTGAAAAGAAATCATCATTTATTAAATTTAACAATTACAACCTTTAAAATCTTTATTTCAATAAAGAACTCTTGTTTGGGTGCAGAAAGATGTGTTTCAAAACTTGAAAATGTTTACTGTCTTGATTTTTTTCTTTTTCCCATTTACCCTCAATGGGCCTGATGCATCGCCTGGTATGGAGGCTTCATTTGTGAAGTAATCAGTTCAAACTGTCACAAAATTATTTTGATGGCATAACTCACTGTCTTAAGTTTATTGTACACCTTTGGTGGAGCCTAACTCACTGTAATTCATCAGTTTATTGATCAAAATAAGACTCAGCATTTTCCCATTGTGACCATGTTTGTTTGGCTATCATGTTGACCTCGCTCTGAAAAGGTGGGAAAAAATTGATCAGGCCACTTTGTCAGGGCATGTCGCACACTCAGGCAGGCAAGCACATGTTTGACCAGGGTTCCATGTGATTTTGATGTGGCAAAAGTTATCATCGTTCATTTTTTAGAATATACTATGCTGGTTCAATTAGAAATAATAATAATAATAATAATAATAATAATAATAATAGTAATAATAATAATAATAATAATAATAATAATAATAATAATAATAATAATAATAATAATAACTAGAACAGGCTGATTTTCCAACAGAAAATCAAATGTCTCCCCGTGCGCCCTAAGCATTATCACCCTTATTTTTATGAATAGGCATACCGATTCCAATGATCTACAGATATGGTGAAGGTACACTCTTTATTGACATTTCAAAATGTTGACTTTTGACAAAATGCCAACGTGACCTTGAAAAATAGGTCAAAGTCTTACATAGAAACATAATCACATAAAATGTCAACCTCTTTAAGACAAATCTTTCTCGAGTGCATCTGCAATGATTTTTAAAAAGTGGCCATGTGACCTTGAAAACAGGTCAAGCTCACCCATCTACAATCCCAACCTAGTTGGTATTATGGTACATAAACATGCAAAATTCCAACCTCCTGCGTCAAATCCTTGCAGAGTTGTTGCATGCGTGTCAATTTTACATGACATGCCCACTTGACCTTGAAAAATACGTCAAGGTCATTCATATGCAATCCCAAGCAAGATCATATATAGGAGCATCTTCACATAAAATTTCAACTTCCCAAGTCAAATCTTCCTTTAGTTATCACGTCCACATTGATTTTAGACGAAATTCCCACTTGTCCTTGAAAAATAGGTCAAGGTCATACATCTGCAGTTGAAGTTGAAGTTTATTATGATGAAAAGTACATCAAATATTTACAACAGCCACATAGGAGATAGAAACCCAAGTGGGCTTATATAATCTCCTGTTACAAAATGCATTACATAACTGTTTAATAATAGGTTTCTGGCAGAGAATAATTAAGTAAAAAATGGTTTGATAGTAACACTAAACATAACTATAAGACAGTATACCACTCAAGCATAACAAATCTAAGACATGCAAGAAATTAAGTAACCCTTAAGTTTTGATTTAAATACATAAAGAGAAGGTGAACATCTGATGTTGTTTGGAATGCTGTTCCATACTAGAGCTCCATGATATTTGATAGAGAAATTACACAGGTTTGTTCTGGATCTGGGTACATAAAGATTAGATGATTGCCTAGTGGAATAAGAATGTATATCAGAGGTAAATTGGAATAGATTATGGAGAATTAGGGGCATGATGTTGTTTATAGCTTTGAAAATGAACAAGGCTGTAGCATACGTATTGAGTTGGTCAAATCTTAAGAGTCTAAGGTTGACAAAAACAGGATAAGTGTGTGCATTGAATTCAGAATTGCTGATTATTCTAACTAGTTTCTTTTGAATTTTTGCAAGTTTATCTAAATTAGATGGGTAATTGGCAGCCCAGATGACATTACAATAAAGGAAGTATGGGTATGCTAGTGTATAATAAAACTGAATAAGGATATCTTTTCCAAGTTTCCATCTTATTTTTTTGAAGATGCCAATAATTTTACTAAGCTTACTAGATATATTCAGTATGTGATATTTCCAATTTAACTTGCTATCAATCCAAACACCTAGAAATTTACAGTGGAATATTTGTTCCAAAGATATGTTATTTACTTTGATTGAGGAATTATTTTTACTTTTTGTTCCAAATATCATATAGTTAGTTTTATCTAAGTTGACAGACAGCTTATTTGAATGAAACCAATCAAGACATATCTTTAGGGCAGCATTGACATTATCAATCAAAATGTCTAGATTCCGCCCAGTAAAAAGTAAACTAGTATCATCTGCGAAGAGGAGAGTAAATATATTTTCAGATAAGGTTCCTAGGTCATTTATGTAGATTAAAAAAAGGAGAGGGCCTAATATTGAGCCTTGAGGAACTCCGCATGTTATATCAAGGGAATTTGATTCTTCGTTCATGAAACATAGATATTGTTTTCGTTTAGATATATAGCTAGTGAACCAACTGAGTGCTGATCCATGTATACCATAATGAGATAATCTGGACAGAAGAATTTCATGATTCACAGTATCAAAGGCCTTAGACAGATCAAGAAAAATGCTGATTGCATGGTTATGTCGGTCCAAGGCCTCTGACACTCTGCTGACAAGGTAACTAACTGCCATTTCAGTACTATATCCCTTGCGGAATCCAAATTGAAAATCACACAAGATTGATTTTTTTTCTAGGTATAAAATAAGTTGATTGTAAGCAACCTTTTCCAAAATTTTAGAAAAGAAAGACAATAATGAAATTGGACGATAATTTGTGAATAATTCAGGATCGCCCTTTTTATATAATGGAATAACTTTAGCTAGTTTTAGTTCGTCTGGAAAGATTCCAGATTCCAATGATAAGTTAATGATGTAAGAAAGAGGTTGGAGAATACCGTTACTGACATATTTTACTACTTTAGGATTAATATTATCCCATCCAGGGGATGAATTTCTTAGCGAATTTATTATAATTCGTATGTCATCCTCAATAACAGGATGAAAGTAAAATGAGTGTAAGTAAGTTCCCTTCAAAAAATTAAGTGGATCACAATTGCTAGATGGCATCTTTTTAGCCAGGTTTGGTCCAACTTTGACAAAGAATGAATTGAAATGATTTGCAATGTCCTTTTTGTCAGTAATTACAGTTCCATTGAACTTGAATCTATTGTTAATTAATGCTACTTTATTCTTGCCGATAACATTATTTATTATTTTCCATATTTTTGCAAGGTTCTGTTTGTTATTTTCAATGAGACTGGCGTAGTACGCTTTTTCAGCAATCCGAATAAGGTGATGAAGTTTATTTCTATATGTTTTGTATTTTTTGAATTTAGCCTCAATATTGTGTTTAGAATGTCGATAGTTATAATACAATTTATTTTTTCTTCGGATTGACTTGATAAGGCCATTTGTTAACCAGGGTTTTTTAGAATCATACTTAAATGACACTACTTTTGTAGGAATGCATTCATTGTAAACTAATTTAAATTTTTTGCTGAAAGCTGTCATGGCAGAATTTGTATCCAGGTGTTGTGTAATATCTGTCCAATCGTATGAATCAATGCTGAGTTTCAATTTGGAGAGTGTTTTAGTAGTAATGACCTGTTGAGAGGTTGGGAAAGTCACTTTAGAGCATAGTTTGGTTTGACTGATATGAAAAATTGGCAAGTGGTCCGATAAATCTGTATATAAAATGCCATTTTTTGCAGCTATTGATGGGTTGAGAACATTGGTTAAAATATTATCTATGATAGTGGCGGTAGTTTCAGTAATTCTGGTTGGTCTATTGATAGATGGTAAAAAAGAATTCCTGTATATAATGTCCATAAAGTTTCCAGTACCAGTATGTGTATCTGATTTTAAAACAGTTACAAGCAAGGTCTTACAAAAGTCTTACATAGAAACATAATCACACAAAATGTCAACCTCTCCAAGTCAAATCTTTCACGAGTGCATCTGCAATGATTTTTAAAAAGTGGCCATGTGACCTTGAAAATAGGTCAAGGTCACCAAACTACAATCTACACCTAGTTTATATTATGGTACATAATCATGCAAAATTTCAACCTCTTAAGTCAAATCCTTGCGGAGTTATTGTGTCCGCATCAATTTTACATGACATGCCCATGTGACCTTGAAAAATAGGTCAAGGTCACCCATCTGTAATCCCAACCTAGTTCATATTATGGTACATAACCATGCAAAATTTCAACCCTTAAGTCAAATCCTTGCAGAGTTATTGTGCCTGCGTCAATTTTACATGACATGCCCATGTGACCTTGAAAAATAGGTCAAGGTCATACATCTGCAGTTACAAGCAGTCTTACAAAAATCATACATTGAAACATAATCACACAAAATATTAACCTCTTTAAGTCAAATCTTTCTCGAGTGCATCTATGATTTTTAAAAGTGGCCATGTGACCTTGAAAATAAGTCAAGGTCACCCATCTACAATCCAAACCTAGGTCATATTATGGTTCATAATCATGCGAAATTTCAACCTCTTAAGTCAAATCCTTGCGGAGTTACTGCGTCCGCGTCAATTTTCCATGACATGCCCATGTGACCTTGAAAAATAGGTCACGGTCACCCATCTGCAATCCCAAGCAAGGTTTTATATAGGAACATCTTCACAAAAAATTTCAACTTCCCAAGTCAAATCTTCCTCAAGTTATCGCGTCCGCAACACACACAACAATGTTAAGAAGAAGCAGAAGAAGAAGCAGAAGAAGACGGAGGAGGAGGAGGAGGAGGAGGAGGAGAAGAAGAAGAAGAAGAAGAAGAAGAAGAAGAAGAAGAAGAAGAAGAAGGTGGAGAAGAAGAAGAAGAAGAAGAAGAAGAAGAAGAAGAAGAAGAAGAAGAAGTAGCCGCTGACGCTTGCCATATCCCCCGCCCACAGTAATCATGGACAGATGGACGGACGGACGGATGGACGGACACACGGACGGTGCCCATTACCATATCCCCTCTAAGGTCTACCCACCATAAAAAAAATCAAAGGGCTGGCATCAATAATTTAGAAGATATGGCCTGGACAAAATTTGTATTGTATCTTGAGCTTCCTTAATGAAGTTTGTTAATTAATTAATTAATGGAAGTAATTAGCCACAGAAAACAATGCGTATGCACACCTACTACCTAAGGTCTACACACCATAAAAATTTCAAAGGGCTAGCATTAATAGTTTAGAAGATATGGCCCGGACAAAATTTGTCTTGCTTAACGAACTTTGTTGATTAATTAATGCAAGTAATTAGCCACACAAAACAATGCCTATGCACACCTACTACCTATGGTCTATCCACCACAAAAAATTCAAAGGGCTAGCATTAATAGTTTAGAAGATATGGCCCGGACAAAATTTGTCTTGCTTAACGAACTTTGTTAAATAATTAATTAATGCAAGTAATTAGCCACACAAAACAATGCTTATGCACAGCTACTACCTAAGGTCTACCCACCATAAAAAAATTGAAGAGGTAGCATTAATATAGGGAAGATATGTGCCGGACAAAATTTGTTTCTGTATATTTACATATCGTGGTGACCCAAATATTTGACTTAGTGACTTAGTTTTGCTTTATGACACTTTCTTAGACTAAGCTTCACATTTGTGTAAAATTTCATGACTCTAAGTAAAAGGACAAAAAAGTTATGGCCCGGACAAGATTTTTCATACATATGTATTCTGTGACCCAGATATTTGACCTAGTGACCTACTTTTGGCACACCATACACCTCTATCCTAGGAAGTACAAACACATTAAATTTGGTAGCTGCGGGTGTTATGGTGTTGGAAATATGGCCCGGAGAAGCTTCGGATGGACGGACGGACGGAAGGACGGACGGACGGACGGACGAGGTGCAAAAGAAGAAGAAGAAGAAGAAGAAGGAGAAGAAGAAGGAGAAGGAGAAGGAGAAGGAGAAGGAGAAGGAGAAGGAGAAGGAGAAGGAGAAGGAGAAGGAGAAGGAGAAGGAGAAGGAGAAGGAGAAGGAGAAGGAGAAGGAGAAGGAGAAGGAGAAGGAGAAGGAGAAGGAGAAGAAGAAGAAGAAGAAGAAGAAGAAGAAGAAGAAGAAGAAGAAGAAGAAGAAGAAGAAGAAGAAGAAGAAGAAGAAGAAGAAACGGGCACAAAAACAATATGTCCCCCTGTTGCACGGGGAGACATAATAATAACAATAATAATTCTGTGGCTTTTAATAAGTTGCTGTGTGTGATCCGGTTTAGTGTTTATTCAATAGCTTGAATGACAATTGTGGACAAGACCTATCAGACAGTCTACCCCAGGTCCACAGCACTACTTGGTGCAGTAATCAGCAGCTTAGTTCCCATATTGAATCAAGAAAGCTGTTCCCTCAATCTTAAGTAAACAGTGAAACTATTATTCTATTCATATCAAAACGATTGGGGAACAGTTGCTTCAAAAGCCAGCATAAAATGTAAGCATAAAGAATCCACCATTGTTAGGACCCCTGGCTGTTGGCCTAACCATAACAATACAGAGAAAATACATGTTTACAAGTTTATGACAGTTTTTCCACATTCCGCCAGGAGATTGTTGGTGGAATGTAGTTCAGTTTAGTATCAACTTTTGACATTTGTATGGTCTTGGCTGAAATGCCAAGATACAAAGCCACAGGAATCGCCACTGTTAAGACTGTGTTATTGAAGATCCTCTCCAGCAATGTCTGACACCCTGCAGGATTTTGATGCTGAAGAAATTCCAAAGAAAACCAAAATATCCACATGTCCTAACCTGCTAACCTTGTATGTTTTGAGGCCTTTCTCTCATTCTGACGAACAGTTAAGGTTTCTAGGATCCAGTATGAATGTCCACTACCGCTGCACCCATTTTTTTTCACATTTCCACTGACTGCTTTTCAATAATGTCTAGTATTAATTATATTAGGAAAACAAGAGTATGCCTGCCATTTTGTTCACATCTATTACAAACATTGTCTCACGAGTCCTTCCTGCCTGTGCATAAGTGGTGGACAAAACATATGCATTGCTTGCAACTTAGATTCAAGCAGACTGAAATGGCAAGGGTTAATGTTGGCAGCTATGGGCAGCTTCATCATAGGGGGACACAAAATGTGCACAGGGGGCCACTATTGAACAAATGCCAGTTTTTACATAAATATTCAACATAAGCAGCAGGTAAATCACATTAATCTATATCAATGTTCACTAAGTTTTTTTGGTGGATGCAGGCATTTTATTGCTACTCAAAATATCAACCCATGCCTCTGATGGGAATTATTATTATTTTTTAACTAATAACAACAGTAAACCCCTTGCACACCAGTTTCTTAGTTTCTGCATACTGTGTTTGCAAAATTGATTGCACATTTAAATTTTCCATGCAATGGGTTCCTATTCAAGCATGGAGGCCATGTGAAATGCGAAAAAAGCACCGTTTCATGATGTGCCCAAACTGTTTATCAACATTGTTGGTGTATTATCACAATATGGTCATTCACACACTGTGTAACAGTGTAACCACCCACATTTTCCACTATGCATTTTGTCACATAAATATTAAACTGTTCACAAAACATGCCAATCAAAAACATATTGTACCTTTGCTTCATGATTGAAATAGATGGTAAACAGAAAAGGATATAACACCTAACGCCTTAAAACCCCTCGGCCGCCCACAATATCATGCGCAAGAATTTCAAAGTAAATTGACCCAGGTGACATTAAAATTGAGTCAAGGTCATTCTCCCTCAAACTTGAATTCACCTTTTGAAAGGTAGCTCAACTGTAAAAGTTTTGTGATTCTTCTGATATTCCTTGCAATTTTTCTAAAAATGGATTGACCCTGGTGACCTTGAAATCAGGTCAAGGTTAATGTCCTTCAAACTTGAGATAGACTCTTACAAGGGTGATTAACTGTAAAAGTCTTATGATCTTACCTTATCCAGTTCTTAAGATCTCATGTACAAGATATTCATTAAAGAAAAGAATTGCCTCTGGTGACCTTCAAATTAGATCAAGGTCACTGTCCTTCAAACTTGACACAGACCCTTAGAAGGGTGATTATCTGTAAATGTTTCATGATCCCAGCAATTTTGGTTCTTCTGATATTGTGTGCAATAAATTCATAGACAATTGACCTACATGACCTTAAAATTCGGTCAAGGTCATTGTCCTTTGAACTTGACGTAAACTTGCAAAAGGGTGATCAACACACAAGGTGTCATGATCCCAGCTTATCTGGTTCTTCTGAAATCGCATGCAAGATGAAGGGACACACGGAAGAATGCATGGATTTACACACAGACACAGAAGATAGCAATACCCCATGGGCCTATATGGGTCAAGGAGTAAAAATGAGAGTCGATACTATGATTGTTGGTATTTTTTTCCCCTAAAAATTGCATACTTTCCAACAAATCTGAAATCATTTGAATCATAAAAATCAAAATTTCATGCTCCATTTGCCAATATATTTGAAAACCATGCAAGTTTAATGGCAATATATTTCAATAACAAAGTTCTAAATTAAATGAAGTGAAAGCACTCTGTTTGGTAAGAATGACTGTGTTAAGTGAACCTATCTGTTTTAATATATCCTCAGTAAAATGCCATTTGTTCACCATTATAAATTCTTAAGGTAAAAAACAAAATGAAAAAATTCTTCAGAAAAGAAAATTAGCTTGAATACAACTGGATTGTTGCAAACACACATCTGAGCAGTGCTATCTCCATGCTTCTATTGATTCTACCAGTCAATTCTTCTACAATGATTTCAGCTAAACCACTGCCTATTTTATTCTGTCTTAGGAACTACTTTTGACAGCTGAACTTGGACATTTCAGGTGTTCTCACTTTTCATAAAGATTCAAGGCTAGAGATTCAACAAGATTCAAAACTGGGTGGCCCTGAACAAATGTATTGCTTGAACAACCAGCCTTATACACTACACCAGTGGGTCTGTTGGGGCTGAAAGACCCTTCATTCTCTGTGGGTAGAACTATTGGTGCACACAAGAGGAAACTATTACACAATGTGTGCATTGGAGGTCAGGAATTGTAGCTCAGTACAGCTATTAAGATTATTGAGCAACATGAAGTTCAAAGTGCAAATGAACATTACTCTCCTAAAATCATGTACAAATGCATGGTTTAAGATACTATTTGCAGTCGTTCGTTCTTGTATCAGAAAGAATTACAAACAACTCCACACTTTGCGTGAAATGGTTTCTCATTCCTTCTGACACTAGAACCCACTCCTATGCATGATTTTTCCTTATCAAAGCCTCCTTCATTCAAGCGCCAGCAAGTAAGGTATAAAATCAGTGGTTTCCCATTGCCTGGTAAGAAATGCTACAGCTGACTGTATGAAACCGATGACCCATGGCCTCTACCACTGTGTGTGTACATGTTGTACAAAGTGAGTTCACTGCCATTGAATTAACTCTGTGCTGAGCACAGCAAAAGTTGTGCTGATGTGAAAAACATGTATAATGATTCTGGATTCTAATTTCTTGTAAACATACTTTTCATTCAAGTGTTACAAGCCAGTAGCCCCAGATGAAAAAAATAATGTCCAGGTCGACAGCTTTTCTCAGCACACTTTGAGCTCTTTGCCCTAAAAGCATGTCATAGAAAGCTGTTGACTTAGTCTCCAACTTGGCACTGAAGGGATTATTTTCTTTCATAATATCATAGACTTATTATAATTAGTTGGAGCTTCTTCTGTGATTTGGCAAAGGCCCTCTGTCAAGCAATTACTATTTCGCAATAGTGCATGACCAGAAAATCAATAGTACAACATGACAAGTGTGCTCACTCCTAACCAGGTGGAGCTGTCACATTTATGTAATCAAGTCTGGAATGCATTGTGACCAGAGTGGAAAGTGTGGTGACGACACTGAAACAGGCAACCATTTTAGCCATTTTTTCAACTGTCTGGATGGCAGAGTTGGTGTCATGTTATGACCAGCGCACAGAAGAGGAAGCTCACTCAATTATAATAAGTCTATACCATAAAGTATATATTGCATGTGGTGCCATGTACTATACTACAGAGCAGCAGTCCTCAGGGAGCAATACCACATTCGGCTAATGCCTGGTGTGCTATTGCTCCCCTAAAACTGCTAATCTGCAATGGTACATGGCACCACATGCAAAATGTATATATACATGTACATGTAATAGAATTAGCAGCCACAATGTGACACAATATGCTCTCTGCCACCATCCCAAATATGTAATTAAATCTAAGACTCCATAATATGTCCATGTGACATATATGTACAGCAGTGTAGTTTTGTACTACACATAGGAATGGAATGTCAATAATGACAAGACTGTCAATAATTTTTATAGCTTTGCATTGAACATAGGAATGGAATGTCAATGATGACAAGACTGTTAATAATTTGTGTAACTTTTTAGGTCCACATTACATTTGAACAGTCAGAGTTACAGCCTAGTATGGCTTAAAATGGCCTTGCTACATAGTGCATAGCACTGGAAGCCACTTGAATGGTAACACATTAATCCTTCATCATAAACACACTGGTTGAGACTCTAAGGTTATACAGCATGATGCTCACATTATACAATGATAACACAGGGCTGCTGTCATGTTAATCTGCAGTGTTTACATCAATTGTAGAAGGTATGTTAATCACTAGACTCTAAGGTGCTGCCACCTAATGATTGCAAGCCAAGACACCAAAACACAAGGAGCCATTGCTGCCTGTGACCCAATCACAAACTGACCTACTGACCTACTGTTGCAACATGACACATACTCTAGCCCTAATACATGTGTGAAGAAAGTTTCATGCAAATGTGTCAGAGCTTAAAAAAGGGACAGAATGGTCATAAAAAGTGAACACACAGAAATATACACTGACATGACAAGACCTACTTGGCCAACAAGCCACCTGAGAAATGAAACTGAATGAACAGGGAATTCCCTCATGGATTGTTGATACTTCATCTTGAAACAATTACTGTATGAATAACATCATTTAGCCATTACCAAAAAAACAAACAAACAAAAACAAAAATAACAAACAAAAACAAAAAACAAAACAAAAACAAAAACAAAAAATAAAAACAAAAACAAAACAGAGTTGGGCTTTGTGGTATCAAATCTCTTACTGATAACCTGAAAAATACTTGCAAACAATGATATCAAAGCATACTATGGTGAGATCTTGCTTTTCTGTTTTAACAGGTCATCTGTGCCCACTGTCAATAACCTATTTCCCTTTTATAACTTATCGCTTACATGTATGTCCCATGTTACAGAAGCTATGTTCCAGGCTTAAAACCTCCTGGAGAACTCCACATATTAAACCTGCCTCCCAGTCTGAACACAAGAACCCTCTGTACCCAATAAGTATTGTTCCTGAAGGAAAAACCAAATAAACAGTTCATTTTGTGAACAACTGCTCGGCATAAATATACTGAGGCACCTTTAAGTGAAGATACATATATTGGACCAGAAGTGCACTGTAAGGCATCTTCACTTTATAAACAGGCTCTAATGCATTATAAGATTTTCTCTGGGCACTAAGCTCCCAACCCATGGCAAGGAAAACTGTTGAGCCAGGACATATTCTTTTTCATTTCTCTTTTAAAACACTGTTGACATTGCTTGAAAACATCAAAACAGATGACATTTGACCCCTGGCTGCTTTTGACCAGTTTAAGGGAGAAAGGATCAAGACTCAACCATATTTGGTAAGTTTTGGGTGCTAAATGGCTAGCTTGTTTAGGAAACCTGTTGACTACTGGCATGCTACACTGGTAGACCCCAATTAAAGCTCTCATTAAAAACTCGCTGTACATGATACATAATCTTACTCTGACTTAGCCTTGACACCATGCATATCCATGAATCATTTATTGGACTCAGTTTAGCCAAAATATGGCTATACCACATGCATGTGAACACAAGACACGAACTTAAGTTTACAAAGTGCCCACACAGCTTCCACATCTTTTGTCACAGTGGAAGGAAGGATAAGCTAAAACATGTCTTCATATGGCTAACTTGTCTCAAAACTGCCATCATGTCCAGCCACACAACTTTACAACACACACCTATGTCTGATATGATGAATGCCCTCACACATTTGCACTGTGTCCAGCTTGAGAGAAAACCATTTCCAGGTATGGCCATGTTACTGACTTTGATGCTCTCAGCGACATACACACAATATACAGTATTATAATGGGGCAGGAACTCATTCTCTATGTGTCCATGTTACTTTCCAGAAAGGAAAAAAATCATGTGGCTTGTATGCAGTGTCATCATGGTCTGCAGGAGTTATCACAAGTCAGGACAGTTATACACATTGCAAAAATTGAATCCACTTCAGGAGCAGGGGGTGCCCTACAATTGGGAGTATGCACAACAAATTGGGCTCATTGTCCCTTTAGTACCTTAGACTGCACAAGGGCTCAATGGAGCATATAGTGGTGTGTGCAGCTGGTTTTGTTAACTCATTCTATACCAGTCCCTGATTTTTCCATATATTTACCTAGATTAAGACAACAATTGCATATTTAAATTCTTCATGAAAAGAGCTTTCGTTCAAGTACCAACATGCCTATAGTCTTAAGTCAGTGCAAGGGCAGCTGCAGCATGACTTGCCAGTCTGTGCCACAACCACTGACAAAGGCCTGTCACCATAGTATAGAATGAGTTAAATCATGTACAAGCTCATCAGAGATAAAGATCACGGCTGTTTATGCATGCTTTATCCACCAGGGTATAATAAGTGCATAATTCATCATCATGGTGCATGCTTGTATGTATCTTAATCCTATGAATTCACTTTATTTCACTGTTTTTACTTTCGCATATTTTGCTGTTGCTTCAAAACTGCTAAAATAAGAACCCAGTGAAACATGTTTTGAACATAGCAAGGAGAGGAATTAAATCAAAAATATTGAATTTAAAGTTTCAAAGCAAAACCCAAAAGAAAAAAACTGCCAAAATTAGAACCTGTGAAAATAAATGTATTCACAGTACATGTATTCCTATAAAGCTTCCAGGTACTTAGTAAATTTTCAGAATATAAGACTCAAGTTAAGACCTATGTTTTGAATATTAATACACTATTTTGTGCACAATAAACAGTACAACTTTGTAATATTTACATTATTTTTAGCATCTTCTGAGTCATACATAGGGAGGGGTGCTTGCAATGGAAAAGTGGTTGTCAAGTAATGGTACTTTCCTAAATGCTCAATAGCGACCATGGCTCCAGGATCAACCAGTACCCAGATATAAGTCAATATATCAGTGTGACCTTTCAAGGTTACTCAAGGTCAAAATGAACAATACTGTAAGAAAACCCACAAGGTACATAGCACTATATGCATCCCCTGTCAGGAGATGCATAAATAACTAATGTTTAAAAATCCATGTAAATTAAAAAATTATCAGAGGCAGATCTCTGCTTTCAAATAGGCATAGGATCCATCCCAAAGGGAATCCCAGATAAAACTTTGGCAACACTGCAGTCAATTATTCTTGAGCTATTATGGTAATGTTATGCCCTTGAGCATTACCTAAACAGCCTTCAAATATATAGTTATTCATAAAAAAAAAAAAAAAAAAAAAAATTCATATAAAGTACAAAATGATTAGTCGAAGCTAGTTTGCCACAGTGAATATTTTTCTAAGTTAACACGGTAACATAACAAGATGGACTGATGGTTGGAAGATGCAGGAGACAACAGGCGAATAAAGTCTAACACATCATGTAACAAGGATAAGTAGTACCTGAGGCCCAAAGTTTCCATTGGTATGAATGTCTGACTAGTGTTCCATTTTCCACTATTTGTTACTGCAATTTTTAAACTAAGCTGGTGGTCATTTCTTCAAAACTTGTGATCATTTTGTGATTTTCACAAACCTTAATGACCTTTAGTCAGAGAAGAATTCAGCACAGAACTGAACAATTTTGTGAAGGCATTCTCGAGAAGTCAAAAATATACAAACACCACCACCAGAAACTGTTACAGTGCCACCAAGTGGCATACATAAGGTCCAGGTGAACTCAAGTGACCTGTTGTGCAATTATCAAAGGAAGCTGACCAAGCAGTTCTTACGATAAACAACACTAAAGATTAAAAAAAAAAAAAAAAAAACGCTTGCTGTAATGAACACAGGAAAACACTTTGGACCTTGAGGCAATAAAGTTAAGATTCCAATGCATGATACCGACACATCCCCGCTATTATAATAAGACCTTTTCACAATATATGTGTGGCAGTTAGTGATACTGAGTTTAATTCTATCTTATAGCCTTTTAAAGTTGGGCAAATGTTGCTATGTCATACATGTGTGCTACAATGTACTTGTGTTCCATACACCAGAATAATTTAATTCAATGTTTATATCATCAAAAGTGGCTGCTCAAAGTTTTGACTGATTTTTAACTGCCCCCATGACTGCAAAACATTTGTTTTTGATTGACTGCAATCTGCAAGTGACCAGTAATGGCAAGTTGTTTTACTTTACAGACGGCTCCATTTGGCATACATCACACATGCGGCCTGCATGAGCAGACCACTGCTTACCTCAGTGGTCAGACATTACAGCTACAACACTGCACTGTATTGCTATGGTAGTGTATTATACTACTAACCATGTACTCTTACCCATCATCATGCAATTTCAAAATTTGGTAACAATCAGGAAATGGCAGTTGTGCTACTTAATGAACAACTTTGGTGAAGACATGAGTACAGCTTGTAAAAATACAAAACAAGCTAGTTTGCATCATCAGAAATTCTGAATTCAATGTGCACACTTAAATTTTTGTAAATCACAAATTTTGAAGACTTGGCAAAATTAACAGGTACGCTACAGCTTTGTTCATATTCAAGACCATTGGAACAAAACTTAAGTGTTGACCACATTCAAGACACATTCCTGTCAAGAGGACCTGGCCAACAGTTCAAGAAGCTGAAAATGTGAATCATGGATGGACGGAAAGTGAAGACAAAAGCTTAGCTGACTGAGAACTTTAGCTGAGCTTAAACATATTCCTCATGAAACGTATCTTCAATTGAGTGGCAACATGTCCACAGCCTATTGCCCTGTAGATGTTTCTGCATTGATTAGTAAGTCATGCTGTGACTGCTGCAAGGGCAGATGCAACATGACTTGACAGACCATACTGTTTATTTGTGACTACATGAAGCCATGATGTCTGCCATAACAATGATCATGTCTCGTATGTCAAAAATAGTTTTCATAACTTTTTTCATGCTGAAAAATTGAATAATATAACAAAAGGGTCAACAACTAGGCAATAATGAGCAGAGACAAGACAGCTCTAGATAGCAACTGCCATAAACATAAGTCTAAATCATTTTACATCTGTCTACTCATTGTTATTTAAGCTGTAAGTCTCACTGGTTAAAAGTTCATTATATTTTTGATAACAGCATTATAACGTTAAGATAACCAGTTCTGACTGGCTATGATATTTGTATTTGACATCCAGTTTGCTGTCTACATAAGCAGAAAGACAGGACCACAGTCTGAAATCATTGTTTCCTGTGACCTCATGTGCAAGAATAAGTCCAGCAGGGAGCAAGTTTGTTTGTTTTTTGTTTTTGTTTTTGTTTTTTTGTTTGTTTGGTATTTTTTTAAATTATTACTTTTTCTGTACTGCTGCTTTCTACCAGGGTAGGGCATCACACTATACTGGTATTACTTATAAAATCTACATTTATGACTCCAAAACCTAACAGAATGAGATTTTATTGCAAGTACCTGACAAACCCAAATAGACACAATATGACTTAGTAAATTGCACATTACATGCAAGTGACAAGAGGATGTCAGCTACGTTTATTGTGGTGATACATGTACATTGTTCTAATTAATACTGCTTTTTAAAAAAAAATTTGTAACCAGGCACTGAGAAAAGCCTTTCTACTGACGAGGGGAAAAAAATCACCAGGAGGTCCACAGGAAACAAAATATCATTTATTTTTGCCTGGGTTAGCAAATGTACTTCATCAGGTACACAACTGTCTGGACATTCCTCCTTCATAGAGTAAGGTAATGTTCTAAACAACCTCTGCACTGCCAAGCTGAGTTCCCCACATCTGTCCTCTGTCAAAACAGAATGACCTCTGAAAGGTTCAATTATCTTAAACCTTTTCCCCTTGAATTAAGACCGAGTCAACAGCTTCCATATGCACCCAACCCGCACCAAGGAAAGCTGCTGACCTATATCATGTTAACTTGATAGGTCTCATCTACAACTCTCATTCAACTTGTTTTTCATTACTGTTAAAATTAGTCAAAAAAAAAACATTGAAGCAGATGACGTATGACCATCGGCCAGTTTGGGCTGCTTTGAGGAGGAAAGGGTTGAATTTTGACTTTTGCGGGAATTTTATGAGCCTTCAAACCATTGCAGTAGCTAAGCAGGCCACCTATTATCTCTTGTGGTCAACCTGATAACTAACTAGACATAACTTATGGGCAGTTGGAAAATTCTGCCAGTCAAGTAATAATTTATAAACTGAATTTCCCTAAAAACTTGTCAAGAAAGTCTCTAAATTATGTGAACACCCATCTTCTGGCAAGACTAAAAAAAGAAAATAATCTAATTTTGCAACAAGGAAAATTTAATTTACAAGAAGTGTAAATGAATAATATATAATTCGGACTCTGACTGGCTCATCCTGTCTGTTCTAAAGAACATCAATCTCCTTGCTTCTTGACGTCATCGAGATGTAATCACCGAGAACTAGAAGCCCTTGACCTTTTCCATGTGTGTGCATTCAGTAGCCAACTGGCAAAGCTGTCCTCGGGCCTTGCCTTAGCCCCTTCTCTTCACGTTCTCAAAAGACCTTTTGGTCTGATTCAATAAGCAACCCCATTTATTCAATGCCTCATTATTAAATCAATCCTAACCCTAGCCTTGTGCAGTACAGGTTAAGAAAAAGGGCAGCCCGTGACTCAAGTTGAAAAACAAGCCACCCTGGATACAACTGGAAGA